>CM038792.1:138893223-139493223 GCA_021764765.1 Vicia sativa | reverse complement strand
TATGCGAACTGCCCTGTAAATTTTTGTTCAATTCTGAGCAACTAAATATGCCGCTTAATTTGTCTAACTGTCTAACTTTGAGACTGTTTCTACTTCCTGCATTATTTTTACTTAACTAACTAATGCTGTCATTTTATTCTACTACCACAATTCATTTTTCTGCATTAATAAATTATTCTACTATACTAATTTTCACCATCTACTATTACTCTTGGTTGCTGCTAAGAAAAACCAGTCTGCTAGCATTTTCCTATGTTCTGCTATTCATTTGCTAATTGGAGTATATACTACTACATGCCTAACATACTAATTCAGTTATTGTATTTTACTAAACAATTATTAATTTAATTATGCTATCTAATATTATATGTTCATGTCCTAAATGATAAGAAGCCAAAGCCTAAGCCATGTCATCCCTACTCTATCACGTGGCCTTAAGGAAAAGTAAAGGGAAGGGTGTGAGGCGCCCACCCCTGGGCCTGAGGTGGCCGCCCCCTAGGCTAGTGGGGCCCACATGAATTTTCCTCAAATTTTTGGGGACGATCGTCCCGTATCTCCATCGTCAACCTGCGTTTTTCTTATTTTCCAGCACTACGTGTTCTTACAAATTTAACCCAAAACCACTTATTTTTCTAGAAAATCAACTTCTAACTATCATTATAGTTTTAACACATGAATCCTAACAACACAGTACAATAATATCAATGGCAGACAGTATAGTTTTCAACACATATCGATTAATTTCATCACAAAACAAGAATTGATAGCAAAATTATATAACCCTAAATCCCACATAAAAATTATCATACAATCGATTATATTAGTAGAACCCCATCCCTTACTTTTGAATTGAAGAGAGCTCGAAAAATCGATCAGAAAATGGCAATTATCGGACTGCAATTGAGCTCTTCTCCATACTGCTAGCAACCCTTGTTTACGTGACTATCTCTTTTGTTTTTCTAAATGATACTATTTTTCTCCTATACTACTTATACCACTTAAGAATTTATAATGGGCCACTAACTCACATTGGTCTACTAACTAATACACCTCAATTTGCTATTTCACCCTTATAATTAATTCACTATATTTAATTAATAATTCTAAAAATACTAATACATTCTAATATTATTTTTCTCCCAACTAATTTTATCCGACTATCAACTTAACGACTTAAACCACAAATTCGACATAATCAAGAATTAATCAGAAAATATTCGATAATATTTAATTAAAATATTCAATTAAATGCGGGTGTTATAGTGTTCTCCTCAACGGGGAGCTTCGAGAATTCCTTGGCCCAGATACACGTCTTGAATCCGAGTGTGGAACTGGTGATCGAGGGAATGAGGTCCACTACTAGGTTGAGGACAAAGAGATAAAGAAGCCTTCTTTTTTCGATGATATGGTGGTGGAGGAGACCCCTCTGGAGGGGAATTTTGGAGGTGACACAGCCCGACCTGTCGAGTGATCACTCAACTTGTCTAATGATAATGGTCGATGTTCCGATTTATGATGTACCTTTGTTTGTTTGGGTGTGGCCCATTTTTTATGTAATGATAATTTCGTCCTTTATGGTCGTTTTATTATTTGTTTTATCGGGGGCGGAGTCCCCTTTGTAACTCCAGGACAAAATCAGTCTTTATGACCGTCAAGACAACTTAGAATTTTTTTCGTTATGTTGTGTTGTGTGTTTGTAATATTCTTTGTATGAGGTATGCTCGTTTGATGTATGTCTTCACCAGTGTGGGGTGACTAGCCGAAGGGGGCCAATTTGATTGCTAGGCTTGGTCCGGAACTCAAGTCCTGATTGAGGACTCAAGGTCGGCGGCGTGAATGTCCCTTCGCGAACTGGGTGTTCTGCCGATGAGGTACTTAGACCACAGGGCTCGTTTGAGTACCCCGTGTCGAGGCGGGGATTTGTATCATTGCTTAAATAAAGTGAGGATTCCTTATGCCGTGTTGGTAGTGCATCGCTGATACCAAAGTGTGCGCTTGATGTCGAGCTCTTAATGTTCGGATAATTTTTCGAGACATGTCGATTGTTCGTGCCTTAACTATAGTACTGCTTAAGTTTTCCAGCATTCCATGATCAAGTAAGTTATTCCCCTTAAAGGTTTTCTAAGTAGTAGGATCCCATTCTCGTTTTGGCATAGACACGATAGGGACCTTCCCAGTTTGCTGCGAGTTTTCCCTCGGTGAAGCTTTTGAGATTTTGTTTTAAGACTAAGCTCTTGACATCGAAATTGCATGGAATGACTTTAGCATCGTAACAAAGGGCTATTCTTTGCTTGAGTGAGTCTTACCTTAGGGCATATCCTATCCTTATATCTTCAACAAGGTCGAGCTTTTCCCTTAGGGACTGATCATTCATCTCTTCGTTGAGCGGAGATTCGGTTATTCTTGATGGTTCAACAATCCCTACTAGAATGACTGCCTCGGTCCTGTATGCTAATCGAAAGAGGTCTCCCCGGTAGACGAGTGAGGGGTAGTTCGATAGGCCCAAAGCACGTTGTGTAGTTCTTTGACCCACTTTTTCTTTATTTCGTCTAATCTTCGCCTGAGGCCGCGTAGGATAACCCTGTTCGCAGCTTTGGCTTGCCCGTTAGTTTGTGGATGCTCGACGGAAGCGAAGTGTTGCACGGTTCCTACGTAAGCGAAGAAATTTTGGAACTTTCTATCTGTGAATTGCATCCCTTTGTAGGTGACTATGGCTTATGGTATGCCAAACCGGGCTAGTATGTTTCTCTTATAGAAATGTAGGATATTTTGAGCGGTGATTTTGGTCAGTGCTTCGGCCTCTATCCACTTGGGAAATAGTCGATGTATACTATCAAATATTTGTTTTGATTAACCCCCATGACGAACAGGTCAAGGATGTCTAGTCCCCACCATGATAAGGGATAAGGGGATGATAGGGATTTAAGTTCGCTCAGAGGGGATAAATGTATATGCCCGTGTCGTTGGCATTTATCATATTTCTTCACATGTTCCTTGGTATCGAGCTGCATGGTCGGCCAATAGTAACCTGCCCGGAGGGCTTTTTTGGCGAGTGACTTGCCTCCTAGATATTGGGCGTCGATGCCCTCATGTATTTCTTTCAATATGTGGGGTACCTTGGATTCTTCGACGCATTTGAGAAGTGGGATGGAAACTCTCTTCTGTAGAGTTTGTCTTCGATAATGACGTATAAACACGCTCTCCTTCTGACGATGCTTGCTTCCTTGGGGTCGTCGGGTAAGGTCTCGTTCATGAGGTACTTATGGACGAGTGTCATCCAGGAAATGTTCTCTTCGATGACGAGCACGTTTATGTCGGGCGCTTTTTCTTGATGCTTGGTCGTGGGACTATTTCCTAGATTACCGACTTGTTTCCTCATTTCGTCTTCATGCTGGCCAACTTGGATAGAACATCTGCTCGAGTGTTATGCTCGCGGGGGATGTGTTGCACGTCAACGGATGTAAACTTTTTCAAGTTATTCGGGACGAAGGCCCAGTATTCGGCCAGTTGGTCATTCTTGACCTGATATTCGCCTCGGACTTGGGAGGTCACGAGTTGTGAGTCTATGAAGATCTTTACCTCTTTGGATCACATATCCTCGACCAGACGGAGACCAACAAGGAAGGCCTCATACTCTTCTTGGTTTTTAGAAGTGGGAAACGAGAGGGTGAGGGATACCTCGATGATAATCCTTTCTTCGTTTTCTAGAATTATACCTGCCCTGCTTCCGATCGAGCTTGAGGCACCATCGACAAATATTGTCCATTTGTCGGTCCCTTCATGGGATACAAGGTAGGTCATCTCTGCTACAAAAGTTATCTAACAATTAGGCTTTGAGGGCCTTTCTGCTTTCATATTTGATGCCAAACTCAGATAGTTCGAAGGACTATTTGAGCATCCGGTCGACCATGCCTGATCGACCTAGTAGTTGTTGGATGGGTTGATTTATTCGAACGACTATAGTGTATGCTATAAAATAATGTCAAAGTCATCTCTCCGCGCTAATCAGTGTAAGAGACATTTTTTCTATCCGTTGGCACCTTATTTCTGGCCCTTGTAGTGCTTTGCTTGTGAAATAAATCGACTTTTTCCCTTCTGTAGTTTCTCGGATAAGTGTCGCACTGACCGATTCGGGCGTCACGGTCAGATAGAGATATAACACTTCCTCTTTGTCTGGTCACGATAATAATGGAGTTTAAGACAACGTCCGATTAAGATGGTTGAGGGCTCACTCACACTCCTCAGTCCAGTCGAACACGACCTCCTTCCTTAGGAGTTTGAAGAAAGGAAACGAGTGTTGTGTCAATCTTGTGACAAAACTTGATAGCGAAGTAAGCATACGTTCAAGGTCTAGATGGATTTCTTGGACTTTAGAGTGGGAAGCTCCGAGAATGCTCGATATTTATTGGGGTTGACTTCTATGCCACGCTCGATGAGATATAATTTGAGGAATTTCTCTGTCCGTACTCTGAAGGTGCATTTCTCAGGGTTAAACCTTATTTTGACTCTCTTAGCTTGGTCGAAGACTTTCTGAGGTGTAGGGCGTGATCTACCTCCTATTGGGATTTGACGATCATATCGTCCATATAAACCTCGAGCATGTCTCCGATCTCGCCTTGAAAGAATTTTTTTCATCATGCGTTAGTATATTGTGTCGACGTTCTTTAGGCCGAAGGGCATTACATTATAGTAACAATTGCCCGATCCGGTTATAAAGGTCGTGTACTTTTTGTCTGTTTTTGCCATGGGGGTCTGGTATCTAGAATATGCGTCCATGAACGAAAGAAATTTAAAGCCTACAAAATAATCAATGAGTTTATCTATATTAGGAAAGGGGTAGGCATCCTTAGGACATGCCTTGTTAAGGTCAGAGAAATCAACACACATACGCCATTTTCCATTATTCTTTTTAACAAGTAGAGTGTTGGACAACCAAGTTGTGTACTGGGCTTCCGAAATGAATTTGGCCTCTAGTAGGTCCATAACAGCTTGCTTGATAGTCTTAGTTTTTTCCGGGGACTGCTTTCTCCTTCGCTGTGCTACGGTCTTAAGGGTTGGGTCGATCGTTAAGTGGTGGTAGGCTATCTCTGGATCTAGGTCGGGCATCTCTGCTGCACTCCAAGCGAAAAGGTCCGCGTTGTCCTTCAGTCATTCCTTCAAATGATTCTGAGCTAGCTCTGGGAGGTTTGCACCAATATGGACTCCTTTGCCGGGGTCGCTACCGAGCGGGATGAGCTCGAACTCGTCATCAGGAATCGGCCGCATATACTACTTTACGGTCTCTTCTGATCTACTAGGGGCAGGTGTATCCTCTTCGACCATCGACTCCTTGCCCTTCCTCCTTCGTTCTTCCATATCCTCGGACTCGAGGCGGCTGTCGAGGTCGATGACACCGACTCGAGGGAAGGGTTCAGGCCTATGTGAGCTTTCAGTGAGGTCGAATCTATTCCCGATCTTCGGCTGAAGGTTGATGGAATTCATGCCCTTGGAAGGTGCTTCGAAGCATCTTCAGGCGTCCTGAATATGTTTGTGTAGAGTCTCCACCTGACTGTTAGTTGTGTAATACTTCATCTTTAAATGGACGGTGGATGATACCTCTATCAACTTGGCGAGAGTGGGCCGATCGAAAATACACTGATAGAGGGATGGGCAGTCGACGACGAGAAACTAGGTTTTAATCGACCTGCCCATCTCTCCAGCTCTGAACGTCACGATCAGCTGTTGAACCCTTGCAAGTTTGAATCGATGTACAGAGTGAGATGGGGTTCGTTGAGTTGTAGGGTGTGAAAGAGTTGGGTATACATGATATCGACCGAGCTTCCTTGGTCGACCAAGATTCTCCTTACATCAAAGTTTTCCATTCTGGAGCGTACGAGCAAGAGGATGTTTGCATTGGAGGCACCCCCGAGTAGTTCTCCTCTATAGAAGGTCAGTGGGTGATACTTTCCTTGTATTTTGTCTAGGGTAGGGCCCAGATCCAAGCTTGTTTTTACGAGGTCGTCGAACCTCCTTTTGAACGATCATATGGTGGTTTTGTTAAAACCTCCGTCGGAGATTACCAAAGTTGTGGGGAAAGATTCCCTTGGGCTATGAGTGGCAAAATATGTCGGAGTGGTGTCGAGCTCAGAGATGAAGAAGTCCTCTGGCCTAGTTACACTCGTGGCGACCAGCATGAAAGATTCTTCGCTGGGTTTTTCTTCTTCGACCTTGATGGACAAGGGAACCTCTTCCCTCGTGGTCTCCTTCTTCTTGTAGTGTTTGAGGTGTCCGTCCCAAATCAGGATTTCGATCGCATCTTTCAGGTGGATGCAATCGTCGTTCATATGTCTGTGACTTCATTGTAACCTACAATACTTACTTTTATCAGTCCCCGGCTTCGCTGATGTCTGTCGAGGGAAGCGTACCCTTCCCTGCTTGAACTCTGCATTCATGCAGTCAGTCAGGATCCGCTCGCGAGATGAAATGACCGATCGACCTCTTATGCTCCCTGGAATCGCGAGGTCTTTCTCCCCGCCTTTCTCTCCTCCTCGACGACATGTCGAGGTGTCATCTCCCTTTGAGCTCTTAGCATTCTCTTTGTGCCGAGTGTCAAGGGCGCAATTGGTGGCTTCCTTTTCTTCGTACTGGATGTAAGTCTGAGCTTTAAGGAGGAAAACATCCAGTGTCGAGGGAGTCTCGATCCCCACGGCCTTCGCAAAATTCCTACGAGGGCATAATCCTCTTTCGAGGAGGTATTTCTTCATATCATCCATAGTTGAAACTTGGACACCTCTTTGTTGAACCTTTCAATGTAGGCTCTAAGGGATTCCTCTTTACCCTGGATGATAGCTTCTAGGGAGGCTTCCGACTTTGGATGGCGTCAGGATGCAGTATAGTGTCGGGAGAATAGTCTATCCAAATTCTTCCAAGAGGTGACCGACTCGTTTGAGAGGCTCTTATACCAGGCCATCGACCCTTTGCTTAGGATGGTCGGGAAGAGACGACATTTGATGGCACCCCTGACGCCTCGGTAATCGAGCAACGCATCTACGTTTTCGATATGATCGTCCAGGTCTATTGTGCCATCATACTGTCCGGGCTTAGGGGGTTTCTCCAACCCGGAAGAAATGGGAATGTCCATGATCGCCCGACATAGGGGGCCGTGGCGCTCGTCTTCATCGCTTCGACTTGGAGAACAAGAAGGAGAACGATTGTTCTTCTTGTGCGGGGGAGGAGAAAGGTCTCTCCGTTGTCTTGATTTTGGTGATGGGGAACGATCGCGGGGGCGATGTGACTTGTTTTTTGTCTTCTTGTGTGACAGAGATCCCCGATTTTTCCGAGGAGGGGTGTGTACCCTCTTTTTAGGGAAAGATCGGTCGAGATGATCCTGGGTTTGATTCTGAATAGGTCTTCTTGGCGAGGGGCTACAGGAACCGAGCGTCCTTGGTCTCTGAGGTAGAGACTGGGAATGGTTCTTTTCGACGACCTCTATGCATTGACCTTCCCGGAGAGTAAGATTGTTGGTGTGATTGAGGGCAAATAAGATTGCTGCCAAGGCTGGATCGGTGTTGGTCGGTAATGGTACCGAGGGATGAATGATGACGATGTCGTCTACCTGGTTTTTGAATTTCTGGTTATCCAAGGAAGGATCCTGATCGCCAGCATCATCATAATCGGGAGAGGCGGTCATGTCATCCATGTCGTCTATGAAATCCTCGAGATGAGGAAAGGTGTTATTCCTGTCTGTCTTGCGGACAGGCGAGAGGACGGTATTGCCAGAAGTGAACTGGTTGTTGGAGTGTGAAGTAGTCTTTCTTTAATTCTGGTTTTCGATCTAATCATGTGACTCTTTCAATCAACATGCTTTTCTCCGATATATTCTTATAGGCGAAGAAATAGTTTATCCGAGAGTGAGGAAATACCTTGTCTCGTTTATCTTTCTTTGCCTTTAGCCTAGTCTTGCAACTCTAATTCGTCCTTCCTTTGGCTTGCCCTGAGATAGATTTACTCTCCAAAGTCGATTTGATCACTGTGAGTTCGGTTCAAATCTTCATCGATGGGTGGACCTTTGAAAGGATTGCATCCACTTATAAAAAATATGTTCAGGTCATATATTATCTTATGTGAAATTCTTAACACAAATTTAAATTTGACTCCCATTAGTCAGAAGATAAACGAATTGATCGGTCGATATTACACAAAATAAATAATTATATTATTTTTTTAATATAAAAGTTGAAATAATATAAAGATTTACTTAAAAAACAAAAAAAAAAAAAGATAATTTAAAACTATTAAGTTCAAAAAACTCTAAACGGCTAAATGAAACTTAAATATATATTTCAAACCAACTTAAATATCATTGTATTTTTTAACTCAACGACTATATTTTATCTTTAACAAAAAGGAAAATACCATTTTTTCTTTCACTTTGCCTCAAAATTTATTATGACCCCTTAACTTTTAAAATATGTAATTCAATCCTGAAATCTTAAATTCCTTCCATCCCTTAACTTCTTAAATATTTTTTTTCCATACTTGAGAGATAGAATTGCATTTTTTAAAAGTTAAGGGAGTGAACTCAGAAACAAAATTAAAGGATAAAAAAATATTTTCCCTTAACAAAATTATACAACAACAAAAATATCAATAAATCTCGTCTCACTAAATAAAATCAATTATATAAATTAACTTTAGCTTCTATTCAATAGTTTATTTAAAAAAATTAATAACTTCTTTTATACTTTTTTTTAAATCTTTCTTTTAATAACAAAATTAAAAAGTACCTGATATAATTAAGGAAAATGCTTAACAGTAAGAAAAAATGAAAACAATAAAGCCAAGAATAAATCTCAATCATTCCTTATCACAACCACTCCATGATCTCTATAGTAAGACAATTTAATTTATAATAAATTAAAAATTATTATTGAAATTAATGACACATGTACTTTCTTGTGTTTCTTGTTTAAATTTTATCGTACTAACATTACTCTATAATTAATAATTAATAAATTAAAAGATAGTAAACTGAACATATAAAATAATTTTACACTATCATCCTATCAAAATTTATGATTTTGTTATGTTATACAATTTATTTAAAAATAAAAGTATAATTTGACATTTATCATGATTGTGATTAATTTTCCGTGTAAAACTATTTTGTACTATTAATGCATTTTTTTCTTTCTCATATTTAATTTTTAAAAAATTAATTTTTTTTCTCATATTTCATTTTAAAATTAAACAAATCACTAAAAAACCTAAATAAAAACCTAATTATATTTACAATTCAATCCAATATAGCTAGCTCTAATTATATGTATACACCATATAATAAAATTGAATGAGGTTGATATATAAATTTATGATTACCAGGTTGGTATTTTAGTCATCTATTATCTAACATATACTAAACAAATTGTCCAAACTAACTAAATTGTCATTTTCTAAAAAATATTTTACACTACACTTTGGATATTTTAGTAACTAACAAAATAATCCTTAACTTTTTCACTTTTCTTATTTCATTCACCAATCATCAACTTTTCATTGGTCCAAATTAAAATTTTTTTTTCCCTATCTTACACTTTCTCTTTTTTCTCTCTTCTCTTTTCATTTTATATAATTATTTAATACATTTGAATTTTAATATAATTGATTCTTATACAACTAATTATCTCATTTTAAACATATATTTTAGAACATATTTTACCTTTTCTATTTGTTTATTACCACCAAAATACTAATTAATCTATTATTTAACTTTAATAAAATTAATAATATATTTTATGAAATAGAAAAATACTACATACTCCCTCTACCCCAAAATATAAGGGAAAAAAACAAAAAACACACTTATTAAAAAAAATGCATTTTTTTCTCTTATAATTTGAAATAGATAGAATATCACACAACTAACTTTTTATCTTACGGGTCACTATCAAATTATTATCATTATTTTCAAATGCTAATTTTTTCTTTCTCCATTTCACAAGTTTTTTTTTTTTAAATTACCGAATACATTGAGTTTATTTTAATATTACGTAATTCAATTTAAACTCACATGTGTATCTAAATACATCATTTGTCAAGTTTCCCATTATATTTTGTATAATCATATTATTTATTGTAATATTTTAATTTCATAATTTTTTATTGTACTTTTCTATTAAATACTAATTAATCTATTATTTAACTTTAATAAAATTAAAAATATATTTTATGAAATTGAATAATACTACATATCATTCTCACAACTAACTTTTTATCTTTCGAGTCACTATCAAATTATTACCATTATTTTTAAATATTAATTTTTCTTTCTCCATGTCACAAGTTTTTTTTTAAAATTACTTAATACATTGAGTTTATTTTAACATTACATAATTTAATTTAAATTCACATGTGTATGTAAATACATTATTTGTCAAATTTACCATTATATTTTGTATAATCATATTATTTGTTATAATATTTTAATTTCATAACTTTTTATTATAATTTTTCAATAAATATATATATATATATAAAAGAATTATTTAATCAATATTAAAATAAATATACCGGTACGGCAACAAAGATTTTCTTACTAGTATGAATAAATAAAATTATGTGAGAAAGTTGGAAGTAAATCAAGCAGAAGAGAAATTTTCAAGGTACGAATCCGTCTCTTTCTATTGACATGCTTTGATGAAACTCCTTCTCTTTTCTTCTTCACACCCAAATATTATTATCTATGTCCCTCCCTCACTATTACTTCACATTGTCTTTAACCAACCCAACATATCTTAATGTTCTTGCTTCTCCTTCTTTGCATGTTTTTAACAAATAGCATCAGAGTTCAGACATATATGTAAGTGTTGTGTTTTTTATTACTTTCTCTCTATGTATATATATTATCTTTGACCCTTTGAATTGTTTCTTGTAGACTTTGTTTCCCCTTTGAATTAACTTGTTTGTGAGATGGGTCCTGTGAGAGGAATGAAAAAGAGAAGAAAGACAGAAAATAATAATAATAATAATGTTTCTGCTTCTTCTGGTTCATCTGACAAAGAGGGTGTTGTTGTAGATTGGTGGCATGATTTGTCAATCAAGATCAATGGTATATTCAATTTATATACTTGCTTAACTTTTCATGTCTCATATTTTATTTTCCTATGATGAATGTGTTGGTTGGTTTGTAATTTTCATCTCTATTTAACAAATTCTTTGAGTTTGTCATTGGAATTCTATATACACTGTGTAACACTGATGTGTTTTGATATATATTAGATGAAGATCCCTAATTTGAATTTCGAGTTCATTGCCGTTCTGATCGAGTTATCTTATCAATCATGGAATATTTAATCAAACACAGTACATTGTTTTTTCATAGGCAAATGTTGGTAGCCAGAATTTGAACCCTAAACCTCATTCTGAAACTCCTTTTGGTGTCTCTAGTTAACCACTTGTGTTACATTCTTGATAGTGTGCCCTAAATTTCAATTAAGATTGGAAGAAAAATGATCCCAAGATTAGGGGTTTTATTGATGTTAAATAGTTCTTCTTTTCGATCAATACAGTTCTTACTTCAATATTTTTGCTCAAAGCATTTTATCCTACAAATTATGTCCTGCTCAAGTAAATCAGATGGTTGAAATTAGCATACATATAGCAGGAAGCATAACGGAGCAGATTTTAACTTCATTGTTTCTTATGTTAGATTCTTTGCATTTGTTTTATCTTTGACTTCTTCCAAAATAGTTCCAGGTTCTATACATTATAGAAAACAAAATGTACTATTGTATAGCTTATCGAAAAGTCAATACCATTTTATGCTGGTTGATCATATTATGCTATTGCTCAACTCATACTTACATATCTCGTCAACTTTTGTTTCTTTTCGGTTGTGTGATCATTAGTTATGTCAGTTTGGTACATTGTTCTAGGATCGTGTTATTGCTAGGAACATTATCTAATCTTATAGTATAAATGATTATAACAATATTTTCATCTGTTTCTGCCACTCAAGCATGTTACTGTCTTCAACTATGCTAATAATTAGTTCTTAAGTTTGTATTATTAGCTTCAAGAACCTGTATTGATTTGCAGGACATCAGAAGTCACCGCCAAAGATCTCTAGAAAGACATTTGAGTACATATGTTCACTTGTCAAGGACGATATATCGACAAAATCCGCGCATTTCACGTTTACGAACGGAAAGCCAATGTCTTTGTTTGATCAAGTGGCCGTGTCATTAAGAAGATTAGGAACTGGAGACTCGCTTGTCATAATTGGAGATTCATTTGGGCTAAGCCACTCAACTGTTTCGCAAGTCACATGGCGATTTGTGGTTTCCATGGAAGAAAGAGCCCTTCATCATCTACAATGGCCTTCAACACAAGAGGAGATGAATACAATCAAGTCAAAGTTTGAGAAAATACAAGGCTTCCCCAATTGCTGCGGTGCCATTGATGTTACTCACATCACATTGTGTTTACCTGCATCCGAACATTCGAGTAATGTGTGGCTGGATCATAAGAAAAATCACAGCATGGTTTTGCAAGCAATAGTTGACCCTGACATGAAATTCCGCGACATAGTCACAGGTTGGCCTGGTAAAATGAAGGACTGGTCGATATTCGAGAGCTCAAATTTCAACAAACTTTGCAGCAAAGGTGAAAGACTCAATGGAAAGAAATTAAAACTGCCTGAAGGATCAGAAATAAGGGAATATATTATTGGTGATTCAGGTTATCCTCTATTGCCTTACCTTGTTGTTCCTTATCAAGAAAAAGAACTCTTGGAATCAGAACAGAAAGCAAAGTTTAATAGGCTGCATTTGGAAACAAGAATGGTGGCACAAAGAGCATTGGCAAGGCTGAAGGAAATGTGGAGAATCATTCATGGAAATATGTGGCGGCCGGATAAACATCGGTTGCCGAGGATAATTCTTGTCTGTTGCTTACTTCACAACATTGTTATTGACATGCAAGATGAAGTGAAGGATGAATTGCTTTGTTTGTATCGTCATAATCATGACTCAGGATATAGTCAACTTATTTGTGAAGGTGTGGAAGAGAAGGGTGTGGCAATGAGGGAAAGTTTGTCTCATTACTTGAATGGGAGGTTGCATCCGTGATTTTTTATTTTTTTTTGGTATATTGTTGCTAGCATTTGGTATAGCTAAATTTTTTAATAAACATAGCACATTACATGATTTAGTTGCTTGCTCCTCTTTGATTTCTAGACTGTAAATCATTTAGATGATGCATGTGTATATTTTTACCAAATTATGTAAATCATTTGGATGTTACATGCCTATATTTTTTACCAAATTGCAAGTTATCATTAATATTCAATATAGATCATACCTATAAAGTTTGGGATCAATCTATAATGATTTACTATACGATCAATATATCCAAATGTTAAAGTCGAAATGGACTTTCATATAACGTTAATTTTGATGTAGTTAAATGATATAGTAAATCATTATATATTGATCTCAAACTTTATAGGTATGATCTATTTGATAATATGTTTCAATCCAACGATTGATTTAAAAAAATATTAATATGAAGTGACGTTTTTGAGCGAGTGTAACTCATGGTGTAATTCTTCGGGTATAATTTGATCCTTCCTTTTATATATATATATATATATATATATATATATAACCCTTTTAAAATATTAGTCCCTTGATACCCTTGATTTCGAAAATATGTATCAATTTCATGTCGTATCATATTAGTCCAACCTAAAATTAACCCTTTTAAAATATCTTAGATTTCCACCACTATAATGCGATAATTATGTCATTTTGATCTCTTATTAAAACTAATAAACTATTTTTATGACGTGGAGGGACATTGTATATTTTAATCTTTTTTAATTTTTTTATAAATCAAACTAGCATCATGTGTTTTTGGATAGTGAAACCAGTTTAGTTTTTTATTTATTTTAAAAAGTAGATAAAAATAGCCAATGTGTCATTATCACATCATAAAAATAATTTAATAATTTTAATGAATGATTAAATCGAAAGAATCTTCGCATTACAATGGTGAAATTTATATTTTGTTGTATGGGTTATTTTCATACTCGGGAGGGTTGTAACTTGTACTGGAGAGGGAGTAGTGGAGATCCATATCTTGAAAGTCACCTCATCATGTTCTTTTATAGGTTTTGGTATTTAAATGAATGGTCCATATTTTACGGGACATATATTACAATCGAGAGAATCTTCTCCCTTTCATACTCTCTGATATAAGAGGAGTGAATTTGGTATTAACCCTTATAACTATAATGGTTGGGGAAAAGTTGAGCGGTAAACACTCACATTAACACATAATATATATAATAGTTTTGGTTGTCGATGATTACTACTTTTATTTTTTTTAAAGTCTGATCATAATTTAAAAATAAAAATGATATTCATTTATTGAAATCGATATAACATATAAAAATAACACAAATTCAACTTCACAAAAAATAAATTTGCAAGTAAACTTACCACACGTAAGTTAATAGCATACAATTGATTCATGAGGGTACAAGGTTTAATTCTCATAGAAGGCAAAAATTCTACTAGTGAGGAGGGTAGAGAAGATCATGAGGTGGTAGTGACGGGAGCGCCTTGCAAGGGGCTCGGGCTGTTACAAAAAACCCCTGGGGTTCAAGTACATGCTCAATACGTTCCCACTACCAGTTGAGCTAGTGCTGTTACACAACACATTTTGCCAATTCTTAAGATTTGGAGGTATTAGAACCTTCTTGACATAAGTAGTGTAAAGTCAGTGGGCATTAATCACCATATCCGACAACCTTTAGAACCTTCATTATATTTGATCTTTTAAGTCATTAAGTCGAGATCATTCTATAGACCTTCGACCCTCAGATCCATTCTAGCTAGGACGTAGATCTTTCACAGGATCTTTTTGGGTCTGTTTGATGGATTCAACGACCTCTTTATCAAGATTCCTAACACACATAGTAATGTGATTGAGCAAATAAAGTTAGGCCTTGTCACATACTAGATAAGGTTTCTTCAGCGGCGCGACATGTATCTTTGTTATTGATTTCTTAACGTCTCTAAGATTTTAAGGCCTAGTTTGTTGATATGATCACTTGTCCTTCTTAATCCAAAAATTTATTGTTGGTGTAAAAATGAAAGTAAAGTATAATTTGTGTCAACAAAAACCAAAAAACGCAAGTGAGTTTGAAGGATAAGGTGATCAATGAGTTGTTTCAGAATTTCCAAACGCGTTTAGTTATTAGTGTCACAAGGAATGAGTTGAAGTTAGTGAAGGATGTCAATTTACCTTATCATCCTTTGATCTTCATAGTCATCCTTCTGGCAAGACGAGTGTGATTTTCCTTGTAAGTTCCTAAATTTTGTGAATTGGCAAAATTTTAATAAAACAAATAATAACAGCAACAATGTTTTTGTACAGTAGGATTCCTAACTGATAATCCTATCTAGAATGTCTTAACATGTTGTGTTGAAAAGTTTCAACATCCGAACATCATGTCATATGAGATGTCGGGACATCGACATCAGGACATCACGCTACAGAAACTATTAAGTTTGTTACAGGTCTGTTTTAATTAGAGCGGAATATTCTGGGAATATTATGCATCTTACGTGGCGTGACTTTGAAGATATATGTAAAGGTCCAAGAGCTAAGGAGAAAGATCAGCAAGGATCTTGATTGTAGCAGAAGTTATCTGCTTGTTTATCTCTGCATAAAGTTTGTTAATGCAGAAATTTGTTACAACTTATGTTGTTATTTTGAAGGCCCAAATCCAGTTGGGTAATAGGTTATAAATCAGCAGTTGTAACCTAGTTTTAGTAAGCTATTCGTTTTTAGAAAGATGTAGTCTTTAGGATTAGCCATGTAAGTGAACCACCCAGATTGTGGAATGGTAACTGATTTGTGCCTCGAAGCCTGTAGGCAAGAGGTTTATTTTACTCACTCAGAAGCTGTGAAGAAATGAGTGTAATTGTATTATTGGAAGAAGCTGCGAAGCAATTCCAAGTTTGGTTTGTGTCACATGTGTGACTGTTTTTTATTGTGTTTTAAGTGTGGTATCTTCAAACTGTTTTAGTTGTGTTTGGAGTGAGGTATCTCCAAGATTATTGTGTTAGGAGCCAAGTAGTTGATGCAATTGTTGGTGCGATAGTGATTGATAGACATCACTGGGGTGATTGGAAGTGAGCAAAGGTTCTCATATCTAAGTGTGGTATCTTAGGTAGAAAGGTCACTGGGTAGTCTGATTAAGTGAGGAGTGTAAACATGGAGGTTTATTCCAAATTAATACTGCTGATAGTGAACTTTATTCCTGGCTTGGTATGCCCCCAGATGTAGGTTGGTTAGAACTGAACTGAGTTAACAATTCCTGGTGTTCTTTTGTTTCCTGCATTGTTACTTGTATACTCTACCTTGTCTGTTTTATAATGTCAGATTAGATGTCACGACATCCTGAGTCTTCCTGTAACCAGAATTTTAATTGGTATTAGAGCAGGCATCTTGTCTGTTTCTGGATGAGATCCATGGGGGATACTTTCTGGTTGTATACAAGGTAAAAGATTGTGGAAAGCTAGACCAACCTGACCAAAACTTTTGTACTTCTTGAAGAGAGAAGATAATGATGTTGGAACAAGAAAGTTAAATTCACAGACTTCATGCGGGAGTGAGGATTTTGAATTGTATTGTTCAGCCTATAATTAGCATAGAGAAAAGATTGTCAAAACCTTCATGCGGGAGTGAAGCTGTTGATAAGTAAACTTTTATGCTTATGTGTTTCTATATTGGTCAGGATATTGGTTGGGTCTAGTCTGTTTCTTGGTGGAGAGGCAAGCTTATTGTAGGGTTGATTTATTTTCAATCCTTATGTTTTATGCTTACAAGTGAATTATGGAGTAAGCATTGTGCACATTCTGTTGAAGTATGGATATATTCTCATCAGATAGCCTCGATGTAACCCCTAAAGTGAAAGAAGGATCCTAGGGTTAATTTTATTCAATGAATATTGAGCGATCTTACAACCTATTAAAAGTGTCAAAGATACTTGAGATTTCCTCAAGTCCACTCATAAAGGCATTTAGTAATAGAGTTGATGAGTATCAATTGATCAATGATTCTCATATACATCTTGAAGTTGAAGACCTTGAAGATTATCAAGGATGATGAGTTCCAAGGAGATGGAACCGATGTTCTACAGGATGTTAGAACATTACTACTAGTATGCAACTACTAGTTGAAGAACAAATGTTCTGGGAGCTAAACAAATATAGTGTGAGTACATATGTTTAGAGCCTGCTCCCAGTCTGGAAAAGGAGACATCTGTATTAGTTGATCATAACATGATCAACAAGCTCTTATACTCCATATGATAGTTTATTTATGACCTAAGCTTATGGGAGTATATAAGTCAAGCTCAGTGCAAGTAAACGACTCATAAAGGTATACCCCTATGTTCCTTTATGTGAAATCAAGATAAGCTTATATCTGGTATATTCTTTTGATCAAAGGAACCCGATATGTGGAAATTCTGACCATGGGACATATTTTGTTTGGAGTTGAATATTGTGTCTCAACCACAGTAAATCATGGTCATGAATGTTGATTGCCCTAAATATTGTCCTGGAATGGTACTGTCAAGAAGAATCAAGGAATTCAAACTACTATCTGAATATTTCTGTGTCATGCCATAAGTAAGCCTGTTCCAAAAACCTAGTTGAGGGAATCTCCTCTGTAGGTACAGACTATGGCATCCATCATCTCAAAATCAGAATGAAAGTATGAAGAAAAGGCTTATTAAGATGTGGATCATACTATTCCTTAATGTGTAAATTGTATGGATATTAAGTTGACAATTGCAGTGCTTCCCGTGTTCCCCTCCAAGTGATATGAACAAGGTACTATAGATGTTTACCCTCATAACTATAATGGATGATGTTGTATCAGATGTCAGAACATTATCTTAAAGTCTCAAGCTATTGAAAATTATATTATTGCCTGGAAGTAAATATGAGTGTGTAGATGTAATCAGTCAGAATGATCTAGTGTGAGTAGCTAATTCTAGTTGATTAACTAGTAGGTACTTTGATGGGAGACTAAGTACTTATTAGATGTGCAACCTGAATTCAAAATTCATATACTCTATCGGGAGCTGAGTGTGTGTATGATAGATTCATGGCATAGTGTGAACTGAACGTCAATATCAAAGTTCACTATTATCTTCACAAGTTTTGGATGTGTGGCAATGTTATCTGGTGATTATTTAAAGAGATGATTCAACTAAGGAGATACATATATATTTTGTCAAATATCTTGATGGGATCTGGATATTTATGGTAATCTAAAACAAGATGAGAAGAAGTATGTGATGAATAAAAGAGAATGTCCTACATGGATTTATAACATCACTACTGTTGAAGACACCAGAGATTGAAGAAGGTGGATAAGATTCAGACTTATCTTTTGAAGACATATAATTAGTTATACATGATTAACTATGAAGTTACTTCTATTGCAAGGCACAAAGTGTGACAATTTGAAACTTGTATAGGAAGCAAACTAAGGATTCCTAATTTGGAAAATATGGCAAGTCCAAATGAAGAATGCTTCAAGTATTATAAGAACCAACATCAAAAGTGTCCTTATTTTGTATAACTCAGGGGGAGTAAGAGTAATAACATCATGAAAATCTTCATCTTGGAAGCTAAAAGGATGAAATCTAATATTAAGGGGGAAGCAACAGTCTATTTGAAGAAGCAACTGCCCATATGAAGAGGAACTGGATATTTGAAGATAAATTGTCTATTGTTACTTGTTTGTCATTAATTGTAAAAGCAACAATGTCAAGTGCCATTGGTGATGTTTATTAAAGGAAGAGGAGCTGCTATAATGTGCTGATCTAAATCAATCTATTATTGAGAGGGAGAAACTATTCGTTAGCAAATATGATAGGGAGTGTATATTGTAACACCCCAACTCTACCCGTCGGAATTAATGATAAAAATCAGAGTAATAAAATTTCATAAATAAATTGAGGCATCACATATCCATGGTTTCCACTTTGCAATAAAATGCATCATCAAGATAATCAAAAGTCGAATATATTGATCGCATCATCATACATCAACTAAGCATATAAATATGCACACGGCAGCGGATACATCACCATATAAATATCATGCTTCAAACCGGTGAAAGTGAGGAACATCCAAAAATAAGCAAATTTCTCAAAACAACCTGCATGAGCCGACTCATGGGTCCTTAGGTCGGCTCATGAATGGAAAATTATGGTCTGGCAACGCCCAAGAAGGCACACGCCTTCTCCATGCGTCAACTCATGGTTCTAGGAAAACATGAATTGACTCATACAAGCAATGTGTCGGCTCATACCCTATTTTTAACCAGACATGAGTCGACTCATAAGGTTATGCGTCGGCTCATACCCTGTTTTTAACAAGACATGAGTCGGCTCATAAGGTTATGCGTCGGCTCATGCCTGAAGAAACTCTCCCCTCACACGCTGAGGAAAGCGCACGCCTTCTGGCCTTCCTGCATGAGCCGGCTCATGACAGCTTTTTCTCATTTTTCTACTAAATATCCAATTGTTAGGAACAACACAAATGAGAAAGATGCACAACAAAGGGTTTTATAACACCAACTAATATATTATCATTATCACAATCCAAACACCAAATTAAACCAAGAAATTTCCAAGAACCACTCAAACCCTCATAACCCTAACTCAAATAAAATCTATCATTAATCTATTTATAGGATAGAAAATTACCAAACCCCTTACCTCTAGTTCTTGATTCCTTAGCAAGCTTTGTATATTCGTTCCGGATAAGTTGTCTATCCTTTTTACTTTAGTATACATGTAATTTCTGCTGATGCCTTTTCTTTACAACCCATTTTAACCCCAAACTCATTAACGATTGAATTGTTGAAAGGCGAATCAATAACCAATCTCTTGGACATGATACGATATAACCTATATATCACCCGGTAAACATAATACTTTCTTTTTTGCTTGTCGCTCTACCGTCGCAACAGAAAACTGTTACAAGACACATTGTCCCAACATTTGTCTTTGTACATGATTCCTTGCATGCAAAGCATAGTGAATAAAGGGAATGCGTTGAATCATGCATTGGGCTTGATGTGATTTCCTCACTTTGACCCATGATCTAAGACAATGCAAATGAAGCCCTAGGTTATGCTTATAAATAGACCTTGTTTAAGATTGAGAAAGGATTTATGTATCTTAATGAAAAATTAATAAGAGAAATGGTGTTAGGATTAAGTGGAGAGAAAAGAGAGTTTCTTCGTATCTTTTAGAATTGATATAGGTAAAATGTATAAGTGGAGAGAAAAGATATTTTTTTCTTCCCTTCCATAATAGAAAAAGTTATAGGTAAAATTTGGTCATTGGAATTTGTACCAATAACTGCCAAAATCTGACCTGCACAAATAACTTTTAGGAAGCATCCATCAAGACCAATATTAAGCCTACACAACATGAAACTCTTTTCAAGTAGCATATCAAACATATAACCTCTTGAAATTAGGCCTTGTATCCTCATGACTTTCTTGGCAAGGTGTGACACTTAATTTGATAGTTGAGGCAGGATTTGTCCTTAGAATTTCATAACAATAATCACACATTCTTGTATAACCCCCCTAAAAATGAGCCATCAACCATATCCCTAACTGCAAATCTGGCCCTAATTTCCTCTGTCTTGTTAACCCCTACATTCCATTTCTTTAAAGCGTTTTCTTTAGATACTTTATCTTCATCTTAGGAATATTTTTCACCAATTTTTGAATCCTCTTGCTAAGCCATTTGATACTCATCATCTTCACATTGTTTTCTACGTAAATTGTGAATATCAAATATTTTCCTAAGTTGCCAAGTCTCCTTGATAGGAAAAATAGAAAGTGTACTATTTTTCCTCTTGCAATAATAAAGAAATCCCCGAATGTCAATCTCAAGGATCATGATAATTATCGAGTTCAATTCACGCTCAATAAAACAAAAACTTAATTTGGGGTTTTGATTTTGAGATTGTCATTTAACAATTAACATAAATATAAAATGGCTTTTTACTAATATGAGGAGTATGCTACGGGTAAGTGTGTGATTTGACCTGTAATAACCTTCATTTTGATCTCTTCAACATGTTCATTACCTTTAACTACTAAATATTTAGTTTGTTTTCCCTAATTCCTTAGTGGAAAACCTTTAGTCCTTCATCCCAATACCTAAGTCCTTAGTGAATTATGATGAAACCAAGCGGTTATGTTATCAAGATTTTACCGTAACCTATAGGGTACCCTAGTCCTAGGTGATATCTACTATGGTCTAATTATTTAAAATAACCTTAACACGACTATCCAAATCTAATGTGTTAAGAAAAGTAAAACCATATTGGTCCGATAGGGAAAACAATAGATTATTCGAACAATTAAATTGATGAAAAGAAATATTGTGTTTAATAAAACAAAGAGATCATTATCGTTATGAGTTCAAATCAGGACATCCCCTAGAATTAGGGGTTTAGCTACTCATTGTATTCAAAGAAAATAAAATATAAAATAGAGACATTACGCGAATATGGATGAAAATGATCTTCAATCGTTTCTCATGAAAACCTTCTTCTCCTCCAAACCCTTGTTTTCTAATCTTCTCCACTCTCTATCCCCCAAAAAAGTCATATAAATCAAATAAGGGTTTTCACTACTAACTCACATTGGGTCAAAACATAAACCGGACCGTAACACGACTTGAAACAAATTAATTTCTAAAGTCCGCAACTTCAATAAATTTTTCGAGGCATCTAAAGTTAGAATCAACTTCTGACTTCAACATGAAAGTTGTAGCTCTTTCTCTCAACTTTCTGAAAAGTACTAAAATGTGCCGATCCAATTCCCATAGCTCTAGTTATGAATATTTTAGTGAAAATCGCCAATCAACAGATTTATTGACACGACTGTCGACTTGGTGAAGCGTCGGAAGATTTTCCAAACTCGAATTTGGCATTTTTTTGCTGGAATTTGTCCTGATTTATTCTTGTAATTCTAAAAACACTAAAACATACAACCAACACACAAAATATGCTAAAACTAAATAAAACACTCGACCATTAAAAGAAAAGATAACTGAAATTAATGGTAAATAACCCTGTATAAATCACTGATCAAACTCCCCCAAACTCAAATCGTTGCTTGACCTTAAACAATAATTACTAGAGCTCATGAAATTCATAGTAAACCGGTACTCATACGTGAGACTTCTGTTCAAACTGCTCAAAAGGTAGTTCGTTCAATATTCACCTAACGGAAAGACTTTTTGGTAAGAACCTTTCAATCTCGAGCTTCCTCTTCGGATACCTCTCTAACTATTCTTTGTACTTAAGTCTCTTTCCTATTTCTCTCCTCTTTTATTTGAACTGTTGGTTCTATTGATTGACATCAATTTTGGTAGAACATTCTGCTCAAAAATATCTTGAAGTTTACTGAAGTAGCAGATGTCACAACAGATGTCCTGACATGTGAAACTGACAAAAGTGCAGATTTTTTAGGAAGTCAGTTTGTTATTAATTGTGTACTTCGATTAAGGAATTTGGTGAAACGTCTTCAGCAATATCTTTGGAGTTTTAATATTCTGGTTTCATGGAGAGAAGACATGAGGCGTTGAATACTTGTGAGTAAAGCAACCCTAGTTGTTGCTACTCTATTTAAAGGGCTGCAATCCTTATTTTGCAGTAGGTCGTTCCAGTTTAGAGAGTTTTAGTTTTAATTTTTGGTTGTTAGTTGTTAATTGTGAGCCTCTCTTGTCAGTTACTTGAGAAGAACGTTTTTAAGTTGTTAGTTTTCAATCACCATAAGCTTTGAAGTAAGTTTAATTGTGTGTCTTTGAAGAGTATCTTTAGTTTTTAGTTGTGTTTAGTATCACGGGTTGTGGTATTGAGGGAGTGAGAAGATTCTCATATCTAAGTGTGGTATCTTAGGCGTAAGGGTCACTAGGTAGTTTGATTAAGTGATGAGGTGTAAACAGGGAAGGCTTAGCTCCGAATTAATACTACTAATAGTGAACATCATCCCTGGCTTTAAAGCCCCCAGACGTAGGTTAGTTAGAACCGAACTAGGTTAATAACTCTCTGTGTTTTTATTGCTTTCTCGTTAAAGTCATTTCGCTTAATCAGTTCTAAGGTATATAAGTGTCGTGGCATTACCTTCAACATCTCATATCTGATAGTAGAATTTCAGTTGGTATCTGAGCAGGCATCCTGCTTTGTCTCTGGGTGAGATATAGGGAATATACTTTTTGGTAATATGGACAAGAAGGCAATATATTTGAATAGACCTCCCATCCTGGATGGCTATAACTATGATCTGTGGAAGTCTCGTATGGCAGCTTATATAAAGTCCTTGGACAACAGAGCTAGTTTGAAAGGATGGACACATCCGTAATTATTGGTGATGATAATCAACCCAGTGAGTGAAACATGAAGAAAATTGGTCAAAGGAAGATGATGAACTAGCTCTTGCAAATTCAAAGGCTTTGAATGCCATATTCAATGGAGTTGACAGAAACATCTTCAGATTAATCAATACATGTGAAGTGGCCAAGGATGCTTGGGAAATACTCAAAACTACTCATGAAGGAACCTCCAAGGTCAAAATGTCAAAACTACAGTTGCTCACATCTAAGTTTGAGAACCTGAGAATGAAGGAAGAGGAAAGTATTCAAGAATTCCATATGAATGTTCTTGCAATTGCTGGTGCTTGGAGTGCCTTAGGTGAGAATATTCTAGAAGAAAAGTTGGTAAGGAAGATGCTCAGATCTCTACCTAAGAGATTTGATATGAAGGTAACAACTATTGAAGAAGCTCAGGATATCAACAACATGAAAGCGGATGAACTTATGGGTTCACTCCAAACATTTGAGTTGAGTATTAATGAGAGGTTTGAGAAGAAGTCTAAAATCATAGCCTTCAAGTCCAACACTGAGGAGAAAGATACGTAATACAATCTTGATATCAAGAAGGAATGAAAAAATCATAGCTCATCTTGGAAGACAATTTAACAGAGTAATGAAAAGAGTGGAGGGAAGCTCAAGATCAAATGTCAGAAACATCCTTCATGATATCAACAGAACAAGTAACTCTGGGAAGAAAACTGAAGTTGAAGAAAGACTTGCTCAAGGTAGAGAGCTAAAGTGTTATGAATATGGAGGGTTTAGTCACATAAATTGGGATTGTCTCACCTATCTCAGAAGACAAGGCAAGAGTTTAAATGTTCTATGGTCAGATGAAGACTCTGAGAACGAAGTGCAAGAGGAATCATCCAAACATGTAATAGATTTGAATGGTACATATATTTCTGATGGATATTGTAGTGATGAAGAACTGACTTCTACAAACAAAGAACTATGCATCAAAAGTGTTAAAGTATGCTAGGAGAATGAGAAGCAGAAAAAGCTCATACTACAACTACAAGACATAAAGAAGGAGCATATAGAGATAATTAAGAAGCTTGAAGGTGAAGTAACTTTGCTAAAAGGTGACCTTGATCAAATGACAAAATTTGTTAAGATGCTAAATAGTGGATCTGAGACACTAGACAAGATACTTAAAGTTGGAAGAGTTGCATGAGACATGACTGGATTAGGTTACAATGGTACAGAGGAGTCTCCTACGGAATCTACTCAAAGTCAGGCAGAATCCAAGATGTCGAATCAAATGTTTCAACATCCCAGAAGTAACAATTACAGACTGCTTAACAGAATACATAAACACTAGAGATGTCATTACTGTGGAAGATATGGTCACATAAAGCCATTTTGTTTCAAGTTGTATGGTTACCCCAACTCTACACATAAATCAAATGTGACTCAGGTTCAACCAAGGAAACAGTGGATTCCCAAAGCAAACATTGCATGTTTCTTGGCTCACACATATCCAATAGAGAAGATTACAGAAGACTGGTATTTTGATTGTGTATGCTCAAGGCATATGATAGGTGATCAAATCTTATTGTAAGATTTTCAAGATCACCTAACTAGTTATGTCAACTTTGGAGATGGAATAAAGGGTGAAATCAAGGGTACAAGAAAAATACAAAGCTCAAAGCTCTCTAACATTGAAGAAGTATTGTTTGTCAAAGCATTGACCTCCAACTTGATCAACATAAGTCAACTATGTGATCAAGGATTTAATGTGAACTTCACAAAAGCTGAATGTATCATTATAAACAAAAATGGCAAAGTCACGATGAAGGGTAGAAGAAACAAAGACAACTGCTACTTATGGGTTCCCCTAGAGGCAAATCACAACACATGTGTGGAAGTCAAACAGATTGTGAGCAAAGATTACCTGAATAACAATACTAGGTTGAAGTCAGCTGATCATAATGTCCCAATGAATGTCTTGACATCAATCAAATCTGCCAAAGTTAATGATCAGCCTACAGAGAAAAGAACCATGAATCGTGTTAAAAAATACTCTAAACTAAAACTAGTCAATGGTTATTCAAGAGGATATAATATATATGAATGCTCAATAAGAGAGAAAGTGGTATGTTCGCTAAAGAAGTTATAGCAATTAAAAGCGTGTGGGAACGTCATTAAGTGGCCAAATTTTTTAAAATATCACTCAACGAAATTACAACCTAAGGCGCAACATATAAAAGGGCCAACCCAAGTTCAAATATCTCACAGTTTCACCACACGCTATACTACTCTTGCATACTCCAAAATCTCCACCTTCAATCCTCAAAAAATCAATCCTTCATATTTGATCATTAAGATGTCTCAACACTCTGCACCAGGATCAAGTAACAAAGATAAAAGTATCCCAACTGAAGAAGCCCTAAACATCTTTCCACTTTCCATGATTCCATGTTCGGATGCGAGACCTAAAAAGCTTCGCACCCGCCATGTAAGACGTCCAAGGGAAACCTGCTCCAATTGAAGGTAACGTATCTGAACCACATATTGAGAGTAAAGTTGATCAAGATAGATGATACATAGACAAAGCAATAAGGAGAATGGTTGTTGATACCCTAAAAGTGGGCTTACCTGTTGAAGGGATCACAATTCCACTTGCCCAAATAATCGATGAAGGTGCTCCAAAAGAACACACTGAATCATCCATGAGGAAAGAGGAGACTCCTAAAGAGAATCTTGAAAAAGAAACTCTCCTTGATGAAGTCACGACTGATGTTGGAACATCATCCCTGAATAAAACTCATCAAGAAAAGCAAGTTGACCCTACTGATAAGAGGACTAAGAAAGATGTGACTAATGCTATTATTGATGTGGATACCTTGTCTGATAATGAGCTTATCATTAGTGTTAACCCTGGGATTGCCAAAAGGCTGAAAACAAGAAAGGGAAAAGTTGTTGCTTCCAATACTCCATCTGAATCTGTCAATAAGAAGGTTATGTATGGACCTTCAAAATAATGGAGCAAAGCCACTCCATCATCAAGTAAGAGGAAAATCAGACTAGAATCTGATTCTGACTATGATGTCGAGATTGATGTCCCAGACATCTCACCTGTAAAGAAGTCCATTATTAAGAGGATCACTGACAAAGTCCCTGATGCTCCTACTAAAAACATCTCATTCCACTCCATCAAATTTGCTGCAAGATGGAAATATATATCAGAGGAGCCTGGCCTTGGAAAGGGAGTTAGGAAAGATGCTTTGGCTTGCAAGGAAGTTATGAAGCTGATCTTTGAAGCAAGACTAATGAAGACAGTGACCAGGTTGACAAAGTGCTATGAGACCTTAGTCAAGGAATTCATAGTCAACATTCCTGTAGACTGTGATGACAAGAAGATCCATGAATTTCATAAAGTGTTTGTCATAGGAAAATGTGTGAATTTATCACCTTCCATCATCAACAAATATCTAGGGAGAAGTGAGAAAGAAGAAAGTGAGATTGAAGCCACTGATGACCAGATATGCAGAGTCATAACTGCAAATCAAGTCAAGTCTTGGCCTATGAAAGAAAAGTTGTCTACTGGAAAATTAAGTGTGAAATATGCCATTCTACATATAATAGGTTAAGAGAACTGGGTGCCAACCAACCACACCTTAACCATATCAGTGGGATTGGGCAAATTTATCTATGCAGTTGGGATGAAGATACCATTTGACTATGGTACTTTTATTTATGAGCAAACTCTAAAGCATGCTGACACTTGTGCAATAAATCTACCTATAGCTTTCCCCACTCTCCTAAGTGGAATCATTATGCATCAACATCCTGGAATTTTGTCTACAACTTTGGATGCTAAATGCAAAAGAGCTACTCCTCTGACCTTCCACTAGAAGCTATTTGCTGTAGCACATGTCCCAAACATTATCTCAACATCTGCTAAAGCTGAACTCAAAAATGAAAAGAAAGGGGATGTGATTGCTGAACTCACTACAACCTGCATAGAATTGGATGAGTTCATACACATAAGCACAACAAGGAAGCTAAAACTTGAAGAGACCATCCAAATTCTGAAGATGAATGTTGCTACAAGTGTTGCTGAAGAGGCACCAGAGGAAGAATGTAGCAGCTTAGGAACTCAAAGCTCTTCTGAAGTTGGATCAGAAGAAGAAGGAAGTGCATGAAGTTGAGGAAGAGGAAAGTCTGCTAGTTCTGCAGAGCATTGACTGAACTGAAAATGTTGATTTTGCTTCCATCTGTTTCCTTTTTGTTTCTCCCTTCTCTATGTAACTTTTAGCACATCAGTGTATGACATGCTTTGAATGTTTGGGTTGTACTTAACACTAGATCCCAAGTACTTAGTTATAACTAGTATTTATTTCTGTTATCCTCCTGTGAATTTGACTAGTTTTTGGTTTTTGGTTTGGACAAATTATGGCTAAAAAGGGGGAGAGTATGAGTGTTTAGAGTGATTAGACATTAAGTTGAGGGGGAGCAGTTGTGAGTTGTTGCAGCTGTGAGCATTTATGAGTGCCTATGAGTGTTTTGTGTTTGTTTTGTGTATGTTTCCATGTGTGAGCAGCTGATGTGAAGAGAATGATAAGGGGGACTGCTGTTGTGTTCACTGTGATGTTAACTATGATTTATGTGATGTGAATTATGTGCTTCTCATGCTAAGAAGAAGTTGATGTTAATTGCTGTCAGGAAAAGATGAAATGTTTATTGTTGATTGTGTATCACTGAAGATACTATGTGAGGAGAAACTGTTGTGCAGGGGGAGCAAAGTTTTTAACTGTCAATTGTGCATCTGTGTGTGCTATGTGCAGGGGGAGTAAAATACTGAATCTTTGAATGTTCCCACTGATATTGTAACATTTATGTTAATTATTCGCTACTAACTTTGTTTTTGATTGTGATGTTGTTTTTACTATACTGCTCTGATGTATGTACTTGAATGAAGTTTTAATTGTATGGCCCGCACCCCAAAAATGTTTTAGCTAAAATTTGCCAAAGGGGGAGTTTGTTGGTTCTATTGATTGGTAGCAATTTTGGTAAAACATTCTGCTAAAAAATATCTTGAAGTTTACTGAAGTAGCAGATGTCACAACAGATGTCCTGACATGTGAAACTGACAGAAGTGCATATTTTTTAGGAAGTCAGTTGGTTATTAATTGTGTGCTTTGATTAAGGAAGCTGGTGAAACGTCTTCAACAATATATTTGGAGTTTTAATATCCTGGTTTCATGGAGAGAAGATAGGAGGCGTTGAAGACTTGTGAGTAAAGCAACCCTAGTTGTTGTTACTCTATTTAAAGGGATTCAATCCTTATTTTGCAGTTGGTTGTTCTAGTTTAGAGAGTTTTAGTTTAAATTTTTGGTTGTTCATGGTTTTGGTTGTTAGTTGTTAATTGTGAGCCTCTCTTGTTAGTTACTTGAGAAGGTCGTTTTTAAGTTGTTAGTTTTCAATCACCATAAGTTTTGAAGCAAGTGTGATTGTGTGTCTTTGAAGAGTATCTTCAGTTTTTAGTTGTTTTTAGTATTACGGGTTGTGGTACTGAGGGAGTGAGCGGAGGATTCTCATATCTAAGTGTGGTATCTTAGGTAGAAGTGTCACTGGGTAGTTTGATTAAGTGAGAAGGTGTAAATAGGAAAGGTTTAGCTCCGAATTAATACTACTAATAGTGAACTTCATCCCTGGCTTGGAAGCCCCCAAACGTAGGTTAGTTAGAATCGAACTGGGTTAACAACTTTCTATGTTTTTATTGCAGACCGTTATAGTCGGCCTGCTTAATCAGTTCTAAGTATAAGTGTCGCGACATTAACTTCGACATCTCATATCTGATACCAGAATTTCACGAACAATCAAATTAAGGCAATGAGAATAATGATAATCATCATACGTACAAGACTAATCAAGATTTCATGTTGTTTTGGCACCAAATGAGCAACATTTTCTACTTTTAATTACCGATGAAATAATCTGGAAGACGTTTGGGGATCAACTCCCTTTGGGCTAAATAATCTGGTGAGGGCTACCCAACTTAGCGAGTCAGTTGACTTTTACCGCCTTTTCATCATTTGGTGCCAACTTTCTTTATTTCTCAACCAGCCATACCTGCATGTGAATCAAGATTATATCAGACTGTATAAATAAACTACTCAAGGAGTACTTCTCAAGATTCATGTACCATGGTACAAATCTATACGTTAGACTCATATCCGTGTCATATTATTCTGAACTTCCTACCCTCAAACAACCATTCCTTTGTCTCTATATACTATTCCCGAATTCTATGAGAAACAAGTTCTTAAACAAAACAAAAACTTTGGAAAAACTTGGGAAGGATTTCAAATCGTGGATTTACAAAGCAATTAGCATAGAACCAACAAATAATTCTAAAAGAAAAGGAATAAAACCACTCAAACTTGAACTAAACATTGACCCCAATGTTTCAGAACAAGCTCGAGAAGGGTGACTCATAAATGGTAATGCAACACTAACTTCTGCCTCCTATCTTTCACCAGTAAGACTCCCTTTTTATTCTTGAAAGAAAAACAAAGCAAAAAACAAAAGAAAAAAGTAAGTTATTCAAACTGTGGGTTTCCTCCCACAAAACGCTTCGTTTAACGTCGCATGGTTCGACGGTTCATCACCCATGTTAGGGTGGCATATATGACACAAAGAACACATCATCTTTTTTTCGTTCTTTTATTTGGTAGCAAGACCATGGATTTAAAGTACTGATGATGTTGCTTCCAAATCATTTTCAACTTGATTTTATTGAACAAGACATAAATTACATCCAATACTTTTTTAATTTATTGTCTTTCATCAGGCTTGTTGTGAAAATAACTTTTAGGGAGACTATTTTGCTAAAGATTTCCTAGTTGGATGTCCACATCTTCACAAATTGTTAAATTTGTAGTTTCATCCAAAACTCGATCATCTTCAAGTTTCCTAATTTCCTCTTCCCCATCATTCTTGTTTACCTTAAATTCTTTTATTCTCACAGCATCTTTGTCATATGATGTTATGCATTCTTCTTCTGGTTTCACATCTTCTTTTTTCAACTGTAACTTTCGCCACAGTCTTACCTCCCTCCTATATGCTATAAATATTGCAGTCGCCTCTTTCAAAGTTAATCCAGAATCTGGCGACCAACATTCAGGAGACACATGTGGCAATGTATCGAAATAATACATGACTACAACACTCAGACACTTGGTTAGTACAAAATATAGAAAAATTCATGAAGCCAACATAATCGACCTCTTTTTTATAAATCTTTTTATAATAAAATAAAATTCAAAATAAAAATAGAAAATGAAACAAAATTTTAGTTGACAACAAAATTTTAATTAAACTCAAATTACACTCAATAACTAGGCAGACCCTGACAACGGCGCTAAAAACTTGATAGGAAAAATAACAAGTGTACTATTTTTGTCTCTTGAAATAATAGGGAAATTTCCCGAATGTCAATCTCAATGGCTGCATACAATTATCGCAATTCATGTTCAATTAAACAAAAAATTAATTTGGGATTTTTGATTTTGAGATTGTCACTTAACAATTAATAGAAATATAAATGGATTTTTACTAATATGGGGAGTATGCTAGGGGTAAGTGTGTGATTTGACCATGTAATAACCTTCATTCTTGATCTCTTCAACAAGTTCATTACCTTCAACTACTGAATCTTTAGTTTGTTTTTCCCTAAGTCCTTAGTGGGAAAATCTTTGGTCCTTCATCCCAATACCTAAGTCCTTAGTGAAGTATGATGAAACCAAGCAGTTATGTTATCAAGATTTTACCGGTAACCTATAGGGTATCCCTATTTTTAGGTGATATCTACTATGGTCTAATTATTTAAAATAACCTTAACACGATTGTCCAACTCTACTGTGTTAAGAAAAGTAAAACCTTATTGGTCTAATAGGGAAAACAATAGATTATTCTGCATAATTAAATTGATGAAAAAATACTATTGTTACAGGTTCAAATCAGGGATACCCCATAACATTGGGGGTTTAGCTACTCACAGTATTCAAAGAAAATAAAATATAAAACAGAGCCATTACACGAATCTCAGTCCGGATCAGCGATATCCAAGGGTCCGTGAATCTCAGTCCAAAACCAGCAACCATTGAGAATTGAGATCATTATATAAACCCTTATATCTTTAAGGGTAAGGTATCACATTCTTACTCTCAAAACCCTAATATTCAATATTCTCACTTTAAACACTTGCTTACTTTAGCATCAGAGTGCCTTGCAGGTACACCACCCCCTCCTCAACATTAACCTTGATTGAAGGATCTTCATCTGTTTCGCCGTCTCTAGTTCTGATCAACCGACCAGATCAACTACTAACTCACATTGGTCAGAAACATAAACCAGGCCGTAACAACTTAATTTCTAAGTCTGCAACTTCAATAAATTTTTCGAGGCATCTAAAGTAAGAATCAGCTTTTGACTTCAACATGCAAGTTGTAGCTGTTTCTCTCAAATTTCTGAAAAATGCTAGAACGTGTCGATCTGATTCCCGTAGCTCTAATTATGAATTTTTTAATAAAAACTGGTCAATCAGCGCATTTGCTGACACGACCCATGTCAGGCCGTGTCAGACCTGGTGAAGCGTGTTTGAAACTTTTTCGAGACTCTAAATTTTGCAACTTTTCGTATGAATTTGTCCCGATTTATTCCTGTAAGTCTAAAAACACTAAAACACACAACCAACACATAAAATGTGGTAAAATGATTTAAAACACTCGACAATTAAAATAAAAGATATCTGAAATTAATGGTAAATAACCCTGTAAAAACCATTGATCACTCCTCATTACGAAAACTTTCCATAATATGCATACCACTTGCAACATTCCTTTCATCTCACCCTCACTCTTTGTTAGTCATTTTGTAGGAACTTTATATCTCTCCCAGGTTGAACATCATATGTTTGAATTGCTTCCTCAAAGTCACTTTTTGAACTAAAATAAGTTCCCAACTCCCATTTTATAATTAAACATGTATTTCATTAACTTGAACATGAGATACTTCTTCTTTCTTGGTGCATCACTCCCCTCATTATCACAACTACTTTCTAAGTCCTCACTATCATATGCACTTCCATTATCCTCTCCATTGTCTCCTTTCCAATTCTTTTTCTTCTTTTTACTAGTTCCTTCATAGTTTCTATCATATTCAAGTATGTTGCCTAAATTTTCTTCAACATAATCCTCACTCATATCAGAATCACTAAATGCAACTTCCAAAACACTATCATAATTGTAAGTCTCATCCTCACTATCATCAATGCTTGTAACAATATTCAACAAACTAGCATTAGTATCTACACCATCATGAACCTCACCATCATTGTTCAAACCCTCAACACCATCATTGTTTAAACCCTCAACACCTATATTCACACCCTAGACACCATCTTTGTTTAAACCCTCAACACCATCACTATTTAAACCCTCAAGACCTATATTCACACTCTCGACACCATATTTATTCAAACCCTTAACACCATCACTATTCAAACTCTCAGGACCTATATTCACATCCTTAACACCATTTTTGTTCACACCCTCAAGATCTACATTCACTCGTTTATCATCGTTAGTGCCTTCTTTATAAAGATATACAACTATGGCTTCTAGCTCCGGGTTTAACACACTTATAGGGTCTTCCTCCATATTTATAAGTTCTTCTATAGGACTATCGACATATTTTGGTTGGGACATGGGATGTTATATGTAAATATCAATTGTCAAACAGAGGTCAACAACCTCTAACACACCCTTTTTACCGTTAATAACATTCATCCCAAAAGTGAGGTCATTATAATAGATGGTGTCTACCTCAGTATAACCTAGATCTTTCTGTATACCAACCAATTCAAAGTAACTCCACCCATCCACATCTACTTTTAATCATAACATTTCCCTTATGCAGACACAGTTTTTTAAGAGTCCACCAACTCACTGCTATGATGAATTTCCAAACACAAATTTCCATCCATATCTACCTAAGACAAGAAAACGCAAAATTATTAAACAAATTATAAAAGGGGCAAAAACCCTAGATTTCTAAACCCAACTAACGAAACAACGAAAAAGGGGACGAATACTATGAACACATAATGATAGTACGGAAACTAAATCTAAATAAATACATGGTTATAACTAACCTCGATTGAGACCTTCGTCGTCTTCAATGCCTTTGTCACCTACAATTCCTTCTTCGTTCCCGTATTCCTCTTCACTCTACTAGGGTTTCTCTTTCAATTTTTCTGAGAATGGGAAATGAAATGTGAAAGATAATTGTGTAATCTTCATTTTATGCATTCCATTCTTGCCACCTAAGAAATAACTTACAACGTCGACAAATTTTATGAGGCAAATCTAACGTTTCTAATAAAAAGGATAAACGTGGTACATTTTTTATAATGTAAGAGATTAAATTGGACATTTAAAAGAAAGAGGAAATGGACCTAGTGTTAGAGTTAAGGGACCAAAAAGGTATTAAACCAATTAAAAACATAGTTCTAAGACAACTACTCATTGTCATTATTATCATCAACATGAGGCTTTCCTTTCTTTATCATATACTTTGTTAGAGCGTCAACTTTCTTGGTCTGAGAGGAATCAAAATGAGAAAAGCGACATAGATTAATAATGTTTCTGCTTCTGTTATGTTTCTGGAATATTTGAGAGAAAGAGGGTCTTCTAGATAGATAGGATGAATTGTCAAGGAAGAAGAATGGTATGTTTTCTTGTAAGACTTTCATCACCACTGAAATTTTCATATCTTGCTATGATTAATGTGTTGGTTGGTTTTCAATTTTCATATCTATTTAACAAATTCTTTGACAAGTGAACTATTGTATATAGTACGTACACTCTATCACAAAATTGAAAGGTCTTCAGAAGTCACCACCAAAGATCTTCATAAAGACTTTTGAGTACATATGTTCAATTGTCAAGGATGTTCATAACAAAATCCGCGCATTTCAAGTTTAATTACAAACGGAAAGCCAATGTCTCTATTTGATCAAGAATATGTGGCACCAAGAAGATTAAGAACTGGTGACTCCCTTGTCGCAATTGGCGAATCATCACAATGGGTTTACCTGGATCCGAAGATTCGAGTGATGTGTGGCTTGATCATAAAAACAATCACAGCACGATTTTGCAAGCAATAGTTGATATTGATCCTGACATGAAATTCCGCAACAGTCACTGGTTGGCCTGTTACAATGAAGGACTGCCTGATATTCTGGAGCTCGAATTTCAACAAACTTTACAATAAAGGAGAGACTGAATGGAAAAATTATGAAATTTTCTGAAGGATCAGAAATAAGGGAATACATTGTTGGTGATTCAGGTTATCCTCTATTTCCTTACCTTGTTGTTCCTTATCAAGAGAAAGAACTCTTGGAATCAGAACAGAAAGCAAAGTTTAAAGGGCTGCATTTGGAAACAAGAATGGTTGCACAAAGAGCATTGGCAAGGCTGAAGGAAATGTGGAGAATCATTCATGGAAATATGTGGCGGCCGCAAACATCAGTTGCCGAGGATTATTCTTGTCTGTTGCTTACTTCACAACATTGTTATTGAAATGCAACATGAAGTGAAGGAAGAATTACTATGTTTGTATCATCAAAATCATGACTCAGGGTACAGTCATCTTGTTTGTGATGGTGTTAATAACAAGGGTGTGGCACTAAGGGAAAGTTTGTCTCAGTACTTGAATGGAAGGCTGCATCCATAATTTTCTTTCTCCTTCTGTTACTAGCATTTGGTATAGCTCAAAAATTTCATTTATTGAATTTAATCATTGCACATTATGATATAGTTGCTCCTTTTTGTTTTGTAGACTGTAAATCATTTGGATGACGCATACGTACATTTTTACCAAATTACATGAGTGAACTATCGACTTTTCTATACATACTTGTCAAACTGCATCCTGTGTTTTGGTCCCTTTTGGACATTAAGCATGACACCATGAGACATAGTCATATTGACATCAGCCACAATAGAAGACATAGGATAGTTCATTAAATCTATGTACAAAAACGAAGCAAAATGAACACAGGTCTGAGTTTTAAAACTGAAGTTTGATGATAATGTTGAAACTTCAATCCTTCACCAGTTACAAGGTTCTTGAAGGTGTAACACAAAAATAAACTACACGGTAACAACCTACGCTACACGGTAACAACACATAGTCACCATATGTCCTGTTATATCCAATGTTAATCCTGCAAAGTTGGATGAAATTATGTAAAAAGTGATATCAGTGCTTTTCAAGACGTCAAAGTACATGAAAACGGATATAACTTGGTTCAAGCTTACCTCAACTACTGAGTCTAGTATCCATTAGTTACCTCTTCATCGATAGATATTAAAAATTCTTCGGACCATTTCGTCTTTTCACTTTCAGATGCAGGTACAGTAGAACCATTAAGGAAAGGGTTCCAGAAGCCACCAGGACCAGACAAAACCCATCTTACTTTTGTTGGTGGTCTTGTTATGTCATCTTTCCCCGTTTTGATTTTCTTCCAATAATGATTTCTTTTGAAATCCTTGAAAAGAAATTTAATTAGTTGTTATACTGAATGTAAGGTCAGTTCTTGTACTAAAGACTATAGTTTTGAAAATAACAGTGGATTGATACTTGATACCACCACGTTATTAAATGTTTAAAGTCGAGACTATACTCTAACCTTGTAAAACATTTCTACACATACGCATAACTAGATCTTGTCACTTACATATTTATGAATCAATATAACAAAGTGGCATCATGATTAACTGTAGGATTTAGAGTAAGTTGTTGGTTTAGGCACCTTGGGTGTAGCTTTACATGCATTTTCTCCGATTGAATGTCCTCAAAATCTCTTGCAGGACTAAACTTTTGTTTAGTCCTAGACTTTATGCCAGACTGCAGTATATATAGCACAGATCAAGTCGATGAAAGCCTAGAGAAGAGAACTCCCTAATATAGCTTAGCCGATAAGAAATCTAGCTTATAACATAAATTGGAATCCAATTTTTCATTTTTAGTCGAACAATGAATCAAATTAACAGAATCACAGACATAAATTTTTATTGCCTCATATTATTTACTTTTTCAGAGACTCTTTCATTATTTCCTATCAAGAATAAATGTAATTTCCATCATATATACATTAAAAGCAAAAACAGTTCTAGAACTTCATCCTGCAGCAAAATAATCTATATTTGGCTTATTGTCGGAAAAAGCTGAATTATTAATGATTAAGAAAAATGTTTATGCTTCCTACAATCTTATAAACCAAATTTATCCAAAAAATTACAAAATGATCTGTTTGAGTATCAAGACGTATTTCATTATCTTTTCAAACATCGGGATAGATGCCGCCCCATGTTCCTCCTGTCACTAACTAAAGAGATGTACTAGAAACTGATGTAAACATGAAATTAGAACTTACAGTGTTTTTGTTTTCTAATAACATTCTTTCAGTAGGAAGATAGTCTCGTGTGTCTTCATTTAGATATCTCTTAACAGATATCAAAGAACGGAACTTCTGTCCGGTGTGTGGCTCTATGTAATACTGGGAAGAAAAAAACAAATTAAATCAATACAGAAAGGGAAGAATTTCCAAATGGTTTTAGAAATTACTCGGAGAGTTTCAAAAAGTGAGAGAAGAACAACGCATTAATGAGCCAAAAAATAATAACAGAGAATCCAAGCCTAAATGTGGTAACTACAGATATAAAGCATAGCAGCAAGCTATTAAAACTTCCTTTCCTAGCTTTTGTATATATTATAAGCAATGCTGTTTAGCTATATAGGCTCAATATGAATTGGTTCTAGTTCACATTGACTTATCTTATTTATGCGGTTTTCTCAATTTTTCAAATGAAGCCCTCACCCTTTAATTGAAATGCATAAATTCATCTTCTCAACTATGAAGGACGGACACCGGAAACACAACACCAACACAGACACATCGACACCGGTAAATCATTTGAGAAAATAAATAAATTCAACGTAATCATAATGTCGGTTTCAACAGACACATTTTTTCAAGAGGTGTCGGTGCTAAGAGTGCACAAGTAGGTAGTCAACACTAATAGTGTTGAGAATGAAAACACTTACCGGAAGCATTTGAAACTTCAACATGAATCAGTTTTTCGCTAATAATTTGTATATTTACAAACCCTAAGTGTTGAACTCAAAATGAATTAATAGAATGAGTCTGAAAACACAATCAAACTCTGCAATTCCTACACCATTGTCACACTGCAAATACCTAACAAACACAAATTATATATACGTGCAAGTCATGCATGAAAAATGAAATTAAGTGGAAGAGAAAAGAAGGTCACCTTGTCAATGTGGTTGGGTTTAGAGATACGCTGTACTTGCTGAACCAACCAATCATCAGGAAGCTTCATTATTACATATCAAGAATGAATGTAATTTCCGTCATATACGATAAAGCAAAATCAGTACTATAACTTCATCGCAGCAAAACAATCTATATTTGGCTTATTGTCGGAAATAGCTGAATGATTAAGAAAAACTTTTATGCTTCCTACAATCTTTAAACTAAATTTATCCAAAAAATTACAAAATGAATTGTTTGAGTATCTAGGCGTATTTCATTATCTTTTCAAACATCGGAATCGATGCCACTATGTTTCTCCTATTGTCACTGACTAAAGAGACATAACTAGAAACTGATTTAAAAATGAAATTAGAATTTAGAACTTACAATGTTTTTGTATTTTGATATCATTCTTTCAGTAGGAAGATAGTTTGTTGTTTCTCCGTTTAGATATCTCTGAACAGATATCAATGAACGGAATTTATGTCCAGTGTGTGGCTCTATGTAATACTGAAAAAATAAAAAGATTTATTAAAAAAACAAATTAAATCAATGCGGGAAGAGAAAATTTTCCAAATGGTTTTAGAAATTACTGGTGGAATTTCAAAAATTGAGATGAGAACACAATGATGAGCCAAAAAATAATAACAGAGAATCCAAGCCTAAATGTGCTAACTATAGATATAAAGCATATCAATGCTATTAAATCCTATGAAACATGGACACCGAAAACACTACACTAACACAGACACGTCGATAAAAGTAATAATTGGAAAAAAATGAATAAATTAAAGTAGTATTCATAAGTGTCATTGTCGGTTTCTGACACGGACACACTTTTTTCAAGGGTGTCGGTACTACATAAATTAAAACTTCCTATCCTACCTTTTGTGTATATTATAAGCAATGATGTTTAGCTATATCGGCTCAATTTAAATTGATTCTAGTTCACATTGATTTATTTTGTTCAAATGGTTTTCTCAATTTTTCAAATGAAGCACTAACCCCTTAATAGAAATGCATAAACTCATCTCGTCAACTATGAAGGACGAAGGACGGACACCAGAAACACAACATCAACACTCACATGTCGACACTGATAATTTGGAAAAATAGATAAAATTAAACGTAATTATATTTGGTAGTGTCAATTTCAAACACGGACAGTGACAGAAGTGCAAAGGTAACTTTAATGGTGTTGAGAATGAAAACACTTATTGGAAGCATCTGAAACTTCAACATGAATCAGTTTTTCTCTAATAATGTGCATATTACAAACCCTAAGTGTTGAATTCAAAATGTATTAATAGAAAGAGTTTGAAAATACAATCAAACCCAGCAATCCCTACACAACTGTTGCACTGTAGATATACAAAAGAAACACAAACTATATATATGTGCAACAAATACAGTGAAAAAATGCATGCATGCATGAAAATTGAAATGAAGTTTACCCTGTCAATGTGGTTGGGGTTAGAGATACGGGGTACTTGCTTAGCCACCCAATCATCGGGAAGGTGGAACCGTGATGGGGTCATCAGCTTCAATTGTTTTCCCCTTGAAGTGGTTGGATTGTGATTGAGATGTTGAATTTCATCATCAATGGCGGTTTTCGGTGCTATCGTCAATGACATTCTGTTACTTGGGACTCACTCACAGACTCACAGTCAAAGTAACATTTTTATTGCTTTTATTTAATACTCTTTTTTTCTTTTCTCTCACTTTTATTTAATACTCTAAATACTCAAAATTACATCTCTTAAATATGAGAGAATAATTATAATCGTTACTAGGTGTAAAATATTTTACACAATCAAATTTAAAATGAAACTACATAGATTTCATATTTTTAGGTTAGGATATTGAGGTGAATTTTTTTATGTAAAATCGTATTTTGATACGGTTTAAATCATAAATTAATGAAATTGTGCAAAATTATTGAAGTTTATTTTTTATTCGATTTTACTTTATTTGTCAAATTATAAGAAACACATTTTATATTTTGCCCCATAAAAACTTATCTCGTGTTTTTTAATTTTATTCACATTCATATCTTGATTATAGTTTTAAAGAATCTTTATCATCTAAATATAAATTTAATCAAATTGAATATGAATATACTAATGAAGATGATGTTATAAATGAATTGAACTTTTGATTAAGTTAAAATGAAGATGAAAATACTTGTTTGTTTGCATTTGAGAAATTTATGAAACTCTTGTTTTGGAATAATCTTTGAATGTTACTTTTATGATTTGATGGATAATTTAGATAGTTTGATACAAGTTTGTGAGTATTTCACTTTATTAGGGTGAGTGATATAATGTATTTTTTTTTTTATAATTAAGTTAAATTTAAATTGTTGATGCATTTACAATATTATTATTATTATTATTATTATTATTATTATTATTATTATTATTATTATTATTATTATTATTATATATATATATATATATATATATATATATATATATATATATATATATATATATATATATATATATAATTTAATATTATTTTAATATGAGATAAACTTTATGATTTTACATTTCAATTTTATTCGATAAAATGAGTCAAGATAAAAATTCGATTATGAAAACCTTGATTACCACCATTAACAAGTAATACTTTATATAAGATTAAAGAAAAGTTAAATATTGACAAAAAAATTAATGATTATGATTTTCTAACAATGTAAAATTTCTTTACTGTGTATATTCAATTAAAGTCTAAGTGTGTGTTTGGTTTACACTGTGGAATTGGTTTTAAAAGCGCTTTCAGCAAAAGCTAGACTTTCTAACTTCTTAAATTCACTGTAAAATGGGCTTCCAACGTACGTTTTTATTTTGAAACGTGAAACCAAACATAACATAAATATAAATAGTGGGACTCAACTCGTGCATTCTTTGTCAACATTTTTTTCACAAGCAATCAAAATTTTAAATCCGTGACTGTAATATATTTGTTCCGCTCTGCCTCATTTTTTGCAGATTTTTGCAATTGTGTACATTAACAAGAATTTTTACAAGTTTTAGCCTATAGGGTGTGAAGCCTGCATGCTTTCCCCACGCCACACTTTTTTTTAAGTAGACTACATTTTTAGGCTTTCACCCTAAACTATGTCCACTTTGTCCCCCTTCCTCTCTTATTGTTTATGTGTCTGAACAAGAGGGACACGTTTGTTTGCCGCCAATATCTATAATATAAGATAACAAGTGATGTGGAAATAACCTTACCTCTCTTTATTCATGGTCTAACATGTGGAACATTTTGGTCCATATTGCGAGACGTTTATGCAAAAGAGTAAGTATGAAAGAAGAATATGATACTAGATTTCCATACTTATTGTTTATGTGTCTGAACAAGAGGGACACGTTTGTTTGCCGCCAATATCTATAATATAAGATAACAAGTGATGTGGAAATAACCTTACCTCTCTTTATTCATGGTCTAACATGTGGAACATTTTGGTCCATATTGCGAGACGTTTATGCAAAAGAGTAAGTATGAAAGAAGAATATGATACCAGATTTCCATACTTAGAAAAGTGCACAAAGATTTCTTTATATATAAGAAAAAATTCATAACAAAGGAAATAATCCTTGGGCCGAGGAAGTTTTATAATAAATTATCATGTGGTACTAATTGATTAGACCTAGAAAATTTAAAAATAAATTAGTCAGATTCTAAGCTTAATCCATTAAGAGGGTTCCTAATTAATTAGGTGATGAGTTCACTCCTTACTCGACTAGATACAAGAGATTTCGCTTTCATAACTGATTAGGACGTTTCCTAATCAATTAGTTAGTGGTTATAACTAGTTTTAATAAAGGTTTTGAAATAGATGATTTTTTATAAAATCATTTTTGAAAGTGTGTGTGCGCGCGCACACACATTGGATTAGTACTTAAAGAGCTACTCACACTTATTTATTGATCCAGAACACATAAATTAGGCACATGTTTAGACGAGCTTTTAAAAGGTTCCGGTTCCTTTTGATATTGATCTTTACATTTGACTATCTTTACTCTGAACATACTAGATCCTTCTTATCTTCACTTTTTGATAACTTCAATCTTTTCTACTTGGTTGATGTTCATGACTATTTTAGCTTTCCTCTTTTGTCATTATCAAAATCAAAGACAATATCATCATGACATGCACGACACACAAAACCACATGTGGAACTTCTTCTCCAAACAGATACATCCCATTAGATATCCTTCCTCTAAGATTCACAAGATTGAAGGAGGGAAGGGAGAAGTTGCATAACATTTTAATGAACGATTTATTTAACTAATTTAAATAGACTACAAATGAGTTGTAGTAAATATAACACAAGGGACAAAGTTAAGGTGGAAACTAGGGTAATACGCCTTCTTCCTTTTAACATGGACTTTGAAGCCATAAGCAATGGTAACGTTAGAATGATTGAAAGAAGAAAAATGTAGGAATCTTGTCTCATATGATCAGCAGCACCAAAATCAATGATCCAATGTCTAGAAGTAAATCATAGACACGCAACCAAATTATGTGTTTAGACAAAACCTAGAATCCAAATTATGTGTTTAGACAAATCTAGAATCAATGATCCAATGTCTAGAAGTAAACCATAACTGGCTATTGGAAATTTTAAACTTATGTATATCTGTTGAATAGTTCATCACTCATAACTATTAAATGTCATCCATTTTGTGGATTGATAGTGTCAAACTTAGACACTATATTAGCAAAGCAAAGATTAGCTTGTTCATGGGGCCGATTTAGGTGACCAATTTCTCCACAAACAAACAACCAAAACACTGGATTGTATTGGCTTGTGGATTGAGAGTGTTTGGTTAAGACATTGTATTAGCAAATGGAGGATTAGCGACCGGTTTTAGTAGGGTGTATTTCCACAAAGGAAGATTGTATAGTTCAACAACTCTTTCAGAATCTTACAATGAAAAATAACAAATTGAATTCTTCTATTAACATAATTCACAAGTAAGATCAAAATGCATGTGTTTATTCTTTGTATTCAATATTGTTATTGCCTTTGATTCTTTTGTACATCCTTCCGATAAAAATCCATCATTTCTCATTCCATCGAGACTAACTTCAACTAACTAGATATTTTCAAGCTTGACATTAGTAAACTTTGTAGACAAAGTAACGAGCTTAAAAAGAACTACACAATGTTTAGTCTCCTCCAACATTATTTAACCAACATTGCACGCAATTTTGAACTCAAAACCTCAATGTTACACCATAACAACTTATAACACCGCCAAAACACCACATACACGCAATTTTGCCTCTCTTTAAGTCACACTTTCATGAGTTACAATTTGGTACTCAACAAAAGTAATTTAATAAAATACTAAATACATAACCGAGTACACTGCCTCTTCCAAGTGCACATCTCTGCAAACTCTTTTGTGCAGACATGGAAGTGCCAATATTTTCGCTCGGTTTTTTTCTTGAGGTTGCACTGCTGGGGTTAATTTGCAAGTTCCTAAGGTACTCATGACGCAAGCTTCATGAAATAGTGACTACAATTGGGGGAGAAACAACATTATTGTGTGAAAACTTCTTTGTTCCAATTTGGTGTCTATTTATTACACTGCATCTCATATCATATCAATATTAATGTTCTGTTAGTTTCTTCGTACACCTTTTACCAATCTAACCAGATACTAGTGTCATCACCCACAATAGTATTTGTTTATAAGGTAATGTTATATTAAATTAAAAGGGGCCAAAAAAATTCTCTGCAGAGGATATCCGGTTTCTAAAGGAAAAAAGGGTCAAAACAAGTTCCTATTTCCTCTACCAAAACTGAGCTAAATGAGGGACTAGTTAACAATGATGTTGGAACTTCAATCCTTCACCAGTTTGCCTATCAAAAATGAAATATTATTTCTAGAACCATTGTGACACAAAATAGATTATTGTAACCAGTTAACTAGAACGATCTTTGCATATATGGTACAATCTAAGTTACATTGTAACAGCACATAGTCAGTCGCCAATATGACAAGTCGCTCCATTATGAATCCTGCAAAGTTGGATGGAATCAAGCAACAACTGATATAAAATGCTGCTGAAACCGTCAAATTTCATGAAAACCGATATGATTTGGCTCAAGCTTACCTCAACTATTAAATCTAGTGTCAATTAGTAACTCCTTCATTGATCGATATTGAAAATGCTTTGGACCATTTCGCCTTTTCAGATGCTGGTACCATAGACTCATCTAGGAAAGGATTCCAGAAGCCACTTGGACCAGACAAAACCCATCTTACTTTTGTTGGTGGTCTTGTTAAGTTATGATTTGAACCTCTTGCGTCTTTCCCCAATTTGATTTTCTTAGAATGAATTTCTTCGGAAAGCTTGAGAAAAAAAATTCAATTAGCTATACTCAATCCAAGGTCAGATCTTGTAATAAAGAACATAGCTTTGAAACTCACTGATTGAATAGGTTCTTCTTGAGTCGTAGGAGCACTTCGCTTTCCAGAGCATTTAAAAACTATCTGCATATGAAGAGCAAATTAGATAGTGGTAAACCGGCAAACCATGCAAATAAGACTTTTAAGACTATGCTGTAAAACATTTTGACATAATCATCCAATCAGATCTTGTCACTGTCACGTAGATATTATATGAATTAATATATCAAAGCGACATTATTGTTAAATCTGATAGTTTGGTTTAGATACCTTGCGTGTAGGTTTACATGCAATTTCTCCGGATAAATCTCCTCCCTCGAAATCACTGGCAGGGCGAAACATTTGTCTGCGCCTAGACTTGTTGCTTGTCTGCAGTAAATATGGTGCACATATCAAGTCATCAAGCAAATGGGAGTAAATGTTGCAGCTTTGATGTAAAAATGAAAATTGAACTCACAGTGTTTTTGTTTTCTGATATGATTCTGTCAGTAGGAGGAAGATAATCTTTTGGTTCTTCATTTAGATATCTCTGAACAGATACCAAAGAACGGAACTTCTGCCCTGTGTTTGGTTCTATGTAATACTGAAAAAATTGACGTTTCATAAATATTAAATAATAACAATACAATAATGGCAGAGAGTGTAATTATTTTTCCAAAATTGGAATTTTGTTGTTGATATTTTCATTAGAAACCCTAGGTTGAATTCAAAATGAATGAATTGAAGGTTAGGTTACCCTATCAACCCTTTCAGCATGGTCGGGGTTAGAGCTACGGCGGCGGTGTTGTTCAACCAACCAACCGTCGGGGAGACTGAACGGTGGTGATCGGACCACAATCTGCAAATCTTTTTCCCTTGATTTTGTCTTGGGAGATGACATGGTGTGATTGATGAGGTTTTCGGGTGTTGTTGTCACAGTCGCATGTTTTGTGAAAAGGGTGATGTGGGGAACAAAAAGTTATGTGGCGTTGTATTAATGATGGTGAGAATGAGATGGCAAATAGAGTCATCTGGCATTTGGCGTTTCTATCGGAAGTGATTTTGTGTGAGTGGAGTACAGATTGGAGTTTAGAGGAACTTTGATAAAGTCGGCATTATCGCGTAGAAAGCAACGGATGTGTCTCTCATTTATTTTGATGAATCTTTGACAGGTGATTGTTTCACTCAATGTGTAATATTATCGGCATGATGACTCATCTACTCTATTATCGAGCATTCAAAATGAGATGTCATCACCATTCTGAAAATGTCCTAAACTTTTAAAAAATTTAAATGCTTAAAAAGGTATCTTTGTCTATTCACAAACATCTTCTTTATTCACTCCTCCAAACAATAAGTGAGTCACACGTATCCCGAGATATTCACTTCTTTATAACACCATCACTTCAACTCCTTCTTTCTCTCATTTGCTACGCCTTCTTGCTTTGCACCTCGGCATCATTTACGCCTTCTCCTCTCCGCCTTTTTGCTGCATCCAACACCGCCTTCGTCTCTATCCCTTTTTAAGGTATGAAGTTTCTGAACCTTGGCAGACCTTCCATGACTTTCTCATGTTCAATGTTTTTTCAATGCTGAAAACGAAAACTGTCATGGTGTTTGTTTCTGTGTTTCCTTACTTCATCATGAACTTCAATAAACCAGCAATATCATTGTACTCTGTGTTTCTTTCCGTTCCATTATGTGTTTTGTTTCATTCTATAAAGCCTTTTAAAAGTCCTTCGTTTTGTTTTTGTTCTATATCAAACCATATGTTGGTGTTTCATCAATGTTTGTCACACAATATATGAGTATAATGAAACAACTCTTATTAAACAGATGGAACGTCCAAAGATCTTGCCTTATACATGTCTTTGGTTTTGTTTTTGTTCTATATCAAAACATTTGTTGATGTTTCATATTTGTTTGTTACCTTATTATTGTAGATCCAGACTCTCCAGTTGCTGCTGACTTACAAACTAAAACCGTGACTGAAGGCATTCCAGTCATCCATAATCTGGTAATTCTCTATTTACACAACTACACACATGTATTCTGGTAGGTTGCTTACAACACCATGCTAAATTGTGTCTCTGCATAATATGTGTGCAGATTATATTAATTGAGTTAAGCATGTCTGAAACAAGCTCGACCAATACGCCATCGAAGAGGGATGCTGATGCAATTGGATTTGATGAGACATCTCCCATGAAGTTTCTAACACCCAGGAATTCTTCAACAAAAGTGAAGCACATGAAGAAGGAGTAACATGGAGCATGACTGGTGGCATAAGCATACAAGAGCAGCTAATCCTTTTTGTCAAGCATAATGATTTAGATGCCTATGTTGTATCTCATAATGTTGTTTAATTAGGCTTACTATACAACTTAACTCCCTTTTTTTATTAACATAGTCTTGTGTTATGACTGCAGTTGCGTCGACACTTATGTTGTAGCCATGTATTAGAATGTTTTGATGGAATATCCTGAATTGAAAATTTTGATGTTTTTCAGGAGTTTAATCTATCGTACTTGAAGGTTTTGAGTTTGTTTGTAATACCTTGCCATTATAACTTATGCAATTGATTTCAAAATGTAAATTAAGATTTTCTTACTGTTACATCAGTTTTGTAACAACAACAAGTGTTACAGAAATTATAAATTAAAGAAATCATAACATTTGTAAATTATCAATTTTGTAACTACAACATTTAAAATTTATAGAAATCACTGTTACAATTATTATTCAAGTTAAAAGAGTAAGTACATCATTTTTTTTCAAGACCTTTAGATACACCTTTAAATATCTCAATAATAAAACATTTAAAATATATCAATAAGCTCAAATGTGGAACATATCCCCATTCTTAGGTTTTTATTAATACAAGTGATATCTTGCTCTTGGGATAATCTCTCGATTTGACTTGATATTTAGAGGTCATGCTTCTATGCTTCTATTTAGTGTTGATCACTTTATCATGTCAACTTTATTGTTGGCATCTTCATCGTGCCTGTAGGGATTGCACTCAAACTACCCATACTACCCATGGCTGCAGCGTCTGTGGACACTAGCATGGCTTGCGAAATTGGGATTGTGCTAGATGCATCAATCGAACCAGAAACGACTGTGCCCGTTCCTTGTGGGGGATTTTATCCCCCATCTTGTTTAGTTGTGTTAACCATTCTTTTAGTATGTTTTCCTCTGGGTATTGGTTGGTTATTATCGGTTATCTTACCACTTCTAAGGTTCATATAACACAACGAAACTCTAGACTCAGAAGATCACAAACAAAACTTAAAATGATTGATAATGAAATTAAAACAAACTACACTTTGACACGGTCTCACTGGGCGTGCCAATTCGTTTACAGTGATTTCTAGTAAACAACCGCTAGTCTTCCAAATTAATGATTTTGATAACTTACAGGATCGACTAGATTGATCATAGGACATGTGTCTAAGTGTTAATATTTGAATTGGATTTAATATTCATATTCCACTTTCTATCTAAAAACATGAATCCTTATGAAACAAAGATTCGATTACAGATTATACAGGCTTCAATTGAAAGTAACAACGAGATACAAGTCGAAATATAAAGATGTTGATAAAATAATGTACGGATTTATGAGTAACTTCGAATGAAAAGACTTTAAATTGAAAGAAAGACTTTATAAAGTAAAATAAATGGTTTGTAAACGAAATGTAAATGACTTGGTAAAGAAATAAAATTTCTAGAAAGGTATAGACTTGACTGAAAGATAAAGGAATAACTTAAAACGGAACAACTTTTAAAGATAAAGAGCTTTAATTTAAAACTTCAAAGATAAATAATGGTGTTTCTATACGTACATGTTTCTGCAACTCGTTTCCCTTACACTTGGTAGTTTGAGTATATCATTTTTTGTACAATAATGAACACATGAAATCCTAACATTAAGACTCCTATTTATACTATTTCGACCCTAACGGTCTTGCTCTAAAATGACGCCACGTTCGAAGATTGCATGTCTTCTGAACTCTTTGGCTTCCACGCGTCCTTCAATGGAATGGAGCCTTATATTTGAAATTTTGAATCATCCGATATCAAAGATATTTATCCTTCATTTAGAATTTTGAATCTTTAACGGAAATATTCATTTCAAATCTTCTTATTCGAATTCGAAACTTCCTTAGATAAAAAACTCTAAATTTCCAACGACCATTCGAAACTCCTTCACTTTCAGCCAAAAATGCAACCTCAAGACTTTATTCCCTTCATTCGAACAAAGTCCAAGCAATACAAAGCCCATTATTTCAAACTGAAAAGCTTATCGAAATCACCAGCTAACAGCACGCTACAAAAGTGGGTGTCGCACATATTTATCTAATTTTCTATAAATTACTTAGATATTCTCGTATTCGGATGTTGATGATCAATAAGGTAACTCTTCATAGACGATCACAACTTCGTGTCCTGCTTTATTTATCTATTAAACTTGATTTCAACTTGTACTGAACCAACCAATATTATGATCGCTTTAGCTAGACATCGTTAGGGTAAAATTTAGTACTCATTCACATCTCCATGTGGATTCGATCTTATTATACTACTTGACATAGTCGTGCACTTGTGGCTGGGCAACATAAAGTTTTTGGCGCCATTATTTGGGAAATAGTTTTGATATAAAAACTGTATTCAGCACAGTATAAAGTAAAGCACTTTTATCTTATCTTTATTTTATTTTACTCAAAAATCCCTTCTTTTCATAATGATACTCGTCGGAGGATCTATTCAAGAGATGGACAATTACATGAACAATGATTTAGAAGGCCTGTACCCCAAAACCTTTAATCAGGAATGGGGAAATCACCTGAACTTTAATCAGGCCTGTACTCCAAGCACGCAATGGGACCACATGATTCTCAATATGGTGCAAATACTACCTTTGGGGATTACAATCTCGAGATGTTAATGAAGAAATTTGTTGCGGTGCAAATGCTCCAAAATGACGATCTTATAGAACAAAATCTTCATATTAGCAAAGTCTTTAAGCAATTAATGTCTATGGTTGAGTCCCTCGCTAATCAAAGCAATAATTTGGAGACTCAAAACTCCCAGTTGGCACTTATCCCTCTAGGGCCCGATCCCAAGAGACATATGAACACCGTAAAAACCAGATGGGAAAAACACACTGAGAGGGACTCTTATACTCTTATACTAATTAATATAACTAATGCAATGAACTAAACAAACTAAGTGAATAAAGGAAATTATATTCATGAATGGTCGAGACCTAAGACAAATCCCTTACAAAAAGGAACTACAATTATGAATGGAGAAAGGTCTCCTAGTAGAAATCGTGAATCCTAGTCAAATTCTCAATATGTGAATCCAATCCCCCTTATAAAGAATGACTCTCACTAACCATTTTATCACTCCAAAACCAACTCTTTTTCCTTCGCATGTTCTCCCCTCTTTAACCAATTTCCCTACTTCATTTCCATGATCCTCTTTACCCCCACATCACTTTTATCTTGCCACGTGAATAGTTAATTACTTCATCATTCTTTCCTCTTGACCCCACTCATCACGTATTCCTTTTCTTCTTCCTTTTATTTTAAACTTTGACACTCATTTGATACAAATGTTTAAATGTACTATTATCCATCATACTCATCGTCACATAACTCATATATGTTCGCTATGAGTCATAACTCAACATGTTCAGTGGAACTTCCATTGAGATAAAAGGTGACAATTAAAAAGAAAAGATAAACATTAGACTATGTTTGGTAGTTTTGAGAGAAAGGGAGGGGAGGACTTTTAAAAATAGGAAGGATTGGGTGAAAAGAGTAGAAAGATTCTACTTAAGAGGGTTTTGAGGGTTTGTTTTTTCATAACACCAAAATCCCCCTAATTTGGGGGAACTCAAATTTTGTATTGAGAGAGTGCTTTTGAGGGCTTAATCAATTTGTTCAATGTAATTTTTGTTGTAATAATATTTTAAAAACTAAAAATACATTAATGATAAACATTATTTTATCATTCTAAATAAAATCTTTTTTTCACAAAATGTTAAAAACTTCTTTATATTTTAAAAAAAAATTATTTTTGGAAGTCCTTAGATCCATTCCCCTCCCCTTCAAACTCTCAAACATAGCCTAAGTCTATGTTTGGATATCATGAAAGAGACGGAGCGGAATGGAACGGAGCGGAATGGAGCGGAACAAAGATACAATTTAATTGTTTGGAAATTTTAGGACGAAACAAGATAAGTTTTCATTCCACCCAAATTGGAGGGGAAGGAAAATGATGGTAGGTGATGGAATGGAATCCATACTACTCCATTCCGCTCCCCTCATCCTTTTTTAAAATATTCAAACAATAAAATATTATTTTATTTCATCTCATTCTGCTCCGCTCCATTCAATTCCATCGATCCAAACAAAACCTAAGAATATATAACCCAACATTTTCAATGAAACTTTCAAAAGATAATAAAAAGGAAAAATACGACAAATGCATGTCATCATACTCATTAAGAATGTAAGAACTGACATTATAAAAAAGTAATAAATAACTAAAAATCACAGATACTAAATTTAAATATAAACTCCATACCCTATTAATTCTCTAATATAACAAAACTATATTACCTCCATCCTAATTTTTAGAAACAACGTGTTCATTATTTTCTCTAAATAAAATACTTGGTCATTTATTTTCACTAATATGAAATGTTATCACTGTCAGAGAAGATATGTCATATATGTACTCATAAAAGAAAAAAATTATTGGTAAAAAGGAAAAACAAAATAACTATTGTACTTAATTGAAACAAGAATGAGCTCAATATAATTTTATAAAATTCTAAAGAATACCAGTGCAATTAACCCTTCAAAAAAATCAATGACTAGTGGATTATGTCCCAAGGAAAAGGGGGGCAATGACACAATCACACTGTCATTACATTTGGATTAAACCACTACTTAGAAAAGAAAGAAACTATGAAAGAATGACAAGGTTAAACATCTTTAATCTCATCATACATGTATTTTTCTTCTTCCTTCTTGATCTTGAATACCAATGTTACCTCCTCAACCACAGCATGCCGACTTTTGTGCACGTTGGTTGATGCTAAGACTAATTCTGGCCGGCTGCAATGTAAAAACAGACATTAACCTTCATTTACAAACAGCTATTAAATAACACAATCAACTTGTTTCAAAAAAAAGTTAACACAATTAACCTTCTTTGACAAACAGCTATTAAATACCATTTTCATAGAGTCAGTGTCATCAAGCCTTTGTTTTATATCCCTTGTAATTGAGAAGAAAGCTTTTTCCACATTTCGACTTGTTTTTGCACTCTGCAGCAGAAAATTCTTCAGTTTGCAGTAATAACAACAAAGTTCCGCATTTTCAAATTTACACCACTTACTGTTTCAAAGAACTTGATTCCATACTCGCTGGCTAGTGCTTGGCCCTTGGAGGTAGGCACGGCCTAGACAGAAAAATAAAATAAAATTTGACATATATATGAGAAAGAGAGGATTTGGAATGTGTTAGTGTTACTAGTTTTGTATACAAATATGATCATACTAGTATGAATTATTCATGTTATGTGAATATGAAACATAAAATTACGGATAGCAAAATAGGATCGGCCTTCCGAGCATGTCTGTTTTGTCTGCATTTATTTTAAAGCAGACAACTGTTTAGACTTACACTCTCTAATATGTTTGTGTCTCCCTGCTCTATTTTTTGAGGACTTTTGCAGGCGCGGACATTAACGAGAATTTTCTCAATTTTTAGTCTTTATGGGTGCAAAGCCCGCATGCCCTCCCCACCCGCCCTTATTTTTTCATGGGATAGACCAAGGTTATAGGTCTGCATCCCCGACAATGTCGGCATCACCTACCCCACCCCCTATATGAAATTTAACACCCAAAAGACCAAGGTTCCTCAATTCCTCAATGTTTGCTTACTCTTTTGCTATCGTCCATGTCAGCTTTGTTCCCAACCAGTATTTTGTTGACATTGTCTGAAGCATGTTGCTCAATGCTACGCATCCAACTCCTAATATCTGAAATTAGTATAAGTTGGGTAAATATTCCATTTGGCAAAGCTTTTGAAGTAAAAACCAATACAACTCAAGTGAACTTTTAAACCAAAGCACAAGACAGTAAACTTAACTGTTAAATGAAGATTCATTTGTAACATCATAGACTAGTAATATGCCCATAGCACCACGATAGTAAGCTGAAGTAGAAAAGGAAATCAAGTCAAGGTTCGGCTCGAATTTCGACTCAAATTAAAATACTTTCTCGGTCTTAAATATAAACAAAAAGTATCCCAAATTAAAATTTTAAGCTTATATTTAAGATTGGATGGGGTACTTGACAAATACTTTCAAGTAAAAAGAAATTTAAATCTTACCTCTTGTGATTGTTCGGAATCGCTCCTGACCCGCAGTGTCCCAAATTTGGAGCTTGACCCGTTTTCCATGCATCTCTATGTTTCTGTTTCTATAATCAATGCTGCATCAGGAACAATGACTTGTGATTTAGGGGATTCCTCAAACACTAGACTGTGCAACTCTAGACCTAAATCATGAAAACTCACCCCATAGTTGGAAGATAACTAGTACTGAAAGATCCTTCAGAGAATCGAACAAGAAGAGAACTCTTTCCAACACCTGCAATCAAAATCAAGGACTTTGTATACCAATTAAACAATCCTCTAAAATGAACAATTTAATGTTTCATATACTTAGGGTCCTAATTGGCACACTAAAATATAAGTATAAAAATACTGGTTTACTTGAGAAAATTCTCAATTTAAGCCTTTTGACTGTATAATTCCATTTATACTTGAACAAACACACAACAGCGTCCGCCTTTGCAAGACGGACGACTGTACAAGACAAAAAATTCATACAATTTTTGCCTCTATTAAACTATAGTTAAATAGGAGATCTAATTGTTTTGTCGTTAAAATTACCCTTTAAAATCTTAAGACAGCTCTGACACACAGTGAAAAGATTGAAGAGACAAGGGCTAGAGGACTGAGTAACTTACCACTATCACCGATCAAAAGAACCTTTAGGAGGTAATCGTAATTCTCACTTGGAAGAGCCATCAACACTTTCGATCAATGAATGAAATTGCAATAAATTAAGTTGATTCCTATCAACATAAAATAAAAGATATAAAACGAAATGAGATGAAAATATACCGACCAGAAGAGAAGTAACAAGTGAGTTGGGAATAAGAGGGGTTCTGTAACAGTTCAACGGAAGAACTATAACTTTTTTGGAGGGAATGAACATTATCGTATGTATTTGTAACGTAAGCAATTATACCTTTAAATAATTAAAGTCATTAACCTTGATTTATTTAAAATCTAATGGTTATAATAAAGATATCTTAAAAATGTTTTTTCATCCATATATTAATAATGTCATACATCTTAAACAAAACATTTTTTTCTCAAATGAATAATCAATTTCAAACATATATCACGAAAAAAAACATGTGACTTGAAAACTTTTAAAATATATTATTTTTAATTAGTACTATTTATATTATTACTAAAACACATTCAAATTATTTGAATTGTTCTCATTGTTTTGTAGGTTTATTTAAATAAAATTATATTCTATTATTTTAAATTAAATGATAAAATTAATATATTTTAATTTAAGTAAAATTATATTCTATTCATTTAAATTAAAGAAAAATTAATATATTTTAAAATAAAATACATAATAATATTCAAAATACACATAATTTAAAATATATATTTAAAAGTAGAAAATACAAAACAAAATAAATTTTATTGATCATCGTTCATTTTGTCTAAATTTTATTTAAATTATGATTATAATTTCATTTAATTTGAATGAACGATGAAAAATTAAAAAATTAAAATAAATAATGAGAATTTTAAAACAAAATGGAAGAAAACAATTTTTATTTTGTAAGTATTTGTAAAATTGTTTTCTTCCATTTTGTTTAAATTAAATTTCTCATTATTTATTTTATTTTATTTTTAATTTTTCATCATTCATTTTAAATTAAATAAAATTATGATCATAATTTAAATAAAATTTAGACAAAATGAACGATGATCAATAAAATTTATTTTATTTTGTATTTTCTACTTATTTTTTAAATATATTTTTTTAAATTATGTGTATTTTTAATATTTGTATGTATTTTATTTGAAAAATATATAAATTTTTCCTTTAATTTAAATGTATAGAATATAATTTTATTTAAATTAAAAATATATTAATTTTATCATTTAATTTAAATTAATAGAATATAATTTTATTTAAATAAACCTACAAAAACAATGAGAGCAATTTCAAATAATTTGAATTTGATAGTAATTTTTTAGTAGTTAATATAAATAGTATTAATTAAAAGTAATATATTTTTAAAAAATTTTAAGTCACATGTTTTTTTTCCTTTGACAGTATATGTTATTATGTATGAAATAGATTATTCATTTGAGAGGGAAAAAAAATTTGTTTAAGATATATGACATTTATTAGCAAAATATATATGGAATGATTGGTCTTGTGAAAAAATGAAACATTTTACTAAGATGCCTTTTTATTATAACCATTAGATTTTAAATAAATCAAAGGTTATAAATGAGTGTAATATTTGGTGTAACTATTGGTGTTTGATCCTCCTCTATATATATATATATATATATATATATATATATATATATATATATATATATATATATATATATATATATATATATATATATATATATATATATATATATATATATATATATATATATATATATATATATATATATATATATATAGAGGAGGGATCAAATTGGTGTAATTTGACTTAAAGTATTTTATACATTATTAATTCAGACATAAAAGAAATATTTTTAATCAAAAATATTCACACATATATAAGATCAAGTAATAAAATATTAAATCTCAATCTTTTATTTTAAATCAATTCTCATCAAACGTTTATAATATTTTTTCTCACTTTATTATAAGATAATTAATTCTCATTAAATGTATTTGTTCTAATATTTATATCAAATACGTTTGACTTTTATAACTCATTTTTGTTTGTATTTTATTTATACGAGGATATAGACCCGACGCACCGGTTAAACTTTTCTAAATAAAAAAGTACAGTTTAAAACTAATTATAATTTATAAATTAATTAATTATAAAATATATTTGTTATCAATAATATACGTAAATTTTTTACAATATAGTAATGTTTAAAAATGTATATAAAATATAAAAAGAATAACAAATTTATGTTTTTATAAGAAATTATCTATTCATCATCATAATTGTCTCATGATTTTTAATAAACTTAATTATATGTATCAATTTTTGTATATAAATGTTAATATTTTATCATAAAAAAAGATAATATTTTTTAAATTAATTTTATTTTTTCTTGTATTATGTCAAAATATCATATACTCCTTTCGTCCTAAAATAAATATAATTTTATTAAGTATATAATATTTATTTATCTAAGTGAAAAAATTACACTCTAATTCAAAAACAAATTTTCAAAACCAAAAAATAATTGAATTAATTCATTAATGTTTAAATGTATCCCATAAAATTAATGTTTTGTATTTCTAAAAATTCATTTTTAGTTTATTTATAATAAATATTTATAAAAATATTTGATGTGTTTAATAATAGATTTCTATTTATAAACCATTCATTTTTATACTAAATTCTCAATTTATTAGAATTTTCTATTTTAATTTAAATTAGAATTATAAATTTTATTGTAACTTTTTCTTGGTAATGTTTAATTTCAATCATTTAACAAATCTAATACGTTATTTTCATTTTTATCGCAACATTAATTATTATTATTAATGCATATAAATCATCTAAAATCACTTTTATTTAAAAAAATCAAAGTAAAAAAAGAAAAAATATAATAAAGAACATTTTATTATTATGTTATATTTTTTATGTATTGGTCAACAAAAAGTCAAGTTATATAGTACTATAGTTATTTTTAAATATAATAATATAATAATATAGTTATTTCTTTAAAATATGCATGTTAATCTATTCTTTTTCTTTATTCATATAAAAAGAATAACATAAATGTCATTAAAATTATATACAATATAATAATGAGAGAATTAACAAAAACTGAATTCACTTGTATAAATATTCAAAAAGTTAATGAAAGTAATTACTCCTTCTGTTCTTTTTTAAGTGTTATTTTAGCATAAAGCTCTTCAACCAAGATAGTGGATTATTAGAATTATATTTTATATTATACCCTCATTTATTTTCTCTTTCCTAATAACTTCATTCATGCACTCTCTCTCATTTATTGAGAAAGTAAGGGTATAATTGATAAATTATGACATTAAACTCTAAAACGACACTTAAATAGAAACAAAAAAGTTCTTCTAAAACGACACTTAAAAAGGAACGGAGGGAGTAATATATTAAAATAATAATTAAAAAATAAAATCTTATGTGTGATAACTTATCATTAATAAGTGTTTCTTATTAGTATAAAATATAATAAATACAAAAATACTCTATGTTCAATAAACTAATTTGATTTATTATTATGATTTAGAGTTCCAATGTTATGATTTAAAATGATGTGGGAATCGATAAAACGATAATAATTATGAGTTAATAGAATTGTAAAGACTATTATTAATAATTATTGTTATTAGAAATAAAATAAATTCAATTTATCTCATTTAAATTAATTAATTACGTGAAAGAACTAACAAAAAATAATTAAACATTTCAATTGAAGTATTCATTGAAATTCTTATATACTTGAAACATTAATTTCTGCAATTTCTTATTTCTCTTTGGTACTAAAATACAAATCACCAACTGCTTTTGCAATAATCTGTAAAAGATAAAATATCAATCACCAACTGCTTTTGCAATAATTTGTAAAAGATAAAGTAATTTAGCCATCTTGTTAATTAAACATTTGCTATGATAAAGTTCACACTTTAAATGTCTGACCACTAGTCAAGTTTTGATAAACTGAATTTCATAACAAAGGATAAAAATGTTGGCCATGAATTTTATAAATATAAACAACAACAAAATGGCAAATGAGAGTTAAATTGCATCATTATCTCAGGTTTATACCATCATAGCAGGTAGAATTGCACATGATGGAAAACTGTGATTGAATTAAAAAAGAGTTTCAAATCGATTGACAACAAAAAAGAAATAACTATCAACATACCGACAACAATAAGCAAATTAGCAACCTTCAGATCCATGTGACCTATAACCTGCAGGTTATTTAACATTAATTATTTTATGCAGAAAGAACTAATCCATGAGAAACACAAAATATTGAATTCGTGCATGTTGAAAAAAAGGAAAATGTCTCTTATAATAAAGGGTATGCTTCACCGTGCATACCCTTCCTCTAAATTGCATACTTTGTCATATAAAATGTAACATTGAATTTTTCAATAATCTAAATAAATATGTCAAGAATTCATTTTTAATGATATCATTTTTCTCTTTGGATCTAGAGAAATCAACTTACTACATCACTTGATCGCGACTTTATCGTCTATTAATCACCAGACTGCAAGTGCACAGTCCTATCGCGTAGTTTTAAAAGATATCGAACCCACAGAGACTATAAATCGATCTATCGTTATCCTAAGTTACTGATACTAAGGCGAATAATTCTTTAAGATTTTTGGTTAAGGCAAATATAATAAATAAACAGATATTAGTATGTAATTCGTCTAACCTAAGGGGATCCGAATTTCCACTGACTTATTACTCAAGTTGATAAAAATCATATTTCAGCAAACAATATTCATCTAAAAATCCTATCTCAAACTGTCGCTCTGTTGAATCGGATCATGCAATTAAATCCTAACGTATGCTCGCTATCCCTACCGAATTTAAAAACACTTTTTGAAAATAAATAAAGTTTAATCTCTTTTAAAACGCTGTCGCAATCTTTAAAAATAATACCTAGTATCCACTATCTGGTTCTAAACCTCAAACTCTCGCTCTGTTGGTTTCTAACTTTAGTCTAGTTTATTAACCTCAAACTTTCGCGTTGGTTTCTAAACCTTTTAATAAATTAAATTAGATATCTAAGTCGAAAGAATATTTTTAACAACGTAACATTATGCCGCTTTATTTTCGGATTCCTTTGGTTCGATTAATTTACATACCAATATCAAAACAATTTAGCCGACATATTAATTAATTCGTATATGCATAAATAATACGGTTTAATATATTTAAACATTTCAAATCAAATAAATAATATCGTGCAACAATAAATAAAATAAAATAAATAAATTAAACCCGAAATTAAGAATGCCGAAATAATCTTGTTCTTCGAATAAACGAGCATCCACCACGTCGGTTGGATCCGCTCGAGACTTCTTGAATTCGGTAAGAAAATAAACAAGGAATAAAGCACTAGATCTAACGTAAGGTTAGATCGAAAACCGGAAAATAAATCTAAACAAAGAAACCGAAACGAAAATAAATTAAAAGTACAATACGAAAATAAAATTGCGAAATATGAAATAACGGTTGTTCGTAAAAATGCCGACCCTAATTCAAACCGAACTCGATTTATAGATCTCTTTGGTAATCGCCTTTCCGAACTTCCTATGCAAGCCAATGTGAACGTGGAGAAAATATAGGCTTAAAGGATCGAGACGGCGCCCACGTAATCGGACCCGAGACGCGCGCCTCGATTTGTAACGTGAGTGGGGTCCACGTTGAGGCGGGCGCCTCCTTGCTATGTGGAAGGGTGAGACGACCGTCTCAGCCCACGTGGCAGCTGGAATGTGAATTCTTGTCTTGTGGGCCACACGTGCTGGGCTGGGCTTGCTTGCTTCGATCAATAATTGCTTTCTCCTTATATAACACCTTCCTTTTCACTATATCACCCATTTGCTTCATTTCTTTGCTTTTTAATCCGATTTTTCCTCGATTTTACTTCATTGCTCGATTTATCTTTATTTAATACAAATACCTGAAACATAGAAAATACCAACGTAATATAGAAATAAAGTAAAATAATTAAATAAAAAACATTAACATTATTTATGAAAAATACATCAAATATGTTATATAAATTTGTGTTATCAAACTCCCCTATACTTAAACCTTTGCTTGTCCTCAAGCAAAAATTAAAAATGAAAAATCACTTAAGCATATGTCAAACGCAGATATATAACACAATTCAATTTGTACTAAGTTGCAATTCACTTCTTTGTTGGATAACTCGAGTTTAGACTTTGACACCAAAATCACCGTAATAACACTAGACAACCCCATTTTTGCAGACCAATTCGAGTCATGTTATTATAGCTCGACCTAATACTTTCGTTTTGTTTCACCCGTTTTCATTCTTGCGCAATCACATTAAGCCCTTTACCTTACGCGCACATAGTGGAGTAACCGGTTAGTGACTTTGATCTTTTATAATCCAGCTAGGAGTCCCGTAATTATATTTGGTACTCCTTTATCCAATTACAAATTGTGGGGGATCGAATCGTCATCCGCCCTACCAAGTTCAAGACTGTGGACCACCAAACAATTCATAATGGATGTTTGCATAAATATTTTATAGTTTCGCGATCGTTGAATTAAATGATCCGTAAGGACCATCTAACTTAATAAGTGCATCTTCTAATAAAATTTTCTCTTAAAACTCTTGATCAATCACTTATATTCATCGATTCTCCACGTAGTTTGTCGCTTAAGGCGATCGCTTAATAAACTACTCGGGCTACTTTAAAACTAAGTTTAAAGGTGTTGGTATAATAAGTACTTAAATCAATCTAACACGTTGGGGGTTTTAAAGTGTTAGGACGATAACAATTTTGCTAAGTCGCGCTCGAATTCTTAATTAAAAATAAGCAACCTTAGTATTATTTGAGTGTGTTAATATATGCGTTTTAATTTTGTTAAAATTTGTCGTTATGGCTCAAGAAAAGGAGAAATTCGAATAAGCACGAAATTTAAACATAAAAGACTAAAATTGCATAAACATGTATTTTATTGAATGAAAATTTTGCAATACATAGAAAAAGGAAACTAAAAGGGAAAAACTAAATAGAGCAAAGAAGATAATAACGAACAAAGAAATGTTTTGACTCCCCCAAACTTAAAATAAGCATTGTCCTCAATGCGATAAAACCAGGAGAAATCAGAAAGGAGAAAGGTGATCACTGCTTTCTTGAGAATTTTGACCTCTAGTTCGTCTTCCTCTAGTACGAGGTCGTCGACGTTCGTCAGAATCAGAATCATTAAGATGAAGTGCATCTGCTATGCGAGCTTGCAATGCTTCGACGTTACGATCATTGCGAAAAGCATATTCTTGGTGTTCGCCGATTTCTTGTTGGTGGCGCTGTAACCTAGTTGGTCATACATCTCTTGTTGGTCGCTACCGCATTTCCGCTGATCACGCTAATTCTTACGAGACGAAAGTCTCACTGGCTTTGTTGCATGGCGTGAAACAACCGATCTTGACGATTCAAATGAGCGCATAGCCGAAATTTGCAATGGATCTTCTTGTTTTTGTGCAGCAGTGCATCAAGAACAAATCGCCAATTAGCGCGGACTGGACGTCGATACGATTCGGACAAGGTAACACAACACCAGGAATTTGACGACGATTAATAATTAATGTAAACCGGCCATCCTGTCTTGGAGAGATTATATGGGAATCCCGGCAATAGATGACATCAAGTAGATTGGCTGGCATCATATATGGTAACAAAGAAAATAGCTCACGGAAAGGCCTAAAGCATATGCTAAAGATGTGATGATGCCACCAAAACAAAGGATTAGTACTGCTTCACGCATGTGGGATGTGGTTGATCAAGAAGGGTGCGGCGACAAGATGACCATTGAGGGCACAAAATGAGAAACAACTCATTTTGGTTAACCTTGTGATTATTGGTCCGACCAAAAATAGTGTTACCAAGTATGCGATGAAAGTACCTCAATGCGGATGTGGATGTGGAAGCATAGATCACGCCAACTTTCCGTCGGTTGATCGGTTAGATCATTCCATAGCAAAGCCGAGTTGATCCCAAGAAAATCATCGCATCGCGAACGGTTTGTAATGAACATGCTCACCACGAGTAAAATGTAGAAGCTCAAGAACCCTTTCTTGATCAAGAGAATACTCTTGGTCGAACATGCGAAGTTGGCGGTTCCGATAGTGTATGGATCGTGGTAGGTGTTGTGTAGGAAAAAGAACTAAGAAATTCAAGCACGAGTGGTTCATAGGTTGGACATGGGTTTGTGCAGACCGTTGCTGGTTATTGAGCATGAATACGATGCTATCGGTCATGCCTAAGGTTTCCAAACACCGAACCACATATTTTGTAGGAACGACGGAACGGTATAGAATTTTTATATTTTTGTTGTTGTTGGTCATCGTTATCGCGGAAATGATATTGATAGGTCGGTGGTGGTCGATCCGGTTTGACTTGACGTTGATTGTTTCGTGGTGCCATTGAGAAGAATGGATCAAGAAGAAAATGGTAGAAATATGGGTTGATGAGAGAAACTGTATGAGAAATGGGTAGAAGGTGTTGTGGAATGAGAAGAAGTGAGAATGGGTATTTATAGTGGTATGAGATTTAATAGAAATAAATAAAAATAATGATATGTTATGAAATGAGGAGGAGAAGTTTGAATTTGAATTGATGGTGGAAATGGAATGAATATTATGATTAATGGTATAGTAAAGATATGGTTGAATAGGAGTTATGTTGGGAGATGAAAAGAAATTGATTTAATTAATGGAAGAGTTTAAATAGGAGTTATGTTTGAAAAAGAAGGCACGGTCAAAACAATTTGTCAAGGAAAATCAGAAGACATCACGCGTGAGTGGGCCATAGGACAGGAGGCGGCCGTCTCGAAAATGTTGAGCATGTGGAGGCGTGCGTCTCCAAGATTTTATGGGACAGAGGGAAAGTTGAGGGCGCTCTGTGAGGAGACAAGAGCCCGAGGCGTCCGTCTCCGCAGATGCATGGGAATCACAATGCCCGAGTTGACCATCTTGGACAGAGAGACGTAGTGACTTGAGGGAAGAATTTGGCATGTGAAGAAACAAAGCGTGCTCTAGGAACAGGGAGTTATTAGTAGTTAAATCACTAGCCAAAAATTTTGAGCCTTTAGATGCCCCATGCATGCATATATATATATATATATATATATATATATATATATATATATATATATATATATATATATATATATATTATAAATAATTCTAGAATTTTAATTTTAATAGTATAGATATATAATACTAGAATTTAATTTTAATAGTATATATATAATACTAGTATATAATGTTTTATAATTAATATAATAAATATTGGGAAGTATTAGTTCAGTATATTAATAGGAAAAATACGATAATTAGAATATTCAATTATCATATAAATATTAATGTAGATTATTTAATTGAATATAATTATCGGTACCAGGGGAAAATAGTTCAAACGCTTCAAATTAAAGGGTGCAACCGATAAACGATTAAAATTTAAAATTTAACATAAAATTTGAAAAATTGAAAATACGAAAAAGAAAATTTAAAATCGGAAATTAGAATGACTATTCGTTGATTTTCCATGGCCACTTATCAAGCCATCTCACATATCCCTCACCTTTTCTTTTCTTACGTCTGTAGGGCGGGTTATTCTTTCGAAATTTTGATAGTGGTTCTGGATTTATCCTAAGTATAAGTTTTTCAATTTTAGGTTTAGTGATTTCATCCATCGCCTCATAAGTTAACCTCACCCTTTTAACAGTAATTATATCCCTAATTTTATGGTCCGCTAATTTTCGCTTTTTAGGTGAGACTTCAAATAGTGGTGAATTAGTATGGATATTTTTCAATACCGCAACGTACGCTTTAGATTGGGAGTCACCGAGTTTCCATAAAAATTTCGTAAAAGGAATCAGGGATGTAGTGATTCGGCATTACAATAGATGCTTTTCTCCACCTCTTTTCAACCTCCTTTGAACAAGTTGATGGATTTTCATCAACCTCCCTATTTTCTAGTCGAACTTTCCTCGCCACAATATCATTCTCCTCAAACTCATCATCGCTTAGATTTCCAAGTAGTATTTCCATAATGGTTGTTTCAACATCCACATCTTCCTCGGGTTGAGGTCCTGAAGGTTTTGTTCGAGTTGAGATTTGAGTCTCTAACGCCATACCGTGAGACGCGAGGATTCAACCATATTGGTTAGTTGGCTAAGGGTTTCATTAATTTGAAGACTTTGTTTTCGTACTTCTTCATTTTGGATAGTTTGTGCTTCATTTTGGATAATTTGTGCCTCTACAAAGTGCTCAATCATAGACTCTAACCTAGAGTTAGTTATCATCTCATCGTAATCCTCTATTGATGTTTCAAATTAAAATCTTGCGATTCTTCAGAGTCTTGAAAGTAAGTTAAAGTCTCATTTTGTGTTTCCCCGAAGCGACTTATCATCCTAGATGATTCAATAAATTCTTCCATTAATATTTCGAGATCAGATTTATATGGTTTTGGTGATTCTTCAAAATATTGGTGGGATAATTGTAGGAAGAATTGAGGAAAAGTTTGGTTGAAATTATAAGTTTCTTGTGGTTCCTCAAAATATGGGATTGGTAGTTTTGGAGGTAATTTAAAGAGTAGGTTTGTGAAGCAAGAAAGTTTTCCATCGATTTCGTAGTCGGATTTATGGTATTCTTGTGGTTCCTCATAATACTGATAATGGGCATAGGAAAAATTTGGGTCATACATGGTAGTAAAAGTAAAAGGTGCCTTAGTCTATACGGTGTAACACCAGAGTTACAATATCGACTTAAATAGTCCCCGACAACGGCGCCAAAAACTTGATCACGACTTTATCGTCTATTAATCACCAGACTGCAAGTGCACAGTCCTATCGCGTAGTTTTAAAAGATATCGAACCCACAGAGACTATAAATCGATCTATCGTAATCCTAAGTTACGGTATACAGCTAAGGCGAATAATTCTTTAAGATTTTTGGTTAAGGCAAATATAATAAATAAACAGATATTAGTATGTAATTCGCCTAACCTAAGGGATCCGAATTTCCACCGACTTATTACTCAAGTTGATAAAATCCTATTTCAAAGAAACAATATTCATCTAAAATCCTATCTCAAATCCGCTCTGAATCGGATCATGCAATTAAATCCTAACGTATGCTCTCGCTATCCCACCGAATTTAAAACACTTTTGAAAATAAATAAAGTTTAATCTCTTTAAAACCGTAATCTTTAAAATTAATACCTAGTATCCACTATCCGTTCTAAACCTCAAACTCTCGCCTCGTTGGTTTCTAACCTTAGTCTAGTTTATTAACCTCAAACTTTCGCCTGTTGGTTTCTAAACCTTTTAATAAATTAAATTAGATATCTAAGTCGAAAGAATATTTTTAACAACGTAACATTATGCCGCTTTATTTTCGGATTCCTTTGGTTCGATTAATTTACATACCAATATCAAAACAATTTAGCTATATATTAATTAATTCGTACATGCATAAATAATACGGTTTAATATATTTAAACATTTCCAAATCAAATGAATAATATCAGCAACAATAAATAAAATAAAATAAATAAATTAAACCCGAAATTAAGAATGCCGAAATAATCTTGTTCTTCGAATAAACGAGCATCCACCATGTGTCGGTTGGATCCGCTCGAGACTTCTTGAATTCGACGTAAGAAAATAAACAAGGAATAAAAGCACTAGATCTAACGTAAGGTTAGATCTGAAAACCGGAAAATAAATCTAAACAAAGAAACCGAAACGAAAATAAATTAAAAGTACAATATCGAAAATAAAATTGCGAAATATGAAATAACGGTTGTTCGGTAAAATGCCGACCCTAATTTCAAACTGAACTCGATTTATAGATCTCTTTGGTAATCGCTTTCCGAACTTCCTATGCAAGCCAATGTGAACGTGGAGAAAATATAGGCTTAAAGGATCGAGACGCGCCCACGTAATCGGACCGACGTGCCCGGATTTGTAACGTGAGTGGGGTCCACGTTGAGGTGGGCGCCTCACTATGTGGAAGGGTGAGACGACCGCCTCAAATTTCACGGCACCGGAATGTGAATTCTTGTCTTGTGGGCCACGCGTGCTGGGCTGGGCTTGCTTGCTTCGATCAATAATTGCTTTCTCCTTATATAACACCTTCCTTTTCACTATATCACCCATTTGCTTCATTTCTTTGCTTTTTAATCCGATTTTTCCTCGATTTTACTTCTTTGCTCGAATTATCTTTATTTAATACAAATACCTGAAACATAGAAAATACCAACGTAATATAGAAATAAAGTAAAATAATTAAATAAAAAACATTAACATTATTTATGAAAAATACATCAAATATGTTATATAAATTCGTGTTATCATCACTTAAGTTCTCTTGTAGCTTTTTGTTCTGGATCTAGCAAAAACACAAAAAATTAGCAAGAACTATAGCAATAATCACAACTTCAATGCCACAGTTCGTAAAGAACTCTATTTTCTCATCCACAAAACTAATCCAATCCTCAACAAAAGGTTAAAAAATTCAAAACATTCCATCCACCTAACATTTCATATTGTGACTCTAACCCCAAACATAATTAACAAATCAATAATTGAATAATATAAACCTGAGCAATTAGTAATTCTATCAACACGTGCATCAACAAAAATCAACAACTCCAAAATCCCAACAATGAGACCAATTAAAATTTCAAAAACGAAACCAAAAATCCCAAAAATAGTACTGAGAAAACCCATCTCAAAAACACTTTGTTGAAATCGATCTAGGAAATTTCAGATTGCGAAAACGTGCAGAACGAGTTCACAAAAACAAAATCCCAGGTACCTTTGATTTCATGGTCCATGAAGTGGGTTTGCATCGAATCAGATATCGATTGTGTCGGTTGAGGTACCGTTGGTTCAAGTATCGATTGCATCGGAGAATATGATGGTTTGTTTAGTGGAAAATATGATGTTTTTAGTGGAGAAGATGAATCGAAAGGGGTGTGAGGTTGAAGATGATGGCTTTTGGATTTATGGGGAAGAAAGAGGGATGGCAGATTTATATAGAAAAAAGAGAGAAGAGAAAAATTGGGATTCAGAGAGAGAAATTTGAAACGTGAAGTGTAACACCCCTTCTAATTACCCGCGTTTTATAGAAATAATAATCAGAGTTTTATCCACAATTAAGAGGCGTCACAATTTAAATAATTCAAATTGACCAAACAGTTGTCATGCTTTCACTGAAGAATAAATCATTAAATAAATCATACTTAAAGTTATGTTTAACAGCGGAAATGAAACATAACAAAATCCCGAATACGTCATTCATAGTTATTCCAGAATAATAAATCAAGACACAATTTAACACCATTAAGGATCCATCAAAGGACTTCAAACAACCGTTTCCCCAGTGTTACATCTACCAGAGCACGACACTGACACGCGGATTAACTAACTGACTCAACTCTAGGGCTATCCTCACCAACTCCAAGCAGCTAATCACTTCGGATATGAAATCATTAAAGTAAGGGTGAGATTTCAATTCAATATAACATGCATTATACGTTTTTAAATACAACAGAATAATCGGATACATTAATCCATTAACCAAACACAAAATCATAATCAATTCACAAGGCAGTTCACACAATGAACATGTATATAACAAACAATGGAAATTGCAACACTGGAAACCATCCTAGCATGTTACAATCCCATATGCAATGCAGACTCTATGCATGTGGTACCAAAACGTGAACCGAGTTCACCCACTGCTCCGTTTACATGTGGAAAGACAGCGGTAATCCATGATTCGCCCATCACCATTGGGTCAAGAATCCAATCCATGATTCGCCCATAACCACTGGGTCAAGAATCTAGCCTCACTACCTCTGAACCAGGTAAGTCTATTGGCTCTGCCAGTTCACCTCCACACAATGGGAATGAACCAATAACAAATGCTTATGCATGCACCATAAAAGCATGCAACAACAAATCAACGGATTATGATCACAACATAATTCCACATAATGCCAACATCAACGTATATCGCATGATAACAACATAGTCATGAAATAATTATCACAAGGCATAAATATGCAAAACGCTTACTCTTCAATTAGTAAGACTATCACCAGTATATATGATCACAGCAACACATGATATCAATACAATCATGAATAAACAACATCGACAACAACACATGATATCAATACAATCATGAATAGACAACAAGGAAGACAACACGTAGCACTTCGCTCACCCCGAACAATCTAAACCAATTTCCAGATTATGATCTCAACATAATTCACTTAAGGTCAATCACCAATGTATCGTATTCAATCACAATGAATACCAAAACACAACATTGTACGCATTAGTTCTCATCTGGTAACTCAGACCATTTGTATTAATTTCCCATTATCCTTAATTATCCATACTTTTCAAAATCGGGAGCTCGACTCTTTTAAAAATAATTTTTGAGAAAATAATATTTTTCCTTCCCAAAAGATAGTATTTTAGATTTAAGAAATAACGCCGAAAACGACACTCTAATCGGAGTTACGGTTTAGAAAATATGAATTTTTGAAGTTTTAGAAGTTTTGAAAATACATGTAACCGGTTCCTCATCGGGAGAACCCGTTCCCACAATTTCAAATGAGCTCCCCTTGATTTTTGTATGGGGAACCCGGTTCCTCCCCACAGGGAACCGGTTCCCACGTACAAAAATGCCAGATTTGGTAATTTCAACACTGGGAACCTGGTTCCTCCCCACAGGGAACCGGTTCCCACGACCGAATAAAGAAAATCGCTACTTTTGACTTTTATACATTCCTTATCATTTCCAAACTTTCTAACACGAATTGTGACATTAGGAACACCAATTTGCAACCATTTTACACCATTATAACATCAAACAACATAGCTTCCTCATTCCTATTAGTTATTCGACACACTAATGATCCTAATTCCATACACCGACACAAAATAGAGTTTCATTCTACAAACCTATAATCAATTTCCTAACATACCCAATTACCTGGTCGATTCCCAAAACCCATAAGGCATATTAACCGAAAGAAATCACCCCTTACCTCGCGATGATTCTCGATTTCTCGGCCTTTTCCTCTCTTCTCTTCTCCAATTCTACGTGAAATAGTTTTTCTCCAAAAAGACTCCTTTTTTCCTTCTTTTCCTTTTTATATTCCTTTTAATATTCCAAATAAAATAAATAATTAATACTTAGTAAAAGTAGAGTGATTTACTCCTCACACCCACTGTTTACTCTGCACACCTCCAACCTCTCTTTCTTCGATTAATCCAATTAAATCCAAAAATATAAATACTTGAGACTTTAATTAAATAAATAATTAAATTCCCATTTATTTAATATTCGAATTAAATCGGGGTGTCACATGAAGCGGTAGAAGAAAAAGAGAATATTTGGAGAATATTTTTCTTAGGTTTAGTTTCCCGGAATGCACTTGTAGCAGCTGGCCCTTTCCATCCAAGTTCCCCTTTAATTTGCAATGGATTTTCTGGCAGAACAATCCATCCTTTTGTAGCAGAAGCCATTGTAATTAAAGTATGGAAAGGTTAGTATATACAACAAATTTCTAAAATACATCCTCCAAAAGGTTAGTATATACATCAAATTTCCAATTACCCATTTATTCACAAATTGATGTTTCAAATGAAAACTATTGAAAGTAGCTGCAACATAAACCATTTATGGTATTTGGAGAATGAGAAATGAGATCATTTTCAATAATGATCATATTGATGTGAATATTCATGAGAATATCAAGAAAATTATAGTTGTTAGAGGAGAAACACATAGGAAGATTGCTCCCCACTTAGATAAGCTGAATTGTTTGATTATTTAGGTGGGGCGGATCCCTTTTGGTTTTTTTAGCTCCTTGATCCGTTTGGGATCGGCTGTCTGTATCTATTGGTTTTGGCAATAAATAAGGTTTTTTATTCCAAAAAAAAATTGAAAATTATTGCAATGCCAGAACACTCCTATTGAATAACTAAACAAAGAAAATTTCTTATTCTTCATAGAAAGGACGCTATTTTGATAAAAAAAAAAAGAAAGAAAAAGAAAAGGAAGAAAGACAAGAGAGAAGAGACAGAGAGAGAAAGAGAAAGAGAGAGAGACAGAGAGAATGTTAGTGTTTGTAGAATGAATGGGAAGTTGTAAGAGTTTAGTGTGTAGCAGTTTTTTATTTTGGAAAAAAACTGAAAGTGTGTTTAGAAAAATAGAAGAACGTGGTGTTCATGGAGAAAATCAATTCTAGTTTTTTGTTTAGAATTTATTGAAATTTTTTAAAATTAATTTGAATTTATTTAAAATTGGGTTTTTCACTAAAACATAGTGCTTAAATATTAAAATTTTTTTTTTGAATAACCATGTTTTTCAAAAAAATTTCAAAAATAACCATGTTTTCAAAATATTTACACAAATAGCCAATTTTCACTCATTTTTATACTATGTCGCCACTTGGAGTGGCGACTACACTTAGTTTAGGACCAAGTCGCCACTTCTGACTCCTCTTCAGAAGTCTCAACTTCTGACTCCTCTTCACGCAAAATTATTTTTGATATAAGGAACTCGCCAACCCTAGTGGCGACTTGGTCCTTAAATATAAGGAATTCGCCACTCCAAGTGGCGACATAGTGTAAAAATGATTGAAAATTGACCATTTGTGTAAATATTTTGAAAACATGGTTATTTTTGAATTTTTTTTTTAAAATCTGGTTATTAAAAAAAAATTCTAAAGATTAAGCAAGCCACGTGGATGAATTTGAGATTAATAAGGGCAATTATGGATTTTTATAAACACCTTCTTTCCTTATATAATAGATTAAGTGTTCTTAAAAACCCCTAATTATCCTTACCCTTTTTATTCCATAATCTTTCACGTGAATACAAAAGGGCAATTAGGTTTTTAAGAACACCTACGATTAGGGGTGGCAATTGGATCCACTAAACAAAAATTCATTCAATCTATCTATTAAAAAATTCATCCAATCCATCCATTAAATTAAAAAGAAATTTAATGGATTGATCTAATTCATCCACCAAATCAAATGGATTGATCCAATCCATCCATCTCATCAATCAAATCCATTGGATTATATTTTATTATTTATTTATTATAAATATTTTATTATAAAATATATTAAAATTTTAATTAAACAATTTTTAAAAAAAATTAAAACAATCAGAAAATTAAACACTCTTTGTTCCCCAAATTTTCACTTTTCTTCCCCAAATTCATCTCTTTCGCTTAACAATGGCGGAACCCTAGCTCCAATTTCTTTCCCAAATTCATCTCCTAAATGCTAACCCTAATTCCAATTTTTCACTTTTCTTCCCCAAATTCATCTCGTTCTCTCAATAATGGCGGAACCCTAGCTCCAATTTCTTCTCCAAATTCATCTCAAATCAGATCCAAAATCACAAATAGAAAAAACGCAAGAAAAAAGAGAACTTCCTCTTTGTTCCTCTTCAGCGTAATCGTTCCTCTTCACAGAGCCGCCTCTCCCTGTTCGTCCATCACAGCAACCTCTGTCAGCGTAATCGTTCACGGTCCGCCTCTCCCTGTTCTGCTACCAACACTCTCTTCTGCAAGCAACAACTCTATCTGCAAGTATCTCCGCTTGTAGCTAGCTCAACATCGGTATTTTCGGTAACTTTTCGATATCTTTAGCTCTGAGGCAGTACTATAATGTTGTATTGAAAATCTATGATGTGTTGCTTTTTCTTTTGTAATCTGTTCTATTGCTACAAGTTTGAGATGAACTGTGTATGGATGTGTGAATATGTCGGTCGATTGTTCGTGCCCTTTTCAATTTGAAATGATGTGCCACTGAGAAAACGCTTTGTAACTTTGAATGTGATAATTCTGTTCAATTTTTGAGTTTGTGAATAGGATGATAGCATGAGTGTTTTTGTGCATAGATGAATAGATATAACCAGAGAGATTAAGTTTATGCAGCTTAGGAAACATGATTGACATAGAACCATTTAGCAAAACATGAAAACCAGCATTTGACAGATTTAGATATTGCCAGCGGTTGTAGCAGTAAACGATTCAATCACAGATATCGAAAAAGTTGTGAACAACGGCGAGGAAACAGTTGCGTATAAGGAAACAGTTGACAGATTCAGATATACTAGGCATCTTACAAAACTGTAAAGATGTGAAAAAAGAGGCCTTTGGTAAATGAGTTGAAAACGTACTACGGTATGTTACCTGCAGTTGTTGAGCTATTTTCACAGGCTGGAGCACCGGTTGAAAAAAATTATGCACATACAATGAGGGTAGATGTTGTAGTACCTGATATGGATGAGGAAAAGTTGGTTGTTTAGAGCAAATCGGCCAAATGACTTCCTGTACACCGAGGAACCGTTTGGGCATTGAAAGAGTCTAATTTAAAAATTAAGGTATAATTTATTGCAAATTGCAAAGATTGTGTATGATAATCAGTACATTGGACTAAGTTATCTTGTTTTCTGCTGGCAACTAAATTTTGCAGTCATGATAATATGGGGTTCATATGCTTTTGACACCCTTTGAAGGTTATAAACTTGGATTTCTTATTTGGATTCTGTTGAGAATAGGTCTTTATCTAGTGGTTAGTGGTTACTAAAACCAAAGTAAACCTTAGACTACTGGTTTAGCTTAGTATTTTTTTCTGGTGTACAAAAGACAAAGAGATTAGCATCAACAGTAATTAGTTTCTAGTTTCAGGTCTACCAGTTTCTTCTTAGAACGGCATGTTCTCTATTTTTCGTAAAGGTTTTCTGCTTATTTGCTCAAATATACCTCGGTAATCACACGTTAATCCTTACTTTACCGAGTTATGTGAATTTTTCAATTTCCTCTTTTATTTCTGTTTCAGTTTAAAGGATATGATCTATGGTACTTGCATCACAACATTGAAATCACTGTAAGAACCCTTTTGCTTCTTCTCAAACTTAAATTAAATCTGCTTTGTTAAAAAAAATAAGGATTTTTAAATTATATTTTGTTTTTTCCACTTAATTTAATCAGTGTCGGCATGCCAGTGTTGGTGTTGTGTTTTCGGAATCTGTGTTTCATAGTTCATGACTAAATATTACATTTTTTATTTAAAATTCCATTTCTATAATGACTGGTTTTACTTTTGCAGGAGTTCTAGAACACTAGTTTTGCATTCTTCATTAAATTTTCGAGTGAATTTATCCTCTAGGTGTTCTCCGAGGAAGATAAGAATGGAAACTAATCTTGGTTGTAGTACTGAGGGCAATAACAAGGAGGCTAGAGGTGCTTTGGTTGTTCTAGAAGGTTTGGATCGTTCTGGGAAGTCTTCTCAGTGTAGTAGACTAGTGTCTTACTTGGAGGGACAAGGGCTCTCTGCTGAGCTATGGAGGTTTCCTGATAGAACTACGGATGTTGGCCAAATGATATCTGCTTATCTTACGAATGCGTCACAGTTGGATGATCGTACTATTCATCTTCTCTTCAGTGCTAATCGTTGGGAAAAGAGGTTTCTATGGTTTTATTATTGTTTTTCCTATAAGTTATGTTATTAGTTGTCATGTGCAGCATTCTGGGTGGCATTTGGTATTGTAAGGCTTGCATGGACTCTGACTCTTAAGGAAGCAGAATCCGATAAGCTCGAGACATGGGATCCGATTACTTAGTTAAATATGGCTGCTAAGACTTTGGTGATATCATGAATAGATTCGTGTGGTTCTTATTAGATTATAGCAGTGGAACCATTTGGACATTTTTGCTGGTACTTGCTCGTGGCAAGTGAAATTCCAAGATTTATTTGATTAAGCCGTGTTTTCTATGCAGGTCATTGATGGAAAAAAAATTGAAAAGTGGAATAACCCTTATTGTTGATCGTTATTCTTATTCTGGAGTGGCTTTCTCATCTGCTAAGGGACTAGATATTAAATGGTGTAAGGTAAAAGATTCACATAGGCTTTCCAGGACTTCTTCTATTCTAGTTTAGGTTAGAATTTAAACAATTGCTGACATTCTCTCTGTTAGTAAACAGTGAATTTTAAATTTTGCAGGCCCCAGAAATTGGATTGCTGGCTCCAGATCTGGTAGCATACCTTGACATATCACCAGATGTAAGCAATACTGGCTATGTGGCCAATGAATAGTGATTTGTTGGGTTAGGTTTTGTCATTCCGAGACACGATTTCAAAGCTGTTTCATTTATCAGAACCACAGTTTGAGGGTCAATATTTCTTACCTGTTACTTTTTTCAAGCTGTAGAATGTTCTGTTCTCTAAACCATACTTATTTTCTATCGTTCCATTGCTCCCTATTCAATGCTGTTTTGCTTATTTATATTCTTTGCACATTTATATCAGAAAGCTGCAGAAAGAGGAGGGTATGGTGATGAGAGATATGAAAAGCTGGAGTTTCAGAAGAAAGTTGCTGAACATTACAAAGTTCTTCATGATGCCTCCTGGAAGGTAATGATGTCTGTCTGACGAAGTGATAATCATCTTTTCTATAAGCACCTTTTTTTTGTTTCCAAAATCTCCACATGTCTGTCTCATTGCTATTTACTGCATTGTGCTAAACCTTTTCTTTTCTCGCTTACCTTTTCTTTCCACTCGCATGATGCAGGTTGTAGATGCTTGCCAATCCGTAGAAGATGTGGAGAAACAGTTGCAAGAGATCGATCGCTTGTGTTACAGAGTGCCAAAAGGAAAGTCCCTCCTCCTTGTGGTCGATATAGAGATGCACTCCTGAAAGGGATGTCATGTATGAACAAATATACCTTATAAATTATGTACACTAAACCCCATCATAATTTAAATTTTGTTTGCCAAGTGATTTGAAGATAGCTTGGAGAAATTTTAATATGCTCAACTTGGAAGGAATGTACGATTCCTGATTAACAAATGTTGCAGCTTTCCACCCAAATTACATCAAGACTTGCATCTGGATTGCCCTAAAAGTGTTTCTTGTTTGTGTTACCACTGAAAAGATGGTATTATGGGAAAAGCCGAATCGGTCCAAGATTATTTATTAGTCGATCAAATGTTGCCTTGAAAGCTGCTTGTCTTTTAATTAAATTTTATTTATGTTGTTAACATTATATAAGTTTGCAAATAGTAAGGATTCACTTGACCTGAACCTAGCTGATTATTTGTCTCAGTTTTATGACCGAAACAAGATCAGGTTTGCTTGGTTTATAGTTAAATTTATAAGTTCAGCAGTAGTATATAAACAAGTAAAAAAATTTAAGATAATTTAATTTAATAAATTTTTTGAAGAAGAGTAAAACCCGGAAAAAAAAAAACCGTCAAATATTGAACATCATAGTGAATGAATGCTCCTTGATCACTTTTGTTTGATCTAGTACAAACTCTTGTTGGATAAGTGATCCAAAAGGTATATGTTTGATTGTGGCTAAAGTTCACTCTTAAAATTTGGGTACACCTCAGATTTGAAGTGTGACTTGATGATTTTGAGTGACTTGATAGCAAGGAATGTAACAGGGATTCTTCCCTACACCTCATACACTATTCTCAAATTCTATAGAAAACTAAAATTATCCTTTGGCATTGTTTGAAAATTGAAATTTAGATGCACCTAAAATACAATAATATGAGAGGATGGCCAAGGATAAGGAATAGAAGATTCATTTTACGATGAACCACATATAATAGTCGTATTCTTCTCCATAGTAATCATCTATTTTGTTTTAGAGAATTAACTTCCAGACCATGATCATTGAGGATCCAATCAATTAAGTCAATATGAATTTCCTAAGTTCACAGATCAGGAAAGTTGTCATAGCATCTTGCAGGACATCATGCATACACACTTATCACCAACACTAGTAGCTATCGAGACATACTATTGCATTGGAAACACATCACTCTTGATCATCTTTAGGTGGTCTTCCACTTCTTTCCCTTGTCAAATAACCTACTGCATTCCTTAAATCTGCCACATGTTTTATAAGTTTTAACACTGACTTCCCTTGTCATCTCCTTAAAAAAAGTCTTATTCAAATAAGCCATTTGCAAAGATCTTTTGTTCCACCCTTTGACTGTTTTAACCATAGCAACATGTAGGAAGGATGTAGAATCTGTTGCATTCCTCCTCATATGTAATTGCTATAAATCTTTAAAAACTTCAAAGCTATTTGATTTTTCTTTGTTAAAGTTCATCCAGGTAGATTCTGAACAATAATCAGTAACTATACCAACATATTTTTTTTCCGACCAACCCTCTCATCCTGCATAGGTTCCACTAACGCCATGTGAAAAATTTATAACCTCTTAAGATTAATATGACGATGCGGCTTAGAATGTGACATCTTGGTTTGCTTTTTCATGTGACACTCACCATCGATTTTGCCTTCTTTAATTTCCAGCTTGGGGATAATTCTGACGACTTCCTTTGACAAACTTTGTTTCATATCTGTCAAGTGTAAATGGCCAAGTCTTTGACTATATAATGTCACTTCACCATTTTTTGTCATCAAGCTTCAGGAATGATAATTTGTTTTGAAGAGTCTCGATAACAATTATCTTTAGATCGAGTGCCTCTCATGATAACTTCATAGTTCCCATTTGTTACCAAACATTAAAAATTTTGTGAAGTTAACTGTGAGACCTTGGTCACAGAGTTGACCAATACTAATCAAATTTGCAGACAACCCTTTAACAAACAACACCTTATATAGATCCGCACCAACAAAACTCAATTTTTCAAGACCTTTATTTCACCTTTCACCCATCTCCAAAGGTGACATATCTAGAGTAGTGTGGTTTAATGTTCACAAGAAAGTTCTTGACACCAATCATGTGTCCGGAACACCCACTATCAAATATTAGTCCTCTCTCATGAAGCTCGAGAGAGGTGTGCCTTGAGTCCACAAGTGTCGCTTTGGAAAGCCTCTAGGACTTTGCTTTAGCACTAACTTGTTTTCTTCTATGTTGTTCAATGTGTTTGGGATAACCATACACCGTAAAGCAAAAGGGTTTTAAATGACCAAACCTTATACAATAATGACATTTCCACCATCGTTCATTCCTCCAATGTATTTCTTTGTGTTGTCTCACGATGTTGGAACATGTGCCTCAACATCTTCTGCCTTTGTTTCTTCCTAGGAGGTACAACTTTCGCTTCAACCCTCCTACATTTGTCATTTACAGCTTGATAGTTATCAACAATAACTTCGACATTTTCAGTAATCTTCACAATTTGAACAATCTCAATGTAGCATAGCCATTATTTAACACCACCTCAGAAGTTCTGAATATTAATTATTCTCAACATCATCCATTAATACATATTCATCAAAAACTTACAACATCAATTCCATCCCACAAACAGATAAGATTTTCAATCTTGACATCATTCATCAAAAATTTTGCAAGTTTCATCTGGTTGCTACAATGTGCAACTTCCAATATCCTCTTTGAATTGGTTCATCAACTTGTTTGTGAAGTGTAGTCTGCTTTGGAACAACGTTTTGTAGATTCATTAATTAATTTGTCTATGGAAATTTTTCCAATCAAGAAGTTTGGAGATCAAGTGATATAAATTCATGTTATAAGACATTTCCACTCAGGTAGCTTGTAACTTTTCAAGACTGTCTATGTGTGTGAACCCTTAAATTTAGATAGAGTATAACTCAAATAGGCTTCTAATCTTTCTTGAATGTAATTCTTTACCTTCAAAAGAAAAAGGAGTTGCTTCATTTGCTGTTGAAATATAAAAGCTTGATATTCTTTCAATTATTTAATTTTAATACTTCATTAGGAAATTAATCAATGGTTTAACAACTTTGATGCCTACATATCACCGATCACATTATACAGCCCATCCAAATTGCTTCAACCTGTTTGTCAGTATCATATTATGAAATTTTCTCATGCAGAAACAACCCTTTAATTCCAGAGTTAACAATTGTGCGTCATCTTACACCACAAGTCCATAAAAAGTAAAACAACATAAAAACTCTATAACTTCAACTTTCTAAAGCAACTGCAATAAATTTTTGCAAATCTCATGTTTAGTTATTTCCAAAATGGATTCTCTTAATTGTATAATATAATGTCCCAAGTTTAATGATTGAAGAATAAAACAGAGAAGCTTTAAGCAAAATCATAAATACTCAAGATTTGGGCATGGAAAGAAATCATGGATCAAGAATCCTTCAATTTTGCAGGTTCAACAAAAATTAGCCTTCCATCAACTATCTGCACCATGTAGATAACATTGCTCCATTGAATGTATATATAAATTAATTCCAAAGAACAATAACATATGGATGGTATAAAATATATTAATGATCTCAACCATTGACAAAGATCAATTGAGACTATAAGTAATCGATATGCCAAATGTATAATAATAGCCATTTGATCACTATCCAATAGATTAGATGTGCCGATTGCAACGACTACATGAACTATTGATTGCATATATCCAAATCCAATTATTAATGTTCTATGTCTAAGGTTCTTTTGAAAGATGGGTAACTAACAAAACCATTGACCCAGGATCCAAAAACCCCCCAATCCCCATCAAGCCTACCCCATCTTCGTAGCTGCAGTGACAAGGGATTCTCCTCAACTTTCTTCGATAACAATAATAACAAAAATCATGTTTTCATTGACCAACAACAGAAAGCTTGGTCATCGTCAAACAGATGATTAGAGAACCAAAAAAAGGAAAGCTTTAAGTCTCTATTTTGATAAACAACTTGATTAAACACTTCTTGCAAATGCGTTTCCATATAAGTGTTTATATATAAACAATTTCTACAACAAAATAAAAGTTTTCCATAAGTTATAAGCTATTTTCATAAACCATTAAGGATAGTTTCTGTAAATAAGTTGGAAATAAGTTATCAACAGATCATAAACTATTTTCATAAATTCTTCTAAAGAGTCTCTCACAAGTGCTTATACCCAATAAAAAACAAGCCAACCCAAACAGTTCCTAATCTTTAAATTTAATCACTTAGACATTTTAACAAACACATCCTCTGCATAACATTCCTATTCTGATAACTATCACAAACCAATATATAGATATAGGAAAGAGAGCATTACCCTTCCATTTAAAGCTTTCACAGCCTTTTCTGCTTCAATTTCAGACTCATACGAGACAAAACCAAAACCTTTAGGTCTTTTGGTTTTTGGGTCCTTCACAAGTGAAGCTGCAAGAACAGAGTGTCAGAACCAGAATTGGGGGGTGAGAAGAGAAAGAAGAGGGTACACAATACACACACCTTCTTTAAGTGCTCCGAATGGTGAGAACAATTTCTCGAACTGGTCGTTTGTAGTGTAAAATGATAGTCCTGAAAAATGAAACGAAGCAATGTTGAAAAGTGGAGAGATTAATGCATTGAAGATTGAAGACAGATGAATGAGTGAAATAGAGAAATCTAACTGCTGACAAACAGTCTTGCCCCGATTCGTTGAGACATGTTTGTTTGATTCCAGATTCTGGTGTAGCTTAATCGTTTGCACGAAGAAAAGTACTAGGGTTCTTGGGTTAGTTTTTAATGAATGATCTGGTCACTGACTTCTTCCTTGGTCCTCCTCCTTTCCTTCCACCGGCCATTTTGCGATTTGCTTAGAAGATGTGAGAAATTGAGAGGGTAATGAAGATGGTTTGATGAAATCGTAGAAGGCGCTGGCAAGTTTTATACCATCAGTCATTGTAAGAATCTTGCACCTAAATTTTGTACGCCGTTGGATTAGATTTTATCGATGGCTCGCTATCACTTGCTTGGCGATCCGTGTGTCCTTAAACGGACCAATGGTAGTCAATTAAGCGGCATCAACTTCACTCGCCGGAAAACGCTCACGGAGTTGCTCTTCGCCTGCCATTAACAACGACAAATTCAGGTTTTTCCCCTTTTTCTTACTCTCACGATTCTTAACATATATCTCAACCTTTACCTTTTCCAATCAATCAATAGTTAATACCTCAAAATAGCTAAATTTTCGTTTTTTAGGGTTTGTATTGGTTTCACCAACACCATGTATAGTAGTTTAGGGTTTTTTCCATTAAACATATTAATTGAATTTTATCCTAATCAAACACTTGAAATATTGTATACAGAATTTGCATTTCAGAGGATATATTTGTAGCAGTTTGTGTTGTGTAAATGATTTCCATGGACCTTTTTGGTGGGAGTGATTCGGTAAATGACGACATCTCGAAAATTGAGATAAACCAGGAATATGCTCGTAGGTTTGAGCATAATAAGAGACGGGAGGATCTTCATCAATTTGAAGAATTAAAAAAGAAGGGTGTTATTGATTCGAAGGTGATGAATCAGAGTCGGATCGTCTGATGATGATATTGAGAAAAGTTTTGATTCTAGGAGTGATAAGAAATTCTTTGAGGCCTTGATTAAGGTGAAGAAGAAGGATCCTGTTCTTAAGGAAAAGGATGTTAAGCTTTTTGAATCTGATCATAGTAGTGGAGAAGAAAGTAAGGATGAGGAGAGTGAGGCGAAAGATAAGGAGAAAAAGAAAATGTATTTGAAGGATGTGGTTGCAAATCATTTGATTGAGGAGGGGGCGGATTTTGGCAATGAAGAGGGTAAGGGTAAGAAGGAAGAGACGGGTTTTGTGAATGGGGATGGGAAGAAGAGTTATGTTGATGAGCAAGAGGCGTTGAAAAGGGCTTTTTTTGAGGCAGTAGAAAAGGATGGTTTAGAAGATGGGGATGAGGATTTTATCAAAGTGAAGGACAAGGGAGGTGAAGACCAAGTAGAGAGTGAAGACGGGGAACTTGTAGAGAAACTGGATGAATATTTCGGTAGAGATGCAGAAGCAAATGAAAGTTCTAAATTTCTAAGAGACTATTTCAAGAATAAAATGTGGATAGGCAAGAATGTGGAGAATTCGAATGTTGGAGAGGAAGATTTTCAAGAAATTTCTGAGGATGAGATGGAAATTGAGAGGCAAGAAGAGTATGAGCATAGATTTCAGGAAAACCCGGGAGATAGAGTGTTGGGTCATGCTCGTAAGGTGGAGGGGTCAGTGAGGAAGAAGACAAATACAAGGAAAGAGCAGAGAAAGAGCAAAGAGGAGAGAATGGCAATAGCGCAAAAGGAAAGGGAAGAGGAATTGAAACATTTAAAGAATGTCAAGAAGCAGGAGATACGGGAGAAGGTTAAAAAGATCATGAAAACTGTTGGGATTGATGATGATGATGATGTTATCCCTTTGTCTGCTGCAGAATTAGAAGAGGAGTTTGACCCCGAGGAGTATGATAGAATGATGAAGAAAGCATTTGATGATAAGTATTATAATGCAGAGGATGCTGACCCTGAATTTTGTAGTGAGGATGAAGAAGACATGGAGAAGCCGGATTTTGATAAAGAGGATGAATTACTTGGGCTTCCTAAAGGCTGGGATGAATCTGGATCTGATGGTGGGTTTTTGGCTGCAAGAGAAAAAGCTTTGAAAGAAAAGATTGAGCCTACTAGTGATGATGATGTTGTTGTTGAAAGTGAAACCAAGAAGAGGAAATTCTACTAAGGTAGTAGGCGGAAGAGGAAGCGAAACAGACTTTGGAGAAAGCTAGACAGCAATGATGGATGAGTACTATAAACTAGATTATGAGGACACAATTGGGGACCTGAAAACAAGATTCAAGTATGCCAAAACAAAGCCCAACAAATTTGGCATTGGTTCCCCGAGATACTATCGATGGATGACAAGGAATTGAATCAATATATTTCCTTGAAAACTTGCTCCTTACCGTGAGGAGGAGGAAGCTTAGCAAACAAAAAAAATACATGTCAAGATGAGGGCTAAGGAGATCCTTCGTGCAAGGGTAAGAAGAAAAATAAGAAGTCAAAGGTTGATTCTATAACTTCACCAAACAATGTGTGAGGATGAAAAGCAAACACAAGTTTGGTTAAGAAGAAAATAAGAAGTCAAAGATTGATTCTAGCCCGATAGCTTCTTCAAGCAATGTTGTCGAGGATGAAAAGCAAACGCAGAAACAATGTTGTGGAGGATGAAAAGCAAACACGTAAGAATCAAAACAAAATCAAGGAAAGCCAAGAGAAGGGAAAACATGGCTAATTGAAGTTACAATCGAGGCTTAAAGCATATGGAAAGACAACCCGAAAATCTAAGCGCATCGACGAAATGGGTAACACTCATTAAGTTCAAACATGAAGTGTTTATCGAGTTTCGTGTTCAAGATGAAGGCGAAAAGCATTGTGGTCAAAAGATGAAGATTCGAGAATGTATGGATGTGTATAAATCTATAGAGTTCCGTAAATTTTGTGAGGAGAATGGAATATAACAGAGGTTACCGATCCGTATACTCCTCAACATAATGGTCTTCTGGAGAAGAAATGTAACTTTGCTTGATATGTCCGTAAGTATGCGAAGAGAAGCTACCTCATATGTTATGGGAGAATTTCACATCAAGATATGTTCTAACAAGTGTCCAACAAAGAACCCAAGGAAACTGCCTTTAGATAAGTGGACCGAGATAAGCAAAGTGTTGGTCATCCGAGAGTGTTTGGTCTCAGATGTTACAAACACGTCCCGCTGAAGACGTGTCGGATGATAAGCAAGGTAATGTTATTGCGGGTACCACAATATAGGTGCGATAAGCTCTATTGTCCGTAAACCAACAAAGTTGAAATCAGCAGACGCTGATGTGAAAGAGTCAAGTTTGGGATTATAGGAAGTCCCAACCAACTCGATGTAGAGAAAACTATCGAAGAAGAGTCGGTTGAAACTTGAAGAAGAGGCGGTTGAAACTTCAAGAAGAGTTGAAGTTGAAACTTCAACAAGAGTCAAGTTGAAACTTCAAGGGTTGAAAGAGTCAAGTTTGGGATCGAGTAAGTCCTAACCAAATTCGATGTAGAAAACCATCGAAGAAGAGTCGGTTGAAACTTCAAGAAGAGTCGAAATGACATTAAAGATTTGAAGATGAGTCGAATTTGAGGTTTCATAAGAAGAGTCGTTAGAAGATGACTGTCGAAGACAAGTCGAATCCAAGATGATTCCGTCCAAGAAGAACCAAAGATGAGTTAGAATCTCAAGGAGATTCTGCTTCTGAAGATGAGTCAGAACATGAAGGTTCTGAAGATGAGTCAGGACTTGAAAGTTCTGAAGAAGAGTTAGAGTCAGAAGATGAAGAATCTTCTGAAGACTCTAAGGATTATTCAGATGGTGAATCTGATTCTGACCCAGATTTTGATGATGATCAAGAATCTGGTGGTGATCATGCTTTTGGAAGGGAAAACTCTGAAGATGTAGGTTCTGGAGGACAATCTTCTGGAGGTGATCAAATTTTTGGTAGTAATCATGGATCTATAGGTGGACCTTCTGCAGGAGGACCTTCTAAAGGTAGTCCAACCTCTCGTGGTTGTCATGATTCTGAAGGAGGAACTTTGAAGGTGATGGTTCGGACAAGGTCCGAAGTTAAAGGTGGAACTTCGGTGAAAGTAAAACTTCAAGAAAGTCCGTATGAGATACGGTTCCGTAATCGAAGGAGATTCTAAACAAATAGGTATGGAGAAGTTCTAAAGAAAAGTGTGGTTAAAGGCCATGAAAGAAGAACTTGAGGCTTCAGAAAGAAACATGACTTGGAAGTTAACTGAGCTTCCAAAGGAGAAGAAAACCATCAACGCCGATGGGTTTTCAAGGAGAAATATGCATTTCTAAATGGAGTATTGGAAGTTGCACAGTAGCAACCGTAAGAAACTTAAAGAAGATCCGATGAAGGATGTCAAGATCGAACACCTTATCCGCTTCGAGGGATGGAATTGGTGTTGTTAGTTTCGATAAATATGAATTAAGGATGATGTTGAGAATATTCATATTCGTAACTTCCGGAGAAGTTCGCTGCTCAAAAGTTATAGAACTTCGAGGTTGGTCCGTATGTGTTTAACTTCCTCGTTCCTTAACTTAGCTATTAAGTTTAGTTTTATGATACTTTAGTATTTGTTAGTTTGTACTATTAGTACCTTTTATCTTGGCCACCAAGATTAGTTTTATTAGGGCCTATGTGACAATTAAATCTGATCAATATACTGTATAATAACGAGAATATTAAATTGTTGATCAAAATATTGAATACTAACGGGAACATGAAGTTACTGATCAAAATATTGAATAATAACAGAAAAGTAAATTTATTAATTAAATTATTGAATATTAACTAAACATGACATTTTTATATATTGAAACAATTATACGACCGATTTATTATCTATTTTCAAAAATCATTTTTATAATATTTTGGGAACAAATGTACGATTATATCGGTATCCGTGCAATAATTATAACGGAAACATGAAATTATTCAAAGAAAATATATTAACGAAAACATAAAATCACTAATCAAAATATTGAATATCAACGGAACACGGTTATTTATTCAAATTTTAAATATTAACGAACACGGTTACTAATCAAAATATTGATATTAATGGGAACATAAAACTACTTGAATATTAATGGAAACATTAAGTTACTGATAATTTTTTTAAATATTAAATAGAGCATAAAATTACTAATAAAAATATGAAATATTAACGGGAACATGAAGTTATTAAAATTTTGTTAAGTTTGTTGTATAAGCCCTTTTATTTTTATACAACTAACTTAAAAAAATCTTTTATTTTACCTAACTTTTTTTTAATATATAAATAAATTATTATAAATCAAACTATTTTTTCATTTTATTTAAAATCATTTTTTTAATTATATTTGCCTTTGCAATAATATCAATATTGAGAAAAATAAGAGGGTTGGAACGGATACTCGTGCCAACGCACGGGTGTTAAAAAAAATTCTTATAAACTGAATTAGTATAATCAAGAACTATAACAATGAAATCTAGATATTATGAGAGAGTTTAAAAAAAAATCTAATTTTACATTACATGTTGTATATTTAACCCATCAATTAATATTATCGTTTTATATATAAGAGACAATTCAATTTTTAGATTCATTGAATAATCAATGTACCTAGTCTATAAATTGATCAAATACATTGATTATTCAATGAATTTAAAAAATGAATTGTCTCTTATATATAGGAACAAAGGTAGTATAATTATTCTACTAATTTAAATTATTGTTTATTTTTATTTAATATAAATTATAACCACTGTAAATTTTTTGGTTTTATAGTTTTTATTTATTATATTTATTTATGTTAGTTTTTAAATTTTATTTAAGTATTCTATTATACATTATTTTATATAAATTTTAAACTATTCGTTTTTATTTTTTATTATATAATAATATATATAATAAAAATTGTTATCAACACATATTTTATTTTATGTCGAGAGCTATAATATGAATTAAGTGGACTCAATATTTTTAATGTTATACGGTAAGTTATGAATTTTTAACATTCAATATTATATATTTTATTTTATAAAATATTTATGATTTTTTCATCTTTTAATATTATATCACTTATATAAATTTTAAACAATAATACCTATTTTAAAACAAAATAAAATGTAAGTTTTGTATGTAAGTTAAGATAGTTAAAATATAAGATAAAATAGTAAAACAATTTGAGATTTCCTTTGATTAAGCGAATGAGCAAAGCAATGAAGAGGTGTGTAATTTTAGTCCATCTATTGATTAAGATGTTATGCACCACATCATGAAAAGATGAACTTTGACTCAACTCTTTTAATGACTTACAACCTCTTGAAAAACAATAACGGATGCAAATCTTGTTTCAAAGGATAGAAAGCATCCTCAAATGCACAAATTGTTTGTACATAACAAATCTCATGGAATGATTTAGAATAAAATTTCTAATATAAAAAGTGTCAGCACAAGGATAAAAGAGAATAACGATGAAAATAAGAAAGATGATAAAATAAGGATTGAATTGAATTAATGAAATACAAGTATTTATTTATACACAATTAAAAAGCTCAAAAGAAACTAATTAAAAACAAACCATAATCTTAATCTTGGTGATTAAGTTATACAATACTAACAGTAAAATAACAAATACTAAAGTACCCTAATAATTACAAAAACGCCCTTAGAAGTTCAACAACTTCTACAAGATTTCAACAAGCGTAACTTCTACTCGACCAAAACTTCTAACATGAATTATTCTCAACATCATCCCTTAATTCATGTCCATCACAAACTGACAACACCAATTCCATTTCTCAAATGAAGAAACTGGTCAATTTTGATAGCCTTTGTCAGAACATCTGTCAGCTGCTTCTGGGTGTTGCAGTGCAGAACTTCTAACACTCCTTTATGTACTTGACTTCTGAGAAAGTGATACTTTGTCTCAATATGCTTTCTTCTTCCATGCAACACTAGATTCTTGGCAAGGTTGATTGCAGACTTGTTATCAATCAACAGCTTTAGAGGTTTCTCTATCTCAATTTTCAAATCCTCCAGAAGATTCAGAAGCCAAATAGCTTGACATGCAGCTACAACGCCTGCAATGTACTCAGCTTCACATGTTGACAGAGCCACAACAAGTTGTTTCTTAGAAATCCAAGAAATAAGACCTCTCAGAAACTTGAACAGGTAGCCAAAAGTGCTTCTTCTGTAAACTCTATCTCCACACCAGTCAGAATCAGAATAGCCCACTAACTTTGGTTCTGACTTCCTTCCAGAGGGAAATAACACTCCATATTTCAGAGTTCCCTTTATGTACCTGTTTACTGTGGAAAATGGTAAACAACTGTTGGTCCTCCCAGAGTCCTAAAATTGAGGGTTACTAGCGAGATCGACCAGTTGATCTCAAGACTCGTACTAAGATTTCTAGTGAATTACACTATTTATGGAAGTGAAATTATCCTTGGCCCAGAAACAGTTTCCAGAGCCTAGGGAAATAATGCAATGGCTTTCCACACAAAAGGATCTTGACTATTGGTGACTCGTGACCAACAGTTTACGTTAAAATGGTTTTGGTAACTAAAGCTAGTGGTGACTCGTGACCAACAAGCAAATGCACAAAAGTAAAGTCAAAAAGCAATAAAAGGTATTAAACATAATTTGCATTGAAATAAAAGTTTGTGATTCACGACATCAAAGATTGCGTCTTTTTTTAGCGAAATTGAGCAGAGTTTTAGCAAGTAATTTGGTAGTACAAATGAACACACCTAATTCTAGAAATTCTAACTTTTTTATAGTAATTTACAGAAATAACCGCTAAAAGCTATCAGCGATTTGTATTTTCGCTAATGCTTCAACCTTTGCTTGAAACTCCTATCCCACGAACTTCAAGTAACTACTCATGATCTAATTATTTGACTCTTCCCGCTCGTGTCTTCAAAGGAACCGCTAGATTTCAATACTTCTTTAATCAAAATTCCCTAAGTCCACAAATAACCATTTCAAATGCATCATCTCGACCAATTCCTCTTCTCTCTCTTCGAAGTAACATGTACATCACCTTTTCCTAACGCGCTTTGCTTTTGTTCGACGTAGGTTTCCTAAGCCAAAGTTCTAACTAAACAAGCATTCCTTCCGAACTCCGACTTTAACTTTGTTAACCATCTCCAAAAGCTACCTCTTTCCACGGTCCTTATACTTTAGGAACTTTTGCCTCAATCACGCCTTAGTTCTCTTTACAAAATTCCACTATAATCGTAATCGACAGGAACTTGGTAATGGGACCACTTTGGATTACTCATAAACCATTCCAATTGCATAGAAAATGTCGGTATATTGCACAAATACCTAAGAGAACCAACCAACGCTTAAAGGTGGTAGCATCCATGTAATCACCATCGAGTTAGAATCCAATTTATGATTGGTTTCTGGTGGTGTCATTGCAACTGTGCACTTCTTCAACTTAAATCTCTTCAGAAGCTCAAGTTCATACTTCAGCTGATGCAAAATGATACCCTCCTTTGAGTACAGAACCTTCATCCCTAGAAAATATGCCATATTTCCTAAATCTGTCATCTCGAATTCATTCATCAGCACTTTCTTGAACTTGGATATATCTTCTGGACAACTCCCCGTAAGCAATATGTCATCAACATAAAGACATACTAGAATCATATTGCTTCCAGAATGTTTCACATATACACCATACTCCATCTCACATTTCTGAAACCCTTGCTTCTTGAAAAACGAATCAATCTTCTTATTCCAAGCTCTAGGTGCTTGCTTCAACCCATACAGAGCTTTGTGTAACTTATACACCATCCCTTCCTGATTCTTTTCCACGAATCCAGGAGATTGTGACACATATACCTCCTCTTGTAATGGACCATTCAAAAATACTGACTTCACATTAAAATGCATCAGCGGCCAACTTCTGTTCGCAACTAAAGCAATCACCAATCTGATTGTTTCGTGCCTAGCTGTGAGCAAACACTCGAATAGTCTAGTCCGTGTTTTGAAGAAAACCTCTGGCCACTAGCCTAGCTTTACATTTGCCAACTGATCCATTTGGCTAAAGCTTCACCTTGAAAACCCATCTGACATTGATGGCTTTCTTGGAAGTTCGCTCCTAAGTTTTGTTTCATAATAGCCTCAAGTTCTTCTTTCATTGCATCGCCGACTTTCTTCTGAGTGCTTCTTTTATACTCAATGGTTTAGAATCTACTAACATGGCACACTGAATGACTTCACCTTCTGAGTCAACTTCAGTGTCTTGCAACATGTCACAATCTGCAAGCCTTCTAGGTATGGTTCGACTGATCTCTCGAACTTGTTCTCCATAACTGAATAAGATAACTTTCGGAGTTTTAGTTTTAGCTTATCACCTTCGTAAACATGATCATCTTCAAGCTTGTCCTTTAGAACCTTGGTCTTCAGAATCTGATTCATGATCTTCATCTTCAGAGTCTTCAGAACCATCTTTGCCTCTTCTTTAAAACCTTCATCTTCCGATTCGTCCTCGTGGTTATCACTACGTTAGCGATTGAGTTTTGTTCCAATCCCAAACTTTTGACTTTTTCACAACAAAGTCTTCGCCGACTTGGTTGGTTTATGGACAATGGAGTTTATATGCTATGGTGGCCATCATAAAATTTTGCCCTCCATATATTCAAAAGATTTCATACATCCATACTCAAGGATTCCTCAAGAGTTGATCGACAAACTCTCTCCTAATCAACCCAAACTAGGGTTTGATATCTCTCAAGTCAAGATGAGTTTCCAACACCTCCAATGGCCTTCATGCCTCCTCATGCTTAGATTCTCCATGTCAAGTTTCAAGCCTCACAAGTCAAGTTTCCTCGTGCAATTGCTCGATGGTCGAAAATCTGATGTATTGTGTCAACTGGTCAACATATAGTCAAAACTTCGATTTTTGGTCAACATCCTCATTTTGAAGTAACATTCATCATTTGATCAAGGGTTGATCATGATTCATCAAGAAAACTCAAGATTTGCCCAAAAGTCAAACTTTCTAAATAGATGGTTTCTATGAAAAGTTTTGACCGATTTCTCATACTTTCTCGAAATTTTTCCACCACCTCTTGTTTTGAAGGAAATTCAATTTCTACAACTTCATGTCTCACAAGAATGTCCAAAAATGCTTCATTTGAGAGGTATAGCTCAAAACATTACAGTGTCATTTTCAAAGTCAACAAAAAGTCAACTTTTGTTTTGAAGATATATTGAGCATGGTAACTCCAAATGAGATGAGAGAAAAACATTGTTTAGAGGACTCTTAGAGCTTTCCAAAAGTCCAAGAACTCTCAAAATGTGGAAAATGAGCAAGATACACTATTCGTTGTTGGGCAATTTTGGACAATTGCAAAAAGGACATTTTGGTCAAAATGCAAAATTTTCCAAATGGGCCTATAATCTTTTGATCCAAACTTGTTCATGATGTTATTTTTGACCCATAAAAGCTTGGCATTGGTGATTTTCTATTTTCATGGTTTATATTTGAATTTTACAACATTTAATTCAAAAATAAATTATGTAAAATATGGAAATTAAGTTATTTTTCAATTAAGTTGGATTTATATCTCTTAATGTCCAAGAAAGCCCACGCCATTTACCAAATTGGTGAAGCTATGGCATTGATGAGAAAATCATATTTTCTCCAAAATTTGATTTGATTTTCAAAGAAAATATTTGCACATCAATGATCCAATCTTTTTTCACTCTTTTGCCATCCAAACCTCTTCTATAAATTGCCGATTGTGAACAAACAAGGACACTAAACCCTAGCTCAAGCAACTTTTGCAAGAAACTTGCAAGAAACTTGAGTTTTATTTTCCAAACTTTTCCACTCAAACGTGTTCTAAGGGTAAGCATGAGTAAGTTTGCATCAATAACGGCCAAAGCAAGCTAAATCGTGTTACATACATGCATACATAATCGATTTTTCTTGAATTCATATTTTATTACCACTGTTTTAATTGATTCTAATGCTTGCAATGTGTTCATGAGGTTCCATTTGATCCATCGCTTTGATGCTTGCACGTTAGAAACACGATTTGCCATTATTAGGAACTGCTTGCTCGAACCGGTTAATACAAGCATTTTCGTGGCAAACCAAGAGCACCATTGATTCGCCATGGCCGATTTAGGGGTAGGTCCCCTTTTCCATTTATCCGTGGTTTTTTTCCGCTTCATTTTTCGTAGTGAGAAGACGCGAGCTAGGGCTCGGACTTGACTCCACCGGCGAGGATTGCGTGGTGTCATGGAGCCTTGATTCGCTTCTCTCCCATGAGGACCCCACCATGACCGTATCCTTGACTTTCCTGTGCAACGACGCATCTCATGGTCATCCGCTTCCACTCCATTACAACAAGTGCAAGTCGTGGTGGATAAGGCATTCATCAGGCATAGATACTCCCGTGGTCCTCGCCTCGATTCCTCGCTTGCACCGCTTTTTCTTTTGCAAAACTTCATACTTTTCTTATTTTTCTATTTTTCAATTTATCTTAATATTTGCATTGTTTTTAATTAATTTCCATATTTTATTTCTGCATTCAAAAATCATCAAAAAATATTTTTCTTTTTACATTATTTTCATAAAAATCTTTATTTAATTTAATAAATTAAAAAATATAATTTTTGCATGCATATTTATTTTTATTTTTATTTTTGCATTTAATTCACTTTTAATTGCATTTTAATTATTAAATCTTTTCCAAAAAATCCCAAAAAAATTATTTTAACTTATTTATCTTATTTCCAGCATATATTAATTTTCTCATATTAAAATTTACATTTTTCTAACATTTTTTCTCTTGTTCGATTCATATTGCATTTTCCGATTTTCTTATCCTTTCACAGGTTGCTCGATTCGGACGCTTTTTTATCGCTTCTATTTTTCCAATAATGTAATTGCTCATGGGATGTAATAGTTTAATCTAGGGTTTTATTTTCCGCAAGTTTAAATTATGTATCTGCCCCAAAGCCATGTAATAGCGTAGATTTATCTTTCCGCATTTTACATTCCGCATTTTACTTTCCGCACCCTTATCAATTGCTAGTAACTAGGCGTGTATGGCAAGATAATAATTGGACATAGCTCACACTAATCTTCAAGATAAAATATTCTGAATTTGACACACTTCCTTCACACACGCACCCCTTAGGGTAATTCTCTCTCGTTGGCTTTGCGAATTCAAAATGGTCATGACCTCGAACGTAGAGGTATTCTAGCACCGCTGCCTTCCAAACAAATCATCATAGTCCCTTCGATACAAAGATCATAAGACCCACAATGTCGCCCGAATACATGATCTTGACCTCGATTGTAAAATGATGATAGTCCCTTCGAATGTGCTAGGATACTTCCTACAAGTTGCCTTCTATGACCATCCGATGTCCCTTCGAATGTCCCGTTTACATCCAACGAATGGAGCTACCTACTAACTAATGGTATGGTTAGCGCTATTCTAAAGGAACGTAGAAGTACAAAAAACGACCAATTCTGAGTGGGTAAATAAAGTCTTTTAGTTGCTTGCTCTATCAAATGCTTTTCACACCACACACTTTTTTCGAAGTTCAAATTCTTTTCAAAACAAAAACATTTCCGAACACTTTGTATACACTCCTACATGAGTCATTACAAAGTCAAAGCGAAATGCCTCTTTCAAAACATTTTTGTCAAACACATGTAAGCAATTTTAAAAGTGATTTAGAGCAACTAAGAGCCGTAGATAACTACGGATGGAAAGGGTGCTAATACCTTCCTTTTCATAACCATTCTCCCGAACTCTAATCTAACGAAGGTCTTTTTCGTTACTTTTACCTTCCCTTAATTGGATAAAAATAAAAGTCGGTGGCGACTCTTGCTATCCGCACATTTGGATACAAAAATCCTACAAAGTCAGTTCACCGTATCACAGTACCCCACCAACAACATTACTTTGCTTCTATCATCCAACTTCTATCTTCTAGCTTCTGGGACGTGTTTGTAACATACAGAACCAAACACTCTCAGATGACCAACATTTTGCTTATCTCCAGTCCACTTATCTAAAGGAACAATTTCCTCCAGCTTCTTTGTTGGACACCTGTTCATAATATATGTTGATGTGGCAACAGCTTCTCCCCATAACTTATGAGGTAATTTCTTCTCTTTCAGCATACTTCTGGACATATTAAGCAAAGTTATGTTTCTTCTCTCGAAGACCATTGTGTTGAGGAGTGTATGGGCAAGAAAATCATGTTCTATTCCATTCTCCTCATTTCTAGAACTTCAGTAGTTAGATTCACCTCCACCATCCGCTCAATCTTCATTTTCACCTTCACCTTCACCTTGGAACTCAAGAAACACCTCACGTTTAAACTTAATGAGTATTACCCACGTCATCCTTGTGAACTCATCCACAAAGGACACAAAATATTTGTTTCCTCCAAGTGAAGGTACTAGGAATGGTCCACACACATCAAAATATACTAATTCCAGAGCATGTTTTGCTATTGGAGCAACTTCTGATGCAAATGGCAATCTTGGTTGTTTGCCTTTCATGCACACCTCACATGACTTCTCAGGCTTCACAATCTCTAGAATGCCACGTACGAGCTTCTTAGAACTTAGATGCCCTAAGCTTCTATAGTTCAGATGCCCAACCTTCTATGCCACAACTTACTATCACCTTAAGCACCTTCTGTACTAAGGCATTCTACTTCATTTGTACTGACATTTTCTGCTGTTTTTGCTTACTTCATGATCAACTTCGATGGGAATCATACAACTTGCACATCGATCTTCGCTTTTTTTCCGAGTCAAAGTCTATCGCCCATTGTTTGTTCCAAGTCAAGTGGTTTGAACACCCAGTATATACCATCAATCTTGACCACTTACGATGTAGTTAGAAGCCATCAATAACACGTTCATCATCGAGTCTCCTCCGCCATATTCGCTTCTTCGATTTCTTTTCTTTGTTTGACCGCCAATCTCTCACAAAGTGGCCAAACCGCTACAACAATAACATTGAACTTTCCTTTGTCTTTTCCTTTCGATACTTTTTCTCACCGTATGTGGTTATGGCTTATGGAATCTGTCACCACGCCTATTCTCGCTGTCCTTCTTGACAAAGAAGCTTTCGAGTCCGCTTTTCTCGAAGTTTTGTCACCAAACGCAACTCATGTGCTTCTAGACTACTTTGCGCTTCTTCAATTTTCATGGTCTCCGTCTTTGTGTTTCAATGGCAACAACAATGTAAGCAAACCGAGGAGTAAGCCGAACCTTCTCTATTATTACTTGTTCGTAAAGAGTTTCTCCACAAGCCTTCATCTCATTAGTGATCGAATCACTCGAGATATACCCTTTTCACGCTTCTTCATGTTGAGATTTTCGTATTGCTTTCTCAAGGACCGAGCTTCACCTTCTTCACCGCGTCACCACCGTAACATCTTGTCCCACGCCTTTGATGTCATAAAATGAATCTTCTCAAACACAACCGCATCCACACACCGATGGAAGTAAAAGCTTCCGATCCCTCTTCCTTTTATTTCTCGCTTTTTCTCGCTGCTACCGGAATGTAACCATCGAATAAGCTCCGAACATCTTGAGCTCTAAACAACATATTGTTGGTGAAGATTTTGATATTTGTGATTCGAATAAGAATCATTGAGCTCAAACGAAACAATGTCGGATTCGTTGGAACAAAGTGAATATCATAGTTCGAATGAAAGAGTTGGCCCTTCGAATGGACCCATCAAACTTGGAGCTCGAATAGAAATTATGATGATATATAAAGCAAGCTTCAAATAGTAGTAGGTTGTATCGAGAAGCGAGTTCAAGTCAAGTGGTCAAGACATTTGAAATTCAAAGCGAGCGGATAATTGGAAGTTAGAATGTATGCGCTGGAGACGGTTCGAAGACGCGTGGAAGCAAGAGAGGCGCAGTGCTTTGCATGTTCTGAACGTGGCAAAATCTCATAAGTCAGACCGTTATGGTCGAAATAGTATAAATATGAGTCTTAGTGTTAGGATTTCGGTGTCATATCTATTGTACAAAAATTGAAACATTCAAAATACCACATGGCTAGGGAAACGAATGCTCGAATGATGTACGATGATTGCACCAAAACTTTTATTATTCAATAATGTATCTTTATCTTTCCAGTTATCTTTATCCCGCATCAATGTCTTTTAAATTGCTACCTTCAAAGTCATTTAACTTTCTTTGCATTCAAACGTTTCCATTTCAAACCCTTTACTTTTCTCGAAATCTACATTAACGCCTTATTTTCCGTAAAGCTTTTACATACTTGTTTTTACATTCTTGTCTTTTACATTTCATGCCTTTACTTTGAAAAGTCTTTTATATTTAAAAGTCATTTAAGCATTTCTGCACTTATATTTCCTCTGTAAATTGAATCTTTGTTTATTCACTCATTCAAATCAATATTATGTTTCTTTATTTAATCATGGCACTAAGTTACTGAATGCCGTGGATCGAAATACGTTGGACTTATATAAAACACTCTAAATATAAGCCTTAAACTTGAATCCTTATTTTATTATTAATTCTATACAAACAACCAATACCCCATAGGATCAATCTAGTCGATCCTGCAAGTTACCAGAGGAATTGAATAACAATCACAACGCTTATTCGATAGTTTGGAAGACTAGCGGTTGTTTCACCAGAAATCACTGTGAACAAATTGGCACGCCCAGTGGGACCCATTGGTAGTTACAAATTAAAAATAAGGATTATAAGACATAATTATTATAAAAGTTCCTTCTGAGTAAACAAAGTTCATTGGTATATGAACCTTAGGAGTGGTAGAATAACTAATAGTAACCAACCCTTACCCAGAAGAAAACGAAATAATAGGATGTCTAATCCAAATAATCAACAAGGGAACAAAACGCCCACATGGAACAGCACTAGTGCTCTGCTTCGACGGAACGCCCAGGCGATCCCTTCGAATGCTAGTCACGGCTTCGAGAATATGGCCACGAACGGAACAAGTGGCATGTCAATAAACAATTCGACCCTAGGAAATACAGGGACCACTGGTTATATTGGGGGATCTGTCCCACAAAGTGGGGCACAAACACATTTCGCTACCCCACCACCAACTAGACCACCCAGTTTCGATAGTAATAGACCCAGAAATCCCCCTTATGGGATGCCAACATCTTTTATGGCAGGTTTACAAACTTCGACTTCGAACACGTCACCACAATTAGGGTCTGGTTCTGGGGCTAACCAATTCATGACAAATAACCAAGGGTCAGTAGGTTATAGTGCATTGCCTATCCTAACCACGGAAAATCAGATAGCTTTTAGGCAGTTAATGGATGATAGTAACCATAATATGATAGGAGTGTTAGCACAATCTATGCAAGAAATCTTTGCCCCAATAGTGCAAAATGTAACTGTGACAAACAGAGAAAACGCAGATAATATGAGTCGAATAGCAGATTTCTTCGCTCCGCCAGAGAGGCGTAGGAAGAACCAGACATTGGTTCGAGCGAACATACCTATCATCGAACAAGCTGCTGATGACCCACCTTATAGGCCAGTTAGAGAGGGGGTTAATTTGGGGGCAAGGGCACAAAGGGTAGATGCCCCAGTGATTCGAGAGGAACCACAAAGGGGATTAATAGAACCACTAGTAAGGGTCGAAAGATTAGATGCCCCAGTGATTCGAGAGGAACCACAAAGGGGATTAATAGCACCACTAGTAAGGGTCGAAAGATTAGATGCCCTAGTGATTCGAGAGGAACCACAAAGGGGAATGATGGAACCAGGGGCAAGGGTCGAAAGATTAGAAGCCCCACTATTTCGAGAAGAACAACCTAGAGGAGTTGTCATGGTGGGTCGAAACCAAGATGTTGATGCAATTGTTCATAGAATTCGAAATGACAATATCTTGGCAGAGAATAACCTAACCACCATGATAGAGAGGATTATGGCCCAAAACGGTATTAATACAGGGATTAGAAGGCCAAATTATGCCTCTCCTATAGCAGATTATGTAATGCATACTGATTTACCAAGGGGATACAAGATCCCTAAATTTACAAAGTTTGCTGGAGATACTAATGAGTCAACGGTCGAACATATAGCCAGATATCTGACCGAAGCAGGAGACATAGCAAATAGTGAGAACCTTAGAATTAAATATTTCCCAAGTTCCCTTACTAAAAATGCTTTCACATGGTTTACCACTTTGCCTCCTGGATCGATAGACACCTGGACCCTCTTGGAGAGGTTATTCCATGAACAATTTTATATGGGACAATCCAAGATAAGTCTAAAGGAACTAGCAAGTGTTAAGAGGAAGTTTACTGAACCCATAGATGAGTACTTAAATAGATTTAGACTCTTGAAATCGAGATGCTTCACAGTAGTTCCTGAACATGAGTTAGTCGAAATGGCCGCAGGTGGCCTGGACTATTCTATTCGAAAGAAATTAGATACACAATGAAATTCCTGGCAGCAGATACGTGATGTCACAGAGAATGTTATGACACACTATCTGACACTCTATTAACAATTTACACAGTAAATATAAATAGCAGTAAAGAACACAATAAGTTGTTTACCCAGTTCAGTGTCTAACTACACCTACATCTGGGGGCTACCAAGTCAGAGAGGAAATTCACTATTAGTAGAATTAATTCAGGAATAAACCAACCAGTTTATTTCCTTCACTTAAAACCTACTCAATGCAACTTCAACCTAAGTCCTACTTAGATCAGAGTACCTACTCACTCCCCCTCAATCACAGCAGTGATATCAACCTATTGAATAATTGAATTGTGAAGACACACTTCAATAAACTATCTTGATCTCGCTTCAAAGCTTTCAATCAAGAGACAAACACTCCGTGCTTTAAAGCTTTGAGTGATAAACTACCCTTACAAACAAATCCTAGTCCAATGCACTTATCAATTGATAGTTGCTTGGCTCACAAGAGAAACTAGAATTACACAATACCAACTGTTATAAATCCTAACAGTACACAAATAACAAGTTGTTATCTCTTCAATATAATCCAAGGGCGCCGCACAGTTGTAAGGGTTGAATTCCTTTATATAAGCCCGAAACTTGGCTTTCCATAAAGATAGCTAGGGTTCACTTAATCTAATCCTAAAAACATGGTCTTTTCAACAACCAATTTAGGTTTAATTAAGATTAACCTAGCAGCCACGTGAGCATGCTTTCTAGTAACAAAAAAACAATAATTAGCAACAACAAACTTCCCGAAAAGTCTCGAAAAAAGATTCTCGATCAGAATGTCACATCAATGTCATAACATCCGCTATGACATCGATCGCTTTAGAATTTCCAAAGACAGCTTTAGCTTCCAGCGTCCTTTAACATCCTTAGCAGGTAGGATTTATCTTCAATCTCTGAATGTCATGACATTTATCATGACATTGCTAAAGCCTAGTTTTACCAAAATTAGTGCCAACTTAAAACACTAACACACAATACTTGAGGGATATGGCTCAGTTAGCGGATAGGGTTCGACAAGTCGAAAGACTAAAGGCCGAAAAGGCCAGGGCTTTCAAAAGTAATAAAAAAGAAAGAGTTTCCTATGTCGAAACTGAGGAAGTCGAAGACTATCCTGAATTCAAAGAGGTCGAAATAGACCTCGCTGAGTTGAAACAGGCTCCACCTTACTCTTGTAAACTATTAGTTCCCACCAAAGGGAAAGAAATTATTGAAAATGAGAAAAGTGATAAGTTCCCAAAGAAGGTATATACCTTGACGTAAGTGTGATGAGATTTTCGATTTGCTTGTCAAAGATGGCCAATTAATTGTGCCATCAAATGTCAAAGTACCTCCTTTAGATCAACGAAAGAAAAGAGGGTTTTGTAAATATCATAGTTTTCTAGGCCACAAAACCTCACAGTGTTTTCTTTTCAGGGATTTGATTCAAAACGCAATTAAGGAAGGCAGATTAAAGTTTGCTGACAAACCAAAAATGAAAGTAGATGAAGACCCTCTCGACATTGCAGACACCAACTACTCTGAGCCTTCGAGCATTGGAGAAATCAATATGGTGGAAGCAGACCAAGGTGCCACTACATCGAAAGAGGAAAGCACTGAGAGTGAAAGTTGGGAGTTGGTCGAAGTCAACAATGGAGTCACTGAAGACATCCACAAACAAACAGAGACTTCGATCGAACCAGCGCCATCTGTAGTTTCGAAGGAAATCCAGGCTACTGAGGGCCAGGAAAGCCAGAGGCGAGAGTTGGTACAGGCTATTGAAGGCCTGAGGCTCAAACTAGAGCGAGTACAGATTACAAAGCAACCCTCCCCTAAGAAAGAGATCCGATACCAGAACCCAGGAAGTTCGATTATCTGTAAAATACTCGCCCGCAGAGTTCGAAAATCCCAATCGAAGACGCCAAGCCCACGTGATGGGGGACGATGATACAAAAAGGGAGGATAGATGGTAGCATTCCTCGAAGGAAGTCCGATACCTTAGGGGAGCCCAAGGAAAATTTGATTATCCGTAAAATACTCGCCCAGAGTTCAAAGATCCGGATCGAAGATGTCAAACCATCGTGATGGGGAGATGATGATGAAAAAGGTGAAGATGTGGATGTCAATATGGTGGATTTGAGAGACCCTGCTCGAGATGCAGGAAATAGAAAGATACCTCAAAAAAAAACACAAAATGGAGGATGGTTATGGCACACCACCTCAAAGAATATCTTATGTCAGCCACAAGTCAAATGATGCTTTGTCCAAGATGCAACATCATATGCAACCAGAGGATTGCGCAGAGTTCGAAAGGAGACAAAGGGCTCGAATCGAGTAAATTCGCCAAGACAACCAATTATTTAGATGCTACCCTAGAGTCGGGAGAGTTTGCCGGAGTTCGTGGTTCTGTCACAAAGGGGCAACCAAGTGCCCGATTGCCCAAGGTGCTCAAGATATGACCGTAATATGGCGGAGCGTCAAACTATCCCTTCGCCCATACAATCACAAGGAGGTTGGCGATGAGTCAACACTTCGAGGGTAATCATACTCAACGAAAGCCCGATAATCCCTACCCAAGAGGTGCTCAAGGGTGACATTCAAGATCCCCGTAGTACCAACAGTGGTCGCAAGTCAAGACCAATAAGGGAAAGATAAATGGAAAGGCAACGAAACGCCACGCCATGGTATAGGAGGCGCTTAACACAAGAGGGAAGAAATGAGACTAGAGAATTACAAAGGAAAACCCCATGTCTAGATCATAATGGCGGCAACAATAATTCAAAGGTAGAGAGAAGCCTTGGCGATAAAGGAGCGGTTTCACCAACAATAAGGAAGTGTCAAGTACCAACAAGCCAATTACAACAAACAATCAACTCAAGATAAACCTCCGCTAGTCGGAGACTTTTCTCCAAACACAACCAGATGAATCGAAAGAATACACCCAAGTCCTAAGAAGACGAGGATATGTGATAACTTCGAATCGGGGGAGTCATCACCAATTTAAACCGCAATGTGGTATCCGTACTACCATCCGAGTTTGGCCAAGAGACCAAATCAAGAGCATGAGGAAGAGGATACCATAGACTTGATGAAGCACAGACCAGTGTGCTACTATGTAATGGATAACGGTGCGGTCGAAGAGCAGAACGCATTCTTCGAGCATCCAGAACCAGCAATGAAGAATCATTTGAAGCCATTGTTCACTCGAGCGAACGCTGGAGCCCATGGAGTGAACAAGGTCTTAGTGGATGGAGGCGCTGCAGTTAATCTAATGCCTCAATTCATGCTGAAAAAGTTAGGAATCCAAGAGAGTGATGTCAAACCACACAACATGGTCCTATCTAACTATGAAGGCAAAGTAGGTCAAACGCTAGGAGTGGTGCAAGTGGATTTAACCGTTGGATCGAGCTGCAGGCCCACCATGTTCATGGTGATCGCCAAGGCCAATTATAACTTGCTAGGAGAGAGTGGATTCATGGCGAGGAGCGCCCTTCGTCAATGCACCAACGGTTAGTTCTATGGAGAGAAGATGGTATAGTTGAGAATATCGAAGCGGACCAGAGTTACTTTATGACAACAGTCAATTTGGTCAACAAACGGAATTATGACAAGTACCTGGCACGAATAGCCCCTTGTACCCCTAGTGACGAAATGAACAAAACAAGGGATGCCCACTATTATATGACCCTTCGCCACGATGGCATGTATTGGGATAGGAAAATAATTAAGGGGGACGAAGGAGTCGAAGGCACTTCGCAAAGACGGCCACCAGGCTGGGAGTTCGACAATCCTGCTCATGACTGAGTCCTCCTTCTTTGAAAGGATTTCGGCCTATATGGCTGAGAATGAATGGAAAGCGGCTTCAGAGGCTGAAATACATAATATAGTCGAAGTAAATGAAATGAAAGGGAATGGTTCGAAAGATTCACCCTGTGAAGAAAACGAAATAGATCAAAGGCTTGATGCCATATATGACAAAGAACCCTTGGGCTTCGAGAAGGATCCTACAAACTCAGCGCCAAAATGTTAGCGCAGATCCGTCAAGAGATGAATTTGGGATGATAACCAATAACCCAATTCTACCCTAATTATTATGAAAATCGAGTTATAAAATTTTTCAACAAACAATTGAGTATTACAATTCAACTAAAATAACAACACGCTAACACGTATACATAACACCTAAACTCGATGAAACGAAACAACATGAATCAACTTTATTAATATTAAGCAATGGAACTACATTAATCAACTTGGATGTCATAGCATATTTTCAACTTAAAACAATTTGAAGTCAACAACTTTTCATATATCAACATAGTTATTCAACAACAAAATCAAAATAGCAAAACAACTAGCGCTCATCCCCGAGTGTTACGATCGAGCGCAACCCGACTCGAACTAACAAAGAACTAAACCTTTATTCTTCATTACCCACGTTACCCACGTAGAGGCAACATCACAATGTAAGGGTGAGATATCTAACAATCTAATAAATCGTATGATAAATAATATATTAGAATTCAGATAGGTAAATCAATGCTTCAGAATTATTCATACAACCAACAAACAACTAAATAATAACAAGAAGACATTTTATTTAATCAACGTAACAACTTAAATCAACACAACCTAATAAAACATCAACTTATAACAACAACAACTTATAACCACAACAACTTATAACAACGGAAACTTATAGCAACAATTTATAACAACAACAACTCACAACAATAACAACTTATAGCAACAACAACTTATAACAACATCACAAGACAATCAACAAATAACGAATAATACCAACAACTTTAACACGCGACTCAATATGTGACTCAACTATGCAAATGCATGTGGTACCATTTGGAGCAGAACTCCCAACTTAAAATCATGCCAGGTTATCGAGGCATTCAACAAGGCATAAAGCCTTCAACGTGGTGCCATCAAGGCCAAGGCATAAGCCTTCAACTTTCAACGTGGTGCCAATCCAGGCCAACTTAATCATGCAATGTATGCCATGCGACCTCAACTTCAATAAAAAATACACAACGATGCAACAACAACAACATACAACAACAACTAGATCAACACTGGTCATTCGACCTACAACTCAAGCATGTCCATAAATTAGAACAATTCAACTTATTCAACATTGACCATAGGCCTACATCTTTATTAACTACAAAACAACTTATCAACATTGGTCATACGACCTACAACTTCATCAACGTATCAACAACAATAATAGTTTATCAATAGAATTAATACGAGCAAACAACAACCAATTTCATAACAATCTACAACTTCGCAATTTATTAACAACGTCAATACCAACAAACAATAACAATTACTACACCATTTACAACTTCACAATTTATTAACAACATCAATACCACCAAACAACAACAACAATTCAACTAAACAACACGACACAATTTATCACCGTAATTATATAACTTATTCTATACTCTTAACTCATAAAATGTCATAATAATATATAATTATAACTTGACATAATTCTCAATAAATTATAAATCACTCTACCACGATCCCTACAATTCTAAAATAACTCTAAGGTGCTCAAAATTTCTACCGACAACTCTTGTATGTAAAATAATATTTATGAAAATAATTGGTTAATGGTCCACTCAAGTAATAGTAAAACAACTCTAAAGGATCAAATACCTTTACCTTTAATTCTACGGCTTATTAGGTTTAATTTTAAACAACTCGAAAACAATGTCGATAACTCTAGACATGTCGAATCACCCAAAACCATTAAAGTATGACTCTTAATAACTCAAAACAACTCGATAATTTTATTGACAATTCTAACAACTCTATTGACAACTTTAATAACTCTAATAGAATCGAAATAATTTAAATTAATCAATTAACCAAATAATCGCCTCTTACTCAAAACTCTTAATTTATCATATTAATAATACTAAAACTATTATAATTATAAAAGCTAATAGTTAAATAGCTAATATTATTCTCATAAACAAAACTTTATGTTATCAATATATTAAAATTGTAAATTAACAATTCTAAGGTTAGACTTTATCAAACATTAACCAATCAAATAAACTAATGCTACAATGTATGAAACATTAACTTAGATTTTCGCTTACTATAATATACTGCATCAGAACGTGATACCCTCAATTATCTACCCAATTGTGATGTCTACCAAAACAATTAAATTAATGAAAAGTTACGATACCGTGCATATAAATATATTTGATAAAGTTTCGTACATATGTGGATAAACATGGTTATACACTACACATATATAAATATTACAACGAAATAATATATACATATTCAACCTACAAAATCAATTTAGCAACTTAAAACTCAAGACAAATTTCATCATATTCAAGAATAATTTCAACACACTGACATCAAATAATTTCTCACCAAATAGAACAATCATAAATACATAGCAAAATTCTCCATTATTCTAATTTCCATATACTACTCATCATACAACTCATTAGAAAGTCAGAACCCCACCCTTACCTTAGATTTGACGGTGGTTATAACTCCGATCGAATTCTTATTTTCCGATTCGATAGTGCACTTCCGTATTCTCTCCTAGCCCTTATGCCTCCACTTTCTTTGTTTTTCTTTTCTCCGTAAACCCTATTTTCTTATTTCCTTCCTTTAAATACTCCTTAATATTATACTCTATTATTAATTAATTAATTATTCTACTCCTTTAATAATTCAAATATTATTCTATCATATATTCTATCATTTATTCTATCATTTATTTTATTGACCAATTAAAATTAAATAATATTTCTCATTTTATTTCTCACATTATAATAAAGCTCACTAAATATTTTAGTCAATTAATTTCTACTCATAATATTAATTCTCCGACTAAACTAGTTATTCACTTAATCCTATTTTCTTTCTCCCACATACAACCTTTTCCCAAAAATATTCACTAAACCCTTATAATTCTCTTTTTATATCTCTTATAATTAAATCCAACTTATAATAATAATAATAATAATTCTATTATTTCTATTTGGCTTAATTTTCACACCTCATTTCTACTACTTCTAACACCAATTAAATAACTCTATTAATCCACAATTATTTCTAATATTATTTCTAATAATATTCTATAATAAAATTAATTCATCACTAATTAATCCCAACTTCCGATAATTCATTTAATCACCCTAAATCAACTTATCAATTTATTAATGCTCCTTATAATTTTACTGATAAATCCAACTTCTACTAAGTTCCAATAAATAATTCCTTATATAATTTAATTAAATAATTTTCGGGTGTTACAACTCTCCCCCACTTAGGATATTTTCGTCCTCGAAAACCATCCGACACAACTATCCTTAACATCACACTCGCACCTAATCCTCGATTCAACAACTCAATCACAGTTTAAATCCAATACTTATACTTCAATCTTTCAATTACCCTTGCAACATAATCATATTATTTTGCAACCATTTTAGCAATACCTTGAAACAACATCTTAGAAAATAGTAACAACTACAACTCGCTTACTTTCTTGTACACCATGGTATCCTCACCTTAACGACATTCTCGTCGTAGCATCCACTACTTACTTACCATTAAGACAGCAAAACAATTCTATATCATCCAATATGATTCCGTCTACTATCAACAAGAGATTAAGGGTGATCAGTTCCTCAATTTGTCAATAGATAGCCGACAACCATAATAGAGATTAAACCGTCGTTACTATTTACTAACATTAATAGTATTCTTTTTCCAACTTGCATCCATGATTCAAGGATCCCAACCACTCCAACAATTTCTACAACTTTTAAATCAATCCCAATAATTCCACAGCATGGCCTACTTAAACAATCAACCTACTAAATTCCATCTGATAGCAACTATTCTTTTCCAATACGTTCCAACTTTTCAAACAACCAAATCTTAAATTCTTACCACCTTCAAATTCGAGAAACGACAAGGCTCCTACAACGTTTGCACCATATCCTTCAGTAACATACTAATTTGATATCTCTCAACTAAACACATCCGAGAAGCAAAGCTTCTCCCCCACTTAGCTTCAACTTAATTCCTGCAAACAGTTAACCAAAAAGCAACAAGTACCGACAGTGTTCCACACACTTGTCGCGTACGAAGGAAGTAAACAACGTTAGACAACACTGGCCGGACAGACCGACCTGCTCTGATACCACTTTGTAACACCCCAATTCTACCCCGGTAATTATTATGAAAATCAGAGTTATAAAATTCTTTTCAACAAACAATTGGAGTATTACAATTCAACTAAAATAACAACACGCTAACACGTATACATAACACCTAAACTCGGATGAAACGAAACAACATGAATCAACTTTATTAATATTAAATGGAACTACATTAATCAACTTGATGTCATAGCATATTTTTAACTTAAAACAATTTGAAGTCAACAATTACTTTTCATATATCAACATAGTTATTCAACAACAAAATCAAAATAGCAAAACAACTAGCGCTCATCCCCGAGTGTTACGATCGAGCGACAACCCGACTCGAACTAATAAAGAACTAAACCTTTGTTCTTCATTACCCGCACGCTACCCACGAGAGGCAACATCACAATGAAGGGTGAGATATCTAACAATCTAATAAATCGTATGATAAATAATATATTAGAATTCAGATAAGGTAAATCAATGCTTCAGTAATTATTCATACAACCAACAAACAACTAAATAATAACAAGAAGACATTTTATTTAATCAACGTAACAACTTAAATCAACACAACCTAATAAAAACATCAACTTATAACAACAACAACTTATAACCACAACAACTTATAACAACGGAAACTTATAGCAACAACAGTTTATAACAACAACAACTCACAACAATAACAACTTATAGCAACAACAACTTATAACAACATCACAAGACAATCAACAAATAACGAATAATACCAACAACTTTAACACGCGACTCAATATGTGACTCAACTATGCAAATGCATGTGGTACCATTTGGAGCAGAACTCCCAACTTAAAATCATGCCAGGTTATCGAGGCATTCAACAAGGCATAAAGCCTTCAACGTGGTGCCATCAAGGCCAAGGCATAAGCCTTCAACTTTCAACGTGGTGCCAATCCAGGCCAACTTAATCATGCAATGTATGCCATGCGACCTCAACTTCAATAAAAAATACACAACGATGCAACAACAACAACATACAACAACAACTAGATCAACACTGGTCATTCGACCTACAACTCAAGCATGTCCATAAATTAGAACAATTCAACTTATTCAACATTGGCCATAGGCCTACATCTTTATTAACTGCAAAACAACTTATCAACATTGGTCATACGACCTACAACTTCATCAACGTATCAACAACAATAATAGTTTATCAATAGAATTAATACGAGCAAACAACAACCAATTTCATAACAATCTACAACTTCGCAATTTATTAACAACGTCAATACAACAAACAATGACAATTACTACACCATTTACAACTTCACAATTTATTAACAACATCAATACCACCAAACAAACGGAAACAACACGACACAATTTATCACCGCAATTATATAACTTATTCTATACTCTTAACTCATAAAATGTCATAATAATATATAATTATAACTTGACATAATTCTCAATAAATTATAAATCACTCTACCACGATCCCTACAATTCTAAAATAACTCTAAGGTGCTCAAAATTTCTACCGACAACTCTTGTATGTAAAATAATATTTATGAAAATAATTGGTTAATGGTCTGACTCAAGTAATAGTAAAACAACTCTAAAGGATCAAATACCTTTACCTTTAATTCTACGGCTTATTAGGTTTAATTTTAAACAACTCGAAAACAATGCTGACAACTCTAGACATGTCAGAATCACCCAAAACCATTAAAGTATGACTCTTAATAACTCAAAACAACTCTGATAATTTTATTGACAATTCTAACAACTCTATTGACAACTTTAATAACTCTAATAGAATCGAAATAATTTAAATTAATCAATTAACCAAATAATCGTCTCTTACTCAAAACTCTTAATTTATCATATTAATAATACTAAAACTATTATAATTATAAAAGCTAATAGTTAAATAGCTAATATTATTCTCATAAACAAAACTTTATGTTATCAATATATTAAAATTGTAAATTAACAATTCTAAGGTTAGACTTTATCAAACATTAACCAATCAAATAAACTAATGCTACAATGTATGAAACATTAACTTAGATTTTCGGCTTACTATAATATACTGGTACTGTAACGTGATACCCTCAATTATCTACCCAATTGTGATGTCTACCAAAACAATTAAATTAATGAAAAGTTACGATACCGTGCATATAAATATATTTGATAAAGTTTCGGTACATATGTGGATAAACATGGTTATACACTACACATATATAAATATTACAACGAAATAATATATACATATTCAACCTACAAAATCAATTTAGCAACTTAAAACTCAAGACAAATTTCATCATATTCAAGAATAATTTCAACACACTGACATCAAATAATTTCTCACCAAATAGAACAATCATAAATACATAGCAAAATTCTCCATTATTCTAATTTCCATATACTACTCATCATACAACTCATTAGAAAGTCAGAACCCCACCCTTACCTTAGATTTGACGGTGGTTATAACTCCGATCGAATTCTTATTTTCCGATTCCGATAGTGCACTTCCGGTATTCTCTCCTAGCCCTTATGCCTCCACTTTCTCTTTGTTTTTCCTTTTCTCCCGTAAACCCTATTTTCTCTTATTTCCTTCCTTTAAATACTCCTTAATATTATACTCTATTATTAATTAATTAATTATTCTACTCCTTTAATAATTCAAATATTATTCTATCATATATTCTATCATTTATTCTATCATTTATTTTATTGACCAATTAAAATTAAATAATATTTCTCATTTTATTTCTCACATTATAATAAAGCTCACTAAATATTTTAGTCAATTAATTTCTACTCATAATATTAATTCTCCGACTAAACTGGTTATTCACTTAATCCTATTTTATTTCTCCCACATACAACTTTTTCCCAAAAATATTCACTAAACCCTTATAATTCTCTTTTTATATCTCTTATAATTAAATCCAACTTATAATAATAATAATAATAATTCTATTATTTCTATTTGGCTTAATTTTCACACCTCATTTCTACTACTTCTAACACCAATTAAATAACTCTATTAATCCACAATTATTTCTAATATTATTTCTAATAATATTCTATAATAAAATTAATTCATCACTAATTAATCCCAACTTCCGATAATTCATTTAATCACCCTAAATCAACTTATCAATTTATTAATGCTCCTTATAATTTTACTGATAAATCCAACTTCTACTAAGTTCCAATAAATAATTCCTTATATAATTTAATTAAATAATTTTCGGGTGTTACAATAACACAAAGAGAATAACCTACATAAGCACAAAACTCAGCTCAAGTTTCAAGCAAGAGGTGATCGAAGTCCTCAAGAAAAACAAAGATTGCTTTGCGTGGGATTATGACGAAATGCCTGGTTTGAAGAGAGAGTTAGTGGAGCACAGACTCCCAATTAAGGATGGCAAGAAGCCCATCAAGCAAACTCCAGAGATTCGCGGAAGTGCTCACAAAGATCAAAGCCGAGGTCGAAGGTTGCGCGTGCAAATTCATCGTAACCACAAGGTATGTCGAATGGTTAGCAAATATAGTGTCTGTTATTAAAAAAAATGGTTCTCTGAGAATATGCATAGACTTTAGGGATTTAAATACTGCAACCCCCAAAGATCAATACTCTATGCCTGTGGTAGAAATGTTAATAGACTCTGCTGCAGGATTCGAATACCTAAGTATGCTAGATGGATACTCTGGTTATAACCAGATCTTTATTGCTGAAGAAGATGTTGCTAAGACAAAGATTTCGTTGCCTGTGAGCCTTAGGCACCTATGAATGGGTAGTGATGCCTTTTGGTTTGAAAAATGCTGGGGCAACTTACCAAAGAGCAATGAATTCCATTTTTCATGATTTTATTGAGACATTTATGCAGGTGTATATTGATGATATAGTCATCAAATCTATCTCTGCAGAGACCCACCTTCATCATTTGAGCCAATCATTCGAAAGAATGAGAAAACATGGCTTAAAAATGAACCCCCTTAAATGTGCATTTTTACTGCATGCTGGAGATTTCCTGGGCTTTGTGGTTCACAAAAAAGGAATCGAAATCAACCAGAATAAGACCAAAGCCATTATGGAGACTAAAGCACCCACATCGAAAAGGGAGTTGCAATCTCTGCTGGGGAAGATTAATTTTCTCAGAAGGTTCATTTCGAATCTAAGTGGAAAACTCAAGCTTTCTCTCCACTACTGCTTAAAGCAAGGCCAAGTGGAACGAAGCACATCAAGAGGCCTTCGACAAGATTAAAAATATCTCTCCCATCTTGTTCCACCTTCATGGGGAAGCCCATGAGACTGTACATATCTGCTTTTGAATTTACTATAGGTAGTATGTTAGTACAAGAAGATAGTAATGACATCGAAAGAGCCATATATTATTTAAGTAGGGTACTTAATGATGCAGAAACTAGGTATAGTAATATAGAAAAGTTGTGTCTTTGTTTATACTTTTCTTGTATGAAACTCAAGTATTATATAAAGCCTGTTGATGTTTATGTTTCATCTCATTTCGATGTTATCAAACACATGCTTTCAAAACCAATAATGCATAGCGAGTTGGTAAATGGGCTTTAGCCTGATGAATATTCTTTGACTTTCATGCCTTTAAGAGCCGTGAAAGGTCAAGTAATTTCGATTTCATTGTGGACCATTCATTGGTCGAAAAGCCCGTCATGAGTTACGAAATGCAACCTTGAAGCTATACTTTGATGGTTCGACCCACGAGAGGCAAGTGTGTTCTCATAATTTCTCCTCAAGGAATTCCAACAAAATTCAAGTATAAGTTAGATGGTCCTCGTTCTAACAACGGTCAATACGCGCCATTGTTGGACTTGAAGCTTTGTTGGAATTGGGGCAACTAGAGTCGAAATCAAAGGTGATTCGAGTTAGTGGTCAAGCAGATAACAAAGGAATATAAATGCATAAAAGAAAATCTGATGACATACTTTGTCATAGTTAATAGACTACTCAAGAAATTCAAATACATGGACATCCAACATATACCCAGAATAGAAAATCAAGAAGCAAATGACTTAGCACAATTGGCTTGTGGTATAAAGTTTCGCCAAAAACTTGAGGATTTGGTCGAAATTAGAGGTAGGTTATGGCTACCGACTCATACCATCGATCTAGAAAATATTAAATTGGGATGTGGTGATAAAGATGGATTCAAGTATTAGCCATAAATACCTTATCGACAGATTACAAGTCCATTAATAGCATATTTAAAAATCCAACATTAAATGTTGAGTAAGAATAAAATATAGAGCATTATCATATGTCCTCATGGGAAATGAATTGTTCAAAAGACCCAAGAAGGCGATTTAAATGCTTAGGAGAAAGTGAGGCATATTTAGCATTATCAAGTCCACAATGGGGCAACAAGGCCATAAATGAAATGGTTGCTATTTCGATATGGGATGTACGCCCAAGATGCTCAAAGATTGTATAGATTTTGCCAAAGGGTGTGAAGAATGCCAGAAACATGCAGGAATTCAACATGCTCCTACAAGTGAGTTGCATTCGATCATTAAACCATGGCCCTTTAGAGGATGGACATTAGATTTAATAGGAGAAATCAACTCTGCTTCATCTAAAGGTCAGAAATATATCTTAGTGGGAATAGACTACTTTACCAAGTGGATCGAAGCAATACCATTAATAGCTGTAGATCAAGAGGCTATTATTGAGTTCATACAGAAACAAATTATCTATAGGTTCGGATTGCCGAGAGCATAACCACGACCAAGGGTCTGATTTATAGAAAGATGCAAGAATTTGCCCAAGAAATGGGGTTTAAATTGCTAACATCAACACCATACTATGCTCAAGCAAATGGTCGTCGTCAAGACCAATAAAGTAATAATAGGTTTGATAAAGAAACATGTTGGTAAAAAACCAAGAAATTGGCATAAGACTTTAGACCAAATACTATGGGCCTGTAGAACATCTCCTAAAGAGGCTACTAACACCACACCTTTCCAACTAACATTTGGTCATGATGCGTTTACCAAGAGAAATTCATCTACAATCGTCAATTCAAAGACAAAATGAAATCCCATCTTCTTTATATTGGGAAATGATGATGAATGAGTTAGTCGAATTGGATGAAGTTAGATTGCATGCATTAAACTGATGAGGCAAAAGGAAAGAGTAGCCGGCATATAACAAAAGGGTGAAAGGTAAAATACTCATTGCTAATGACTTAGTTTGAAAGTTATACCCATGGACAAAAAGAATAAAGCATTAGGTAAATGGTCACCTCAAAGGACCTTTTCGAATAATGAAAACTATGAAATAATCAAGAGTCAAAGAGGATCCTTAAATGGGAAATATTTAAAGAAATATAAGCCACGCATGGAGATTCAATACTAACATAATAATGTAAAGAAATGCCAAATGGTGATTTAACTTGCCAAAATGGCGATTGTTTAAAGTATTACAAACAAACATTGAAATACAAGATTCATTAAACAAACAATTTTCAGAAATGGGTATTGTTCCTTAATCGATCGAAGATACTCCGATAAGACTCAAGCCTTTGTTGAGTGAAGCGCTTGGTTCTAGGATAGCAACTTCACCCTTAAATTGCTCACCGCTTCACCTCCAAATCCTTTATTAAGGAGCTCTTCGAATCGATTGCCAAAAGTGTTGGTTTCATATGCCAGCTGTTGTTGTTGGGCCTCCTTAATTTTACCTTGAAGTTCTAGAATCTGTTTCTCCCAGAGAAGGATGGATTGAGCTCAAGGTCGAGTCGCTTTAGCTTGCTGGATATGTGTGGCTCTTCCTTCTTTAGAAAGCTTCAAGCATGCTCATAAGCAGCCCATTTGAGCTCGCTCTTGAACCTTATTGGTAGCATTCATCTTGGAGGAAACACCCATCACGTTGTCAATTAAAGACTGAGTTCGAAAAGAATGGTGCCAACCTCCGAGAAACAGCTTGATGAGGTCGACTTGGTTGAGAAGTCCTTCATGATAAAGCTATATCCTTTTCTTGAGTACTTCAAATAAATCCACGTCTAGGATTATTTTCTTAATCTTGTGAAGAAGTACAACCCTATCATCGAAGGCTGAAGCAAGATTCAACCAAAGACCACCTTGGGGAGGAGTATCTCGAGCCGCTTCCTGTACCCAATAGGGTCAAAAAGGGCTAACTCTTCTTCAGCTGTTTGACACTGAGAGGACTCAGGAAGTTCCATGCGCAATTGAGTCACATCCATTTCGACTTCCATTGGCTCATTGGTAGGAGCACCATCACCTTCATTATTTTCCTCATCATCATCTTCTTCATCACCAACTAGGTCCACGACTTCGATGTCATCGTTTTCGTTACTGGGATTATCAGACTCCGTCCCTTCACTCGAACCGTCTTGAGCATCTTCTCCTCTTTCGTCCTCAGATCCTTCCTCGCTAGAATCTTCGCTCTCTTGAGAGTCATTGGCTTTTTCCTCTTCAGCTTGAGTTGCCTTTTTACTCTCTTGAGGGAGTTCGAGAGGGGATTTTTGTTGAGAAACTAGAGGGGATTTTTGTTGAGAAGTTTCTGGAGGCACCTCCTCAGCAACTTCAGGTGTTGGTTCATTTGTTTCCTTAAGAGGAGGCGAAGTGCCTTGGTCATCTGGTTGTTCAGAAGCCCCAGCTGGAACCGCCATATTCGAGGAGCCTTTGTTTTGTACCAGATTACTTAAATCTCCATGAGGAGAAGAATGGATCGGAGCAGCTGTTTGTGGGGGAGGAGTCGAAGTAGTCGGGACTGGAGTTGAATCATCCTACACAAATAAAGAAAGATTAGAGACTTGCACTAAGGTACAAATAACTATCTTTGTTAAAAATTCGAAGTCAGTTTACCTGTGGATTGTCTGAAGATATATTGCTGTCTATATGTTCCAACATTACGTTGGAGGTCGAAGATGGATTCTTGGATTTTTGGAAGGGAGCAACATCCCTGGAATCAAGTCCAGAGACGTTAGTATCCTTTGAAATGTCTTTCTTTTGCTTCTTCTTCGAAGCCGTTGGTGAACTTTCCCCAGTCTTGAGAGTCTTCCCACTGGTACTGGGCTTTCGCTTTTTGGGAGTAGTGGGTGGGAGTTTACTAGTCTGAAATGGTACAAACATAAGTTAGACTTCAATCATAAATTTAAGCCTATTCGAAATACCAGAATGAACCGTTTACTTTTAGGGTCGGAGCAATTGTTGGAGTCGGAGAAATGGTTGGAGTTGGAGCAATGGTGTTTGTTGTTGTTGTTGTTGTTGTTACAGGAGTAATTGTTGGAGTTGCTTTGGGCACATCATCATTGGTTTCGATGGTTTGTTGAGAGCTGCTTCCCTCCTTGGTCTTCGATGCAACGGTCTTGATTCTAACGGCTGAAAATCGAAACAAGTAAGGTAAATGTTAAAATAAAGAAAGTGAGAATTATTTGGGGATTTCCCAAGCATTCGCACCTGCGCCTTCATTCGAAAAAATCGACATGGCAGAAAGGTCATAGCGAAGATGCCCTGGGAAATTATGGAGCCAGTGTCGAGCCCATGTCACAGTCTCAGATGGCTTTAGTTTCTTTTGAGATTGATACTTGAACATCTCTTTGCAAGTTAACCACCAAGGGTATGGGGGAAACCAAGCCAGAGCCAGTTCTGAGGTAGGTAGTTTGGGAAACTTAGGTGGATGCATTTCGAGTGCCAACCTATACCTATCCTCAGGTGACAACCCTGAAGGAAGTCTGAACTTAGAGACTTTTTCTTTAAATTTTTCCTTCAAGGTTTGGGACGCTCGATATACTGTGGACTCCAAGCGTGTGGGATCATAAGTTGTTTCGAAGTAATTCTGAAAAGCTTTAATCTCTTGAGCATGAGTGAACATACCTTTCTTTTTGTGTACCTGCACATCGAACGCAGTAGTCAGTTTCTTTTGGATGGTGAGAGTATCAAACATATAAGTCTGGTAGAATTTAGTCCACCAGTCCAGAAAACCCTTTGATGAAAAATGAGTTGGTTCAAAGGAAATTAATTCGAACTGGGCAAATTCTTGATATTGTTCCTGCTGCAGTTTAGCTTCTCTGGCCTTGAAGGTTCGACCGGAGGTAATAGCGCTTTGAGTTTGAAAAAGGGGTTCAGGGATTAGCTGACATAAACCAAATTGTCTCGAAACGAAGTTGGGTTGATAGGCAAACAGAAGGATTTGGTTTTTGGTCAGAGTGATTCTTGAGGAGATTAGTCTTGGGAGCAAGAAGGCTTTCCAGAGGTCTTGGATCTCTTTACTCTTAGCAGCCTCCGAAAGGGACATTGTGAACCATGATGGTCCATGAGTCCTCGAAGCAAAAGGTGCCATAGTCTCTTCGAACTTATGCTTTTTGGAGAAGAGCATGATATATTGTGAGAATAGAACCTGGAAATCAGCCTTATCATCACTTGGAGTCAGTCTCCTTAGCCTTGTGCCTTCAACATTTCGATCCGCTATTTCTGGATCCTGCTCAACAATGGTATCAGCGGTGGAGAGTGAAGATTCGAACATGGCATTTAGCCATAACTGGAGCAACCAGAAGGGACCAGTTAGCAAGATATTCTTAGGAGTATGAGATTTCAGGCTCGAAACAGCTGATCTCAAACTTTCATAGAGATCAACCAGTAATAGCTCACTCAAGCAAATTCTCCTGTTTTCGTGTAAATCTCTTGCTAGAGAATAAACCTACTGGCTACTTGTAGTGACCTACTGCAAAATACATATTTTGATAACCAAAGGGTGAGGAAAGCAATATGCTCTACGTCTGATACAATATCACCTTCAGTGTGATAATGACTGATAAATTTGGAGAAGCTAGCCAACTTGACGTCGAAGTCAATAATGCTTGAATGGTCTTCAGAATCAGGGATATATGTTTCCCCTACTGGTGATAAGCCTGTAATAGCGGTTATATCGAAGAATGTAGGTGTGATCATTCCTCCGGGAAGGTGAAAGGTATTATAAGTGTTGTCCCAGAAGTACAAGGACACAAATAACAGAGGGTGGATGTAGGTGAAGCCTGGTTTCGACAACTTAATTAGATTGTAGATCCCTAGCTCCTCCCACTGATGGGATTTCTTAATCTCCACCTTAGCAAACCAGTTTTGGTAAGCAATATCAGCAGTAGGGCAAGATCGAAACGGTTTAAAATTACTTTTAACATAGTCCAAAATAAAAGGATCTTTTGGGGGAACTACAGGGGTTTCTATGTTTTTTGAAGCAGAAGGTTCATTCACATTCTCAGTTCCTAGACTAGGGGTTTCCATCATGTTGAACAAAGGTTTAAAATCATAGCAGACAAGGAAGATAGTCCTGGTGTCTTTTAGGATTTCAAAAACTGTAAGGGGGCCCATTAGGGCAACCTCTTTCCAGAAGCATTGGTTGGGATTAATACCTGGGAAGAATATAGGAGTTCTTGCTCTTTGGAGATTCCTTGGGGAATAAGCACGGATTGACCTTGGTGAATGCCAACTTTTCTTTCCAGGATCATTCCAGCATTCTTGTTCTTCTTCTTGGAAATCTTTTTCATCTGGGATGTTGTTGAAGACATTGTTGGAAGTTGTTAAGAGCTTAGGGTTTAGACGAGAAGAGAAGAAGAAGAAAATAGTTCAGAGTGTGGAAAAGATTAAAAGACTAAAGCTGTTTAGTTTTATAGTAAGGAAGTTGAAGCACTCATCAACTAAAACTAAGATACGTGGAGGACGTGGGTTGGACACGGAGTGAGGTGGCGTAAAGTGAGCATTGGTAATAAGCATGATTAAAGGTAATCATTGTTTTTAATAACCGCACCATACCGTGGCAACTGTTTTGAAGCGGTTCGGAAACCCAAGAGCCGTCGTGACTGACGTAGTGGAAATCATATACAGTGTCATGATTACTCAGGGTCACATCAAAATCTTGTGGATGTGTTTAAAATAAGTATTTCTCAGAAAGAGATTCGAAATACATATTTTAAAGGGGCATTTTGTTGGCTGAAGATTTTGATATTTGTGATTCGAATAAGAATCATTGAGCTCGAAACGAAACAATGTCAGTATTCGTTGGAACAAAGTGAATATCATAGTTCGGGATGAAAGAGTTGGCCCTTCGAATGGACCTACTGAAACTTGGAGCTTCGAATAGAAATTATGATGATATATAAAGCAAGCTTCGAAATAGTAGTAGGGTTGTATCTGAGAAGCGAGTTCGAAGTCGAAGTGGTCAAGACATTTGAAATTCAAAACGCGAGTGGGATAATTGGAAGTTAGAATGTATGCGCTGGAGACGGTTCGAAGACGCGTGGAAGCAAGAGAGGCGCAGTGCTTTGCATGTTCTGAACGTGGCAAAATCTCATAAGTCAGACCGTTATGGTCAAAATAGTATAAATAGGAGTCTTAGTGTTAGGATTTCGGGTGTCATATCTATTGTACAAAAATTCAGTAAACATTTAAAATACCACATGGCTAGGGAAACGAATGCTCGAATGATGTACGTATGATTGCACCAAAACTTTTATTATTCAATAATGTATCTTTATCTTTCCAGTTTATCTTTATCCTGCATCAATGTCTTTTAAATTCGTTACCTTCAAAGTCATTTAACTTTCTTTGCATTCAAACGTTTCTTCCATTTCGAAACCCTTTACTTTTCTGAAACTGTTACATTAACGCTCTTATTTTCCAGAAAGCTTTTACATACTTGTTTTTACATTCTTGTCTTTTACATTTCATGCCTTTACTTTGAAAAGTCTTTTATATTTAAAAGTCATTTAAGCATTTCTGCACTTATATTTCCTCTGTAAATTGAATCTTTGTTTATTCACTCATTCAAATCAATATTATGTTTCTTTATTTAATCATGGCACTAAGTTACTGAATGCCGTGGATCGAAATACGTTGGACTTATATAAAACACTCTAAATATAAGCCTTAAACTTGAATCCTTATTTTATTATTAATTCTATACAAACAACCAATACCCCATAGGATCAACCTAGTCGATCCTGCAAGTTACCAGAGGAATTGAATAACAATCACAACGCTTATTCGATAGTTTGGAAGACTAGCGGTTGTTTCACCAGAAATCACTGTGAACACATATGCATCTGGATCATCCATCTATTCCAGTTTTTGCCATCAAAGACTGGAAGTTTGGTGCTTATGTTGTTGTTTCTGTTCATCTTCTTCCTTGCGCAAATATCCTTAGGTATTAACTCACGCAGTGTTTCCCAACCCACAAACAGAAATCAATTTTTGTTCTAGATTCAACGTGAACCCTAGAAACAAAATCAAACACACAAATAACTCACAGTCACTCGTGTTTCCCTGAATTCTAAACCGGAAGCTCTGATACCAATTTGTTGTGGCACAAGGATAAAAGAGAATAACGATGGAAATAAGAAAGAGGATAAAATAAGGATTAAATTGAATTAATGAAATACGAGTACCTATTTATACACAATTAAAAAGCTCAAAAGAAACTAATTAAAAACAAACCCTAATCTTAATCTTGGTGATTAAGTTATATGATACTAACAGTAAAATAACAAATACTAAAGTACCCTAATAATTACAAAAATGCCCTTAGAAGTTCAACAACTTCTAATAGCATTAGAACTTCAGCTTCTGGACATCGCCAAGACTTCTACTTCTGGACAGCGCCAGAACTTCTAACATGAATTATTCTCAACAAAAAGCATCATGAACGAGTTTAGAAATCCAACTACACTCAATGTAAATAGCTTCCTTACTTGGTGTATTTTTTGGTGAACAAATACCTTTGAGTGCCAAATTCAATGTGTGCACTAAACATGGTGTCCAAAAAATATGAGAATGCACACTTTCAACAATTAAACCAGCAGCCTTACAAACTGGGGCATTATCAGTAATTATTTGGACAAAATTTTATGCTCCAACCTCATTGGTTGTATTTAATATTGACTTAGCAACGTATTTTTGTCTTTGTACTTACCTGTACCATCAACCGCTTTAAAAAACATAGGTTTGCACTCGAGGTTACCATGAAGTTAATCAATGGTCTTCTTTGTACATTTGTCCAACCATCTTTAACTATACTCACACCCTTTTCTGGCCAAGTGTCTTTGATAGGTTGAAGTAGTTTCAAAATGTTAGCTTTCTCTCTCTGTAGCATGGAAGTTCTTATGGAAATATAGCTTGGAAGAATATAGCCGAATATAGAAGTGTTTGCCGCATAAGTAAATTCACTGATAAAATAAGGATTTTTGGCAACATTGAATGGCAAACCTGCAGAATAAAATAGTCTAACTATTTGAGATGATTAAATGTTTGTTGCCTCGTTATTAAATGCCTTTGATAAAGGTCAATCACTTCCTCTTCTTTTTTTATTCTTGTCAATTGGTGGATCCAAACTTGTAGTTCCGGTCCCCAAAGGAACTTGTACGAGTTCTACTTTTTTAACATTTCTTTGAATTTCTTGCACCAGAGCCAAATATTCAGTTGTCACTTGTAAACAAATAGATATCCCTTTATTCTTCTCTCTCAACAAATGAGATTTAACCCTAAAATAAGAGCCATTATATTCTACTTGAAACAAATTACAACGCCATTTAACATTCTCAATCAACTCATTCCTACTTTGCAGAAAAGTCACATAAGCCCAAAGAGGATGATTGTCGTCACTACTTTTTATTTCGCTTGTATATTTTTCGGTTAAGAGTGTAGAACTAGATTGTCTAGAAAACGTCTATAAAAAGAGTAATTTGATCAAATAATCAAATTTAATTAGAAGCAAAATAAATAAAAAATTATAAAAAAGAATAAATAGACATGAAAAAAGAAAAGAAAAAAAAAGCAAGCTAGTAATTTCTAGTATTTCTGCTAGTATACTACGTTCAACGTTATTAGTTTATTAGTATTACTATCTTAGGTACTTAGGTTACATTCCAAAAAGTGTCAGCTATAACATATAACATTGAGCCCAACAACCACTTAAGTCGGCATTCAGCAACAACAACTTGTTACTTCAATACAGTAAAATAATAACTAAGCCATCAATTTAGTAGAAAGAAAAAATAAAGTATAGTACCTTTCCTTTGTAAGAATGAAAGTTTTAATTTTTGAAAGAGCAGTGCAAGAGTTATAATTTAAATTTTTCTTAAACTCTTTATTTATAAATATACGATAAATAACCTAATTTTAGTTAATAAATAAGTCCAAATTTTAAAATTTGAAGAAATTTTTTTTAAAAAAAGAGAGTTGGATATGTGGTATCAAATTTGTACTCATTTACGTACCAACTTAAAAAACAATTAATACGATTTTGATGCATACCTTACGTGTACCGTACATGTACCAATATCTCTGATACCGGTACTTTACATAAAATGAATTACCCTTACTTCACATATTTAATTGGAAGGAGGAACCTGCTTGTGTCCAGAACCCGAATCCTTTTACAAAAGGTCTCAGTTTTTTTTTAAAGTCGAATTTATTAAGGGGCATAAGTGATGCCACAAGAATCAACCAGTACAAATATATGTCAAACCAATACATACTCATATATTGTCGTGACAGTAGCTACATCATGACAATATTTCCAACTCAAACTAACTCCCAAAAGAACCTGCCCATTAACTTAAAGAACATAAAAATAAATTAAACCAATAATTGATCCCGCGCTAAGCTCCGCCCCTTAACCATTCTACAATCCAAACACACAATGCAACATATGCAGACAACATCCCCTAACCATTCTATAATTCCAACTTGTAACACCCTCTAATTCCCACATAAAAATATCGCACAATCAGAGAAAATTAGCATGTATATAAAGAGGGAATCACATATCTCTTTAAATTAAAACAACACATATACTGGTCATACTCAAATAACACGTATTTAAATTCATGATTGTATACATTTAACCATTATGCATGTCACAGGAAACACTTGCATCTCTACATGATACCAACACATAAATCTCAAAAACCACATCATATGATAAATCATTAGGCACTAAGGTCATTCATCTCAATATCTCCACATACAATGCCAAATACGAAATAATAATATTTGTATCATGTTCCCAATACATCATAACATAAACAAATAACATAAAGTACGCAAAAATGGTTCCCATCCAGATGTTACATGATTAGAGCAAGACCCTTATAAAATAAACGATACTAAATGGAAGGCACTTCAAGAGTCATCTTTCTACTTACTTCAACAACGCTACTCCTGAGAATCTGCACATTACCCACGTAGAGGCAACATTCAAACAGAAGGGGTGATAATTCACATAATTATCGAAATCATAAGATAATATATAATTGATAGCATACATGTATAACAGAATTATTCTCACACTTCAAGAGTTCCATCAACAAGTTATCACTCAAGTAGCTATGTTATTCACAAGAACATCCATAATTCTACAATTTAAATGATAGTTAATCACAAATACTACAAATATAATATTCACATCAATATCACATTTTGTACACCAATTCCAATAATTCCACTTTGACATGTGACTCGAATGCAACTCAATACTATGCATGATGCATGTGGTACCAACTCAATATTTAATTCTCTTGGAATCGGATTCCCTCTCTGAATCCATAAGCCTCATCTCAGAGCTTCAATCCCCCTCTCTGAGATTGGGACAAGTCACTAGTTCCCTCTTTGAACTAGTGAACAAGCCTCTTGACACGACATATGATGCATGTGCAATTATAACAATCATATGCAAGTAAGACTGTTCTCTAATATTAATATTCATGCATATTTCACATAATTCAACACGTTTGAATTATCTGACCAAATTGCACAACTTACATACATCATGTCAATATTCATCAATTTAACACATTACAATAACGCATAGCAAATGATGTCATACAATGTTATTCTCATCCAACACCAATTCACAAACCAAACAACACAATTACAACTCATTTACACAATCACGTTATTATTAAATCACTTTTTATCAACAAGACCATTTTTATTGAAAAGAATATTGCGCTAACTTTCTAACGCTTCAAACAGAGACTTAAACGGAGTTACGGATCAAAAATATGAATTGTTGAAGTTTCAACAAAAATATAAACACCGACATCATACACTGACAACTCTAAATATGCCAGAATTACCCAAAATAATTAAAGCATGACTCTTAATAATTCAAAAGTACTATGATAATTTTATCGACAACTCTATTGACAATTCTAACGACTCTATTGATAACTCTCTTAGAATGAAAATTAATACAAATTAACTATTTATTCAAGTATTTATCTTTAATTCAAAACTTTTACAAAATTATTATATTAATAATACTAAATCATTAATATAATAATAATTATTATTATTATAATAATTATTATGAAATGTATTATATCATAAACTTGAATCAATTTACTTATAAGCATGCTACTATTTTTCCTTTAACCTATCTCTGGTTATATGTATATTAGAAACATATGTGATGCTACAATAACGAATAAGCATTATATGATACTTCCAATTTTGCTTTCTTATGTCTTCCAAGTGGTATACGCTACTGTTGAAAAGAAGTATATATAGTCCTTATTTTGTTTCACTATATTGAGATAATAGATAGGTAGCACTTATCGCTACAGTTAGGGAGCATATATATATATATATATAGTGATTCTTTCATCTACGCTTCAGTTCTAAGGAAGATATATATACATTCTCATTAATTTAACACTACATGCATCTAATTAATTAATTCCAAACAAAATTAACCATCATCCATTCAAGAATTATCACCAAAACCTAACAATTACAAAACCATAGAAATTTAGGAGTTTCAACCTAAACATGTTTCTATCTATTAATACATTATCATATAAATTCAATAATCATGTGAGAATCCACCCTTACCTCAATTTTTTGATGAACTCTTAAAATTTCTTCTTAGGTTTTCTTCTCCTCTTTCTCCCTTTTCTCCTATTCTCTTCTCTATCTTCTATTCTTCATTTTCTCTTTCTAATTCTATAACTCTTTTATTTTATAAAACCAACTCTTATTCTTAATGTGCTTAATTCTACCTACTATTCTATTGTGATATAAGATCCAATTATTAATTCTATCATTTTTATTCTATTTCTACCAAATAAAGTAAATCACATAATTAATTAACTCAGTTAAATCAATTATGCACAAAATCACACAATTAATTAATATAAATCATATATTTCACCAAAACCACCAATTAATTAATTACTATATCATATAATAATTAATAGAATAAATATATAATTTATTAAGTAAAAAATCGGGTGTTACACAACACAATGCAACATATGAAGACGACATAACAATATCCATACCACAAAGTGCACCACCCCAACCGTACATAACCAACCTGACTCTAACCGGCAGATGTAGAAATATAAATTAATATGTCCAGTCAATACACACTTTTGAATTTGATTTCCACTTGAATTGATTGTAACTAAATCCCTTCATTTTTGACTTAAACCATCTCCAAGAGTCAACTTGAATGTCAAAAATAGCAGATCTCTCCTTGAAAACTTTGCCACCATTTGTAATAGCAGAATTTACAAACCAGACCCACCATAATTTGTGGCTGTCGGCACCGCTACAGGATCTGGTCCAAACATTATTTTGAAAAAACCGAAAGGGTACACAAGTGAATTGGGTCAATATTCATGAAGCAATGGTTTGCATAGAACACCAAAGAGGGTAGGTTGCATATCTATGAAAGATTTGATTATACTCTTTTTTATAATGACCAGGCTTGAGTTTTCGGAAGCTTTGTCCAAGTTCTACAGAGTTTTGGATTATTCTCATAATAGTCCTATTATAGGGAGAATTAATGAGTTATAACATTCAAAGAAAATTTAATATGATTATTCCAACTTTTTGTCATAAGAGTGAGAATTAATTAGTTTATTCTTTATCAGGAAGAATTAGTGATGAAGAAGAATTAATGTTGTTGAAACAATCTTGAGCATTGACTGAACGATATCGATATGCAAACTTGATATTAACATTTGAAGTATGTCAACCGTCAAACCAAGACTAAATTATCATGCATAGAGCCATGATCGTGCTTTGGTAATGAATTACTAGAGTTTTAAGAAACTCTCCTTAAGCATACAATGTGAGGACAAACTGAGTTTATGTTACTGAAGCTTGATAAAAAAAGGAGTATGATTAAAAACAAAACAATAAAGCGATAAGTTTGATTAAGAACAAGATGTTTCCATTAATGATTTAAACTCAATACAAGATCGTGAGGTCCAAATAACACTATTGAAAATGCATTCACCATTTATGTTACACAACAGGATCCTAAACTTAGATATGCACAAATTTATGGATTAAACATAACTAGAAATTAAATGATAGCCCTCTTGGACTTAGCAGAAGACTTAGGCTCCTTAGAAGCAAGGGCTTTGTTATTTCTCTTAGGCAAAAGCATATGGTTGATGTTAAGAAGAACACCGCCGTGTGCAATGGTAACACCAGCAAGAAATTTTCCAAGCTCATCATCGTTCCTCACAACCAACAACAAATGTCTTGGGATAATTTTATTCTTCCTGTTATCACGGGCAATACTTCCAACCAACTCAAGCACCTTCTTCACATAAAACAGAATTCATCAAAATTAGGGTTCACAACTCAAAATTCAAATCCCTAACTAACATGAATTATAAATCAAAATTTAAGAGATAAATAGAAATTAACCTCAGCAACAATGGCGTCGTCTCCTATGTGTGATGGTTATAGGTCTCTCATGTGAGAGATTTATTTAAAGTGAATATGTGTCGTTGAATTTTTACCTGATACTATTACACTATACATCTTCACACGCAATATTATCACAATACCTTAATATTTTTCTCTCAATCAATGTCTCTATCTCATATCTCACAATCTGTCACCTTCTGTTTTTTCTTCATTTCATCCATTTTCGATCCTCTTTTCTCTTCTGATTTCTTCTTCATTTCTTCCATTTTCGATCCTCTTCCATTTCCGATTTGGGTCTGAATCAAGTTTTTGTGAATAAAAAAATTAACTCACAAATATTGAATCAAAGATGGGTGGCAGTGACGCCATTAAACATGAAGAAATGCAAGCTAACGTTGATGGTGGACTGGATTTTGTTACTGAAAACACAGCTGTCGATGAAGATTATGAGTTTGAAGAAGTTGAATTTGTTGATGAAGATGCAAATGAAGATTGTGAATATGACAGAGGTGAATACGGTGATGAAGATGTGTAACACCCCATCTAGATACCCCGAATATATTAATTAAATTAATATCTAAAACATCTTTAATCAGAGTTAACACGGTATAATAAGGGATGTCACAATTAATAATCAAAATAAATTTCATTCAAGCAGTAGCCATGCTACACTGAGGATCATCATCCAACAATTCAAATTATCATAAGACCATGTCTTACACAGCGGAAATACCAAAATCAATCAATTTAATAAAACATCATAGTTCTCAAGGAATTCAGATCCAAACTATTAAACAATACTGATTCTCTTAACTAAGCGTTCCCCAGTGTTACAATCTAATCAGAGCATGACACTGACACACGGACTAAAAAGATAAGCTCTAGAGCCATCCTCACCGACTCCTCAGCTGCTAATTCAATCTGAAATGGTAAAGTAAGGGTGAGACTTCTCATAATTAAAACATATTATAAGTCTTTCAATCAATAATATATTACAAGCATATTATTCCACCACTTAACACCATTCAGAATCCAACGCACAACCATAATCATATAATTCATCATGCATAATCAATAAACAATAAAAGAATTGCAACACTGGAAAACATCCTAACATGTTACAATTCCATACAAACACAAATGCAGACTCAATGCATGCGGTACCGACTTCGTGACCAAGTCACCCAACACTGATCCATCATCAACCGGATACAGTCCCATCGATTCGTCCATAACCACTCGGACACGAATCCAGCCTAACCACCCATCCTCACTCGGGTATCGGTTATCGGCAATCCAAGTCAAATTCCTCACAATGGGAATTAACTTCACCAAAACAATGCATATGCACGCACATCAATAGCATGCAACATTAATCAGTCTGTGTAATACATCAATTCAACATAACTGAAACAACCATCCAACATGATATCTCAACCAATCATGCATACAATCAACATCAGCATAAACATGCAAACCAATCAACATGATACATCAACCAATCATGCATACATCTAACCTCAGCATAACCATGCTATTACACCTACACATTACCAGTGTCCTCATCACCAAGGTTCCTCTACTACACATACATCCTTATGTGCCTGTTAAAAATCATTTATTTCGAAATCCAACCCCTTTCCAAAATAATTTCAAGTTTTCTAAAATATTTTTATTTCATAAGGTAGAGCATAAAATTTAGGAAATAACGTCCAAAACGGCGCTCAAAAAGGACTTACGGTTTGAAAGTTATGAATTTTTGAAGTTTTAAAAATTTTCAAAAATAAACAGTGGAACCCGGTTCCTCCCTGGGAGTAACCGGTTCCCCAGAATTTCAAAAATCAGCGCCCCTGGAAAAATGTATGGGGAACCCGGTTCCTCCAGGTAGGGAACTGGTTCCCAGAAGTAAAATTTTCATCCCTCTGGAAAAATCAATGGGGAACCCGGTTCCTCCCACACAGGAACCGGTTCCTCAGTTCAAAAATGCCATTTTCACTATTTTAAAAAGCTAGAACCCGGGTTCTCCCACTGGGGAACCGGTTTCCACGACGTTCAGACCCAAAATTTCAATTTTGACAGCATTTCTTCGGTTACAACTCAATCCACACATACCCATACGGATCCCATCATTGGAAACACCAAAATACGTCATTTTGCATCATTTATCACATCAATTATCATCTTCCTATCAGTCATAATTGGTATCTGACACCCTAGTCAATTCATACCTATCAACTGACACAATCTGACACCTATAGGGACACATTCATGGAACCCTATAAATTCACAAATACAATTCTCTAACATGCTATAACCTATATTATCAACATCAAAACCCATAATAAGCAATAATCAATCGAAATCACCCCTTACCTTGTGGGTTCTTCGAGATTCTGACGCTTCTAGGTTTTCCTTCTTCTTTCTCCTCTTCTCACTTTTACGTAGTCTTGTTTTCTCCAAATGATTCTATTTTTCCTCTTTTCCTTATTTAATTCCTTTTATTCCTTTTAATCATAAGTAAAATAAATATCATTTTCTTCTCCAATTAATTCCATCATTAAACTTAATAATCCAATAAACTAAATAAATTATGACCTCAATTAATTTAATAATTAAAAATCATAAGTATTTAATTATTGCATTATTTTGGGGTGTCACAACTCTCCCCAACTTAAAAGAGTTTTCGTCCTCGAAAACATACCTCAGACGAATAGTTCGGGATACGAGTCCTTCATCTGACTCTCCAGCTCCCAAGTAACATTTCCATCAGCTGGTCCTCCCCAAGCCACTCTTACCAATGCAATCTCTTTGCCCCGCAACTGTTTCAACTTCCGATCCTCAATTCGCGCAGGTACTGCTTCCACAGTCAAATTCTCCCGTACCTGTATGTCATCTACCCGAATCTCATGAGACGGATCAGCAATGTACTTCCTCAGCTGAGACACATGAAAAACATCATGCAGATTCGCAAGTGACGGCGGCAAAGCAATCTGATATGCAACCTTTCCAACTCTCTTGGTAATCTGAAAAGGACCAATAAATCGTGGAGTCAACTTTCTTGACTTCAAAGCTCGACCAATTCCAGTCATCGGAGTAACCCGCATAAACACATGCTCTCCTTCACTGAACTCAAGGTCTTTCCTCCTCTTATCATGATAACTCTTCTGACGACTCTGAGAAGTCTTCATCTTCTCCTGAATCATCTTAATCTTTTCCGAAGTTTGCTGAACAATTTCCGGTCCAATCACAACATTCTCTCCGGTTTCATACCAACACAATGGTGTCCAACACCTCCTACCATACAATGCCTCAAACGGAGCCATACCAATACTCGAGTGAAAGCTATTGTTGTAGGTAAACTCAATCAATGGCAGATAGCTATCCCAAGCTCCACCCTTCTCTAACACACAAGCTCTCGGCAAATCTTCCAACGACTGAATCTTATAGGTGATCAAAATCCTCAAACTCGTGTGGTTGTTTGATATACACTTATTCAAAAATAACACAAATTAAAAACACATTTTTAACATCCATTTGATACAAAATGATAACATAATGTTATTTCTAGAGATACATTTTTTTGAAAAAATAAATAAAAGAAGAGTAAATTTAAAATGTTTTAAAATTGAATTTATTTAATAGAAAAAAACTTCACACAAAAACTAGAGATGCATTATTTTGTTGAAATTATTGCAACAACCCGCCAAAACAAATTTACAAAATAAAAAGTCTACCCCACCTAATTAGCTCTTATTGGTCCGTTTTAGAAGTAACGGATCGCCAAGTAAGTGACAGTGAGCCATCGATATGTTCTGATCCAACGGCTTATCAGTTTTCGGTGCAAGATTCTTACAATGACTGTGATGGTATAAAAGTTGTCAGCGCCTTCTACGATTTCGTCAAACCATCTTCATTACCCTCTCAATTTCTCACATCTTCTAAGCAAATCGCAAAATGGCCGGAGGAAGGAAAGGAGGAGGACCAAGGAAGAAGTCAGTGACCAGATCTGTGAGAGCTGGACTTCAATTTCCCGTCGGAAGAGTCGGTCGATTCTTGAAGAAAGGTAGATATGCTCAGCGTGTTGGTACTGGTGCTCCTGTTTACTTGGCTGCTGTTCTTGAATATCTTGCTGCTGAGGTTTATTTCTATTTCCCTATGTTTTCATTATAATCAAGAGTTTTGAGTTTGAAACCCTAATATTGAAATTTGTTGTTTGTTCAGGTTCTTGAGTTGGCTGGAAACGCAGCACGTGACAACAAGAAGAAAACTATCAGTCCAAGACATTTGTTGTTGGCTATTAGGAATGATACGGAGCTTGCAAAATTGCTTGCTGGTGTTACCATTGCTCACGGTGGTGTTCTCCCTAACATCAACCCTGTCCTTTTGCCTAAGAGGAATGAAAGTGCATCTACTGCTCCCAAGTCTCCATCAAAGGCCAAGAAATCTCCCAAGAAGGCTTAGATAGATGTGTTTAGCTATTAGGTTTAGTTTATTCCTTTTCGTTTTATGTTGATATCTAAGTTAGTGTTTAATGTAAACGAAAATTTCGATGTATACCAATTGTTGTGTTTCAAATTTCTCTATATCTCACGAAGGGTTTGATTATTTAATGAAAGCAATCTATTAGTTTTATGTTTAACTCACACTTTCTTTTGTGAATAAAACATTACATATTTGCCATTACTCTTTGTGGTAATCTTTTTAGAATCAACAAAGTGTTTTTGAGTAAGATGGCCATTAAGGTTGTCAAAAAACGTAAGTGTATAGCTAAAGCTGTTTAATCTCTCTTAACATAAATTAATACCGCAAAAACTTAATATTGAGAAGTTGAAAACAATTCCTTTACTTTACAATATTAACAATATTATAATTTACTGGTGTCTTCAATTGAACTTTAAACAAAAAAGTAAGTTGCTGTAAATTGTAATCATCTTTCAGCTAATTTATTGTAAAAAAAAGTCTTGTGTTCTCCATTTTTTTCTCTCCAAAATTTGAGTGGTACACTATTTTTGGCATTATAGATTTAAATGTAAATTGAATTTGATTAATTTTATTTCAAACTTCCCTTTGTCAGGCGCGTTTTGTTTTAATGAAAAAAAGTTTGGCGCATTACACAAGTTGCTTTTAAATTTCCATAAAATTATTCACTTTTGTTAATTGTGGGGCAACATTTTTCGTGATTCCCCGCACTATCTATGTAACAGGTTTACTCAAACATAGCGGAAAAATTGGCACTTGGCTTAAATATAATGTTTTAATTTTTTAATTGAAGGTTTTAAAAACTGGATTGAATTGATCGATTTAATTGGTTGGGATTGAGAGCTAGAATTTTATTCAGACAATTTTTTAAATTATTGGAACATTAAAATTGGACTAAAATTTGAAAAATCGGATTAAATCGTTCAAACAAAAATAATTAGAGTGAATTTTGTAAATTTGTCATTGATTGTTACTATTCTTAAATCAAAAAATAATAAGTGTATCATTTTCTCTTACATATATGTAATTTTTTTTCTCTATTTTTTTCATTACTTAAATTACATTTTAATTCACTTTTTAATTTTTATTGAAAAATAATAAAAATTACACATATAATCTGTTTGGTTCAAATGAATGGTTTGACGAAAAGAGATTTTAATGGAAGAAAGTAAAGATTAGGGATTTTTCGCATTTGGATCCTCTCCTGCTATATGCCTCCTTCTACTCATTCTGCCTAAATATAAGTTTTTAGATTCATCTAACGATACGAGAGAGAAAAAAAGTAAAAATAATTTAAACGATTAGATTAAAATCCAACAATCCAACACAAAACATGAGAGGTGGCTGCAGAAAAAACACAAGTGGGGATCCATATACGGGTTTATCTAATTATAAGTATGTTTTATTCTAACGAAGAAAAGAGATTTTTATATTTCATTAACCAATTTTATTTTACTATTAAAAAAGTATAAATTTTTTATATAAAAAAATATTATTATAATAATATATTACTGTTTATAAATATATTTTTTATTAAAAAATACACTGTATAAATACGCTGAATAATATTTGATGTAAGTATTAATGTATGATTTTGGAGTATGAATAACATTACTCTATTGTAAACAATTGCTTGATATATCTCCAAATCGTGTTGCCCCGCATAGGGACAATGAGATTTGTATTGAAAGAAACAAATGCATACAAAGTAGCTTTGCGGATGCAAATGAAATACTAGAGGCAACTGTTAAATTTGTTAAATTCTCTAGTGCTTAAGGAGCATTTGGCCAATTTGATTCATTGCAAGATAGGTGGAACTTGAAACCAAAGGAGTGGTGGATAACTTATGGATATTAAGTCCCTAAACTCTAAGCTATTGCATTGGAACTTCTTTCACAGCCATGTTCTTCATCTTATGCTGAGAGAAATTGGAGCACATATGGATTTATTTACTCATTGAAAAGAAATAAACTCAATCCAAATAGGGTTGAGGATTTAGTTTTTGTTCGTACAAATCTCTGTCTTCTCTCGAGAAAGAGTAAGGTTTATAATGAAGAAGTAACAAATATGTGGGATATTGGTGGAGATGATTGAGATCTATTTGATGGAGCTGATATTCTTGAAGTTGCTAGGCTTTCTTTCGATGAACCTGAACTAGAAGTTGCTTTTTTTAATGATATTGGAGAAGAAAATATTAATATTCAACCATGGTTTCATGATTTATTGATACTTTTTAAGTGTGATTTATTTATGTTATTGCAAGAATATTAATTTTTTTTAAAGCAAATTGTTTCTTAATATTAATGTTTTGTTGTTATTTAAATAATATAATTCGTCTATTTATTTTATAATTATACTTTTAAAAAATTATACTAACGTACTCGGACCTTGATTTTTCTAAAAATGTTGTACTCCTTATCGAGTACTGGGTACGTACCCGTACTCGTACCTAGTGGTGGAGCCATAAAAAAAATTTGGATGGCCTTTAACGTAAATTAAAGACTATAAATAAAATGTAAATATAATTTTAAATAAAACATGTAAGTTAAAATATATTTAAAGTAAATTACCAAAAATAAATAAATTACATGACTTAAAAATATATTAAAGTAACGCTCTACTCGTTTCGAGTGAGTTGAAATCATCAATAATAGACTCGGAACTAATGCTTGCACTAATCTCCCTTTCAATATATACTTTCATTCTATCTCATAGAAACTCATCATCCATCTTGTTTCTCAACTTAGTTTTGATAATTTTCATTGCTGAAAAAGATCTCGTAGTTGTGGTCGTAGAAACAAGAAGAGCCGTGATAAGACGAAGTAGTCTATCGATCAAGAAGTAAGTTTCAGACTGCCAGATGCAACCGAACATGAGCATAGTTATTGAATAGTTTATAAATTATTCAAGTTTGACGTTTGACGAGCAACAAAAAGAAAACGTTGGAGTTGATATTGCAAATTATTTTTCTCTTGATCACTAAAATCCATAGAATAATATTTTTTAACTAAAGAACAAATAGTATCGATGTTAAAAGCTTTGATCCATCCTTAGGAGATAAAGCACAATATAGGGTTAACAAATCCATTGCTTGCTCACTAAATCTGCTATCCAAATCTTGTAATTGTTTTTCAATGGTAGTGAAAAAGATTTCAACTTTAAAGTAATGTTGAATTCTGACCTGACTCTCTTAAAGACGGGAGCGTTTAAATCTTGTCGTTGAATGAACATCTTTAAGATCAAGAATCTTAATACCATGTTTTTCATAAAAAGATGTCACTTTAGTAATCAATACATCCCAACCACTTTCTCTAAAGTGTTGAATAAAACTCTTTGTTGAACGAACCAAATGCATAATATTAACTACATATTGATTTTGCTTTTGAAAGGCTTGACAATGCATATCTGTTATCCCCATAATTTCTTTCTTCAATTACTGAGATTATAATTTCTTCGTTTCTTTATTCTCTTTCAATTTCACATGCTTTCCTATTAAAAAATAATCAATTTTCCTATTATTCATCTTTAGTTTTCCTATAATATCAATCCAAAAATCAATTCAGAGAACATGAAAATTAAAATAGAAAAAAATTATAAACCAAATGAAATCAATCAATTATAAACTAAAATTAAAAACTCAACATTCAACACAATTACACAAAGGAGATTATTGTTAACATTTAACACTTGTTGGTTCTATTGATTGACAATAATTTTGGTAAAACATTCTGCTCAGAAATAACTTGAAGTTTACTGAAGTAGCAGATGTCATAGCAGATGTCCTGACATGTGATACAGACAGAAGTGCAGATTTTTTAGGAAGTCAATTTGTTTGTTATTTGTATGCTTCGATTAAGGAAGCTTGAGAAACGCTTTCAGCAAGATACTTGGAGATTTAATATCCTGCTTTCATGGAGAAAAGAGAGAAGGCGCTGAACACTTGTTAGTAAAGCAACCCTAGTTGTTGTTACTCTATTTAAAGGCTGCAAACCCTATTTTGCAGTTTGGCCATTCCAATTTTAGAGAATTTAGCTTTTAATTTTGGGTTGTTGTTTGTGTTTGTTGTTAATTGTCAATTGTGAGCCTCTTGAGTGTTTCTACTTGAGAAGGACAGTTTTTGAGTTGTAATTTTTCAATCACCATAAGCTTTGAAGCAAGTGTGATTGTGTGTCCTTGAAGAATATCTTCAGTTTTAGTTATTTTTAGTGTCATGGGTTGTGATACTGAGGGAGTGAGCGGAGGTTCTCATATCTAAGTGTGGTATCTTAGGTAGAAGGGTCATTGAGTAGTTTGATTAAGTGAGGAGGTGTAAACAGAGAAGATTTAGCTCTGAATTAATACTACTAATAGTGAACTTCATCCCTGACTTGGAAGCCCCAGACGTAGGTTAGTTAGAACCGTACTGGGTTAATAATTCTTTGTGTTTTTATTATTTTCAGCACTGTTAAATTATGTTATGTGTAAACTATGTTTAAAGCAGATATAAGTGTCGTGACATTACCATTGACATCCAATATCTGATCCCAGAATTTCAATTCGTATCGGAGCAAGCATCCTACTCTGCCTCTGGGTGAGATTTAGGGAAGATATTTTTTCTGGTAATATGGACAAGGAGGCAATATATTTGATAGACCACCCACTCTGGATGGTTCTAACTTTGATCTGTGGAAGCCTCGTATGGCAGCATATATAAAGTCCTTGGACAACAGGGCTTGAAAGGCTATTCTGAAAGGATGGGCACATCCGGTGATTATTGGAGCTGATAATCAACCTACTGGTGAGCTGAAACCTGAAGAAAATTAGTCAAAGGAAGATGATAAACTAGCTCTTGCAAATTAAAATAACCATTGAATGCTATATTCGGTGGAGTTGACAAAAACATCTTCAGATTAATCAATACATGTGAAGTGGCCAAGGATGCTTGGGAAATTCTCAGAACTAATCATGAAGGCACCTCCAAAGTTAAGATGTCAAGACTTAAACTACTCACAACTCAGTTTGAAAATCTAAGAATGAAGGAAGAAGGAAGCATTCAATAATTTCATATGAATGTCCTTGAAATTGTCAACGCCTGCAGTGCCTTGGGAGAGAAGATACCAAGAGAGAAGCTGGTGATAAAGATTATCAGATTTTTTCCTAAGAGATTTGACATGAAGGTTACAGCGATTGAAGAGGCTCAAAAAATCAACAAAATGAAAGTGGATGAACTAATTGGTTATCTCCAAACTTTTGAGCTGTGCATTAATGAGAGGCTAGACAAAAAACCAAAAAGTATAGCCTTCAAGACCAATATTGAAGAAGTCGAGGAATTTGACGTGGACACCGAAGAAGGACTTTCTAATACCATTGTCTTCCTTGGAAGACAACTCAACAAGGTACTGGAGTGAATGGAAGATGACTCAAGACCAAATGTCAAGAACATCTCACATGACATCAGGAGGTCAGGAGATTATAGCAGAAAAACCATACCAGATGACAAAATCAACCAAGATAGAGAATCAAAGTATCAATGTTGTATAGGATTTGGTCATATCATAGTTGAATTCCCTACTTATCTCAAGAGAAGAACAAGAGGACTAGCAGTAACATGGTCTGATGAAGACTCTGGAAGTGAAGTAGAAGAAGATACATCCAAGGAAGTTACAGCCTTAACTGGGATTTGCAAATCAAATAAAGGAAATGATGAAATCCATAAAGAATTGGGGAATCAAAAGAAAATGATAGCAAAATTGAAGGCAGAAAAGAGGAAGGACATAAGTACCATCTCAAAGCTGGAACATGAAGTAAGTCTACTCAAGTCTGATCTAACAAATTTGACCAAATATGTCAGAATGCTGAATAACGGATCAAATGTATTGGACAATATACTTCTGACTGGAAGAGATGCAAAAGATATGAGTGGTCTAGGATATAATGAAATAACCAAAAAGAGACACCACTTGAATATGAATAATTTTCTGTCTAAACCTCAAATGTTGAAACAAATGTCTCAACATCATGAAAGAAGGAATATTGATCACTCTAAAAGAAGACACTAACACTAGAGATGTTACCATTGTGGGCGATTTGGTCATATAAAGGTGTTATGCTACAAGCTACATGGATATCCAAAGTCTGGTTCTACACTCAAGATCAATTAAATCACACACACTGAAAGAAGCAAGAAACAGTGGGTGCCCAAGGCTACTATTAATAGTCTCATAGCTCATACATCTCTTAGAGCCTGAGCTAAAGAAGATTGGTACTTTGATAGTTGATGCTCAAGACATATGATTGGAGTTAAGAACCTATTAGTGGATATCATATTCCACTCTACTAGTTTTGTGACATTTGGAGACGGAGCTAAAGGAGAAATCAAAGGTGTTGGAAAACTGGATTGCCCAGGAATCCCAAAGCTTGAGAATGTATTACTATTCAAAGGGTTAACAGCAAATCTGATCAGCATCAACCAACTCTATGATCAAGGCTTTAAAGTAAACTTCACTAAATCTGAATGCATAGTTACAGATGAGAAAGACGAAGTAGTGATGAAATGTGGAAGATCCAGAGATAACTGCTACTTATGGATACCTGAAGACTTGAGCCTATCCTCAACGTTCTCTCTAGCCAAGGAAGATGAAGTTAAAATATGGCATCAGAAGTTTGGACACTTACACTTTAAAGGAATAAAGAGAATTATCTCTATGGAAGCAGTGAGAGGAATCTCTAAGCTGCATATCGAAGAAGGCAGAGTCTGTGGAGAATGCCAAGTTGGAAAGCAAACCAAAATGTCTCATAAGAAGGTCCAACATCTCACTACTACAAAAGTCCTAGAACTACTTCACATGGACTTAATGAGACCAATGCAAGTGGAAAGTCTTGGTGGAAAGAAATATGCATATGTAGTGGTGGACAATTACTCCAGATACACCTGGGTGAATTTCATCAGAGATAAAACAGAAGTATTTGATGTGTTTAAGGACCTCTGCAAGAGAATTCAAAGAGAAAATGACAGTTATGTGATCAGAATCATAAGTGATCATGGAAAGGAATTTGAAAATAGCAAATTCGCTGAGTTTTGTTCCTCTGAAGGAATCAATCATGAACTCTCATCATCCACCACTCCTCAACAAAATGGTATTGTAGAGCGCAAAAATCGAATGTTGAGTGAAAAGAATAGAAAGATTTAGGTGAGTGGAGGATTTATTTTTATTCATAAATCAAAATCCTCCTAATTTTGGGGGGCCGAAAAAATTTATGTTGGAGGAGGGATTATGAGAACTTAGACAAATTGTTAAAATATTTTTTTTGTTGTTGTTAGTGTTTCAAAAATTAATGATAAATATTATTTATTATTTTATACAATCTTTTTTAACAAAAATTATGTTTTGAAGTCCTCTTTTTCTCTCCCCTCTAAATCTTTAAATTTTTTTTAGTGTTTATAAATACTTGAATAATAGGTATGATAGTTCATATCGAAGACCGTAAAAGATGCAAAACCACATTGTGTCGTCATATATTATTAAGGCAGACAATTAAAATAGTTATTAAATCTATCATATACTCCTACCAAATAGATATCACCATCATAAATAAAAGAGAATGGATATCACCATCATAAATAAAAGAGAAGAGAAGAATTTGGTGATGGTAAGGAGGATTATTAATATATTTATGAGTTTTAAGGAGATGGAAAATTTATGAGGTTTAAATTAAATTTATGAATCAAACAACATTTTGTTTTTAATTAAAAAATATTTTTTAGGTTCTTTGATTAAAAAATATATAAGTTTTGAGAATTTTTATTTAAATTTTAAACGAATTTAAATTAAATTTATCTATTCATAAATAAATACTTATTAATATTCCTACATCAACTCAATTAACAGTATCACACTACCATGTCATGAAAAAACATGCCACTGTATTATCTTTTGATAAATAAAACTAATGAAAGAGTAAGTTAAAGATGTTTTAAAATTCAGTGTAAAGTTTAATAGAAAAAACTTTATAGATATTTACGAGGGCTTCATCTAAACTGATCTCCCATTTAAAATTGCAAGAACCCGCCCAAAATTTGCAAATAGCTAAATTCAAAAAATAAAACTCTACGCCACCTAATTGGCTCTCATTGGTCTGTTTTAAAAGTAACGGATCGCCACGTAAGTAACAGTGAGTCATCGATAATTTCTAATCCAACGGCGTGTAATTTTTTAGATGCAAGATTCGTACAATGACCGTGATAGTATAAAGCCTCGCCAACGCTCTCTTCGATTGCATCTCACCATCTTCAATCTTCATCACTCTCCTCTCCTCACATTTTTCTTTCAACACAGTGAAACCGCTTCAAGTATCTAGTGTTCAAACAGCAAAATGGCCGGAGGAAGGAAAGGAGGAGGACCAAGGAAGAAGTCGGTGACCAGATCTGTGAGAGCTGGACTTCAATTCCCAGTTGGAAGAGTCGGTCGATTCTTGAAGAAAGGTAGATACGCTCAGCGTGTTGGTACTGGTGCTCCTGTTTACTTAGCTGCTGTTCTTGAATATCTTGCTGCTGAGGTTTATTTCTATTTCCCTATGTCTTTATTATAATCAAGAGTTTTGCGTTTGAAACCCTAAAATTGAAATTTGTTGTTTGTTCAGGTTCTTGAGTTGGCTGGAAACGCAGCACGTGACAACAAGAAGAAAACTATCAGTCCAAGACATTTATTGTTGGCTATTAGGAATGATACGGAGCTTGCAAAATTGCTTGCTGGTGTTACCATTGCTCACGGTGGTGTTCTCCCTAACATCAACCCTGTGCTTCTGCCAAAGAGGAATGAAAGTGCATCTACTGCTCCCAAGTCTCCATCAAAGGCCAAGAAGTCTCCCAAGAAGGCTTAGTTAGATGGTTTTAGTTGTTAGGTTTTGTTTTGTTCTGTCCTTTTCTTTTTGTGTTGATATCTAATATTAGGCGCCTCTAATGTATACCAAGCTATTAAATTTGAATATCTGTGTGTTATGAGGAGTTTGATTCATTAATGAAAACAGTTTGTTTTCTTCTATTCATATTGTTTTAAGAATTATTCGCAAACATCAAATTATGGATACTTGCCATTGTAAAGCCACCTCTAAAGTAAACATGAAAATAAATTGTCCTGGTAAGAAATATTGTGATTATACAATTTTAGATATAATGAGGGAAGTTTACTATTTAGATGACTGTAATTGAGAAGAAATTTCATTTTAGTCTATATTTCAATTTGTGGTTATCTAAAGATAATGTGTAGTTTATACTCCCTCCGTTCCTTCCGTTCCTTTTTAACTGTCATTTTAGCATAAAGTTCTTCAACTAAGATAGTGCTATGTTAGAGTTAATTTTTCTATTATACCCTCATTTATTTTCTCTTTCATAATAAATTCACTCCTATACTCTCTCTCATTTATTGAGAAAGTAAGGGTATAATTGATAAGTTATGACATTAAATTATAAAACGACACTTAAATAGAAACAAAAATATTCTTCTAAAACGACACTTAAAAAGGAACGGAGGGAGTACTACATATTTATTTCAATGTAGTTTCATCTTACTCCAATTTGTTTACACGGATTAGTATTCCACACTGTTACTGTTTGGATGTTATAATTGGAAAAGATAAAGTATTTAGTTATGTATTAGAAGGTAGCATAGCATGCTTAAAACATCGTTAAAGAACGGTTCCTAGAGTTTGAATTCATAATTCAATATGAATGAGGATAAAAGGAATTATCACTAGTGAAAAGTACCATAAACACCTACTCATAATGTTACTCAAGCACAATGCAAACAAACTTTTAAACTATTTTATGATTTTTTCCCCCAACTCTAGATAGGTGAATTCTAGCATGAACCATCAAATAAGTCTCTCATACGTGAGACACATAAAAATATACAATTAGATTCATTCAATGATTCATATTTGATATAAATTAAAATTAGAACACCTTCGTGTTTTTACATTCAATCTTGTTCTCACGTATCTTTCCAATTATATTCAAAACAAATTATAACCTTCAATAGTGCTTTAATGGTAGAAACTAGAAATTTTCCGAAATCCAGAACCTTTTAATCTTTAATAATCACATTTTCCAAAATGAATAGAAAAAAAACCCTAATAAAGTTAAAAACTATTTTACATATAAAATATAATGTTACGTTTTTGTTATTGGAATGACAACTAATGAAGTTAAAAACTATTTTACATATAAAATATAATGTTACGTTTTTGTTATTGGAATGACAACTATAACTTATAATAATTTCTTTGTTGCAAATATGTTTCTCCTAGTATCATTGTTAGACCATTTATAATGGTTTCAACACTCAACACCCACTTTTTCAACTCCCAACACTCCACATCATTTTCTCTTTCTTCCACCTAATAACTCAACACCCATTCAACTTTTACCCTCTCCAATAGTTTTCCACTCAACACCCTACCCCACCACTTTTTATTTTCATATTCTTATTTAAATTTTATTTTTATTTTTATGATTACATAAAATTACAATTATCGATTAAAATTAAATTAAAATAATAAATACTTAATAATTTATTTTTTAATTTTTTGTAATAAAAACAAAATTTATTTAAATAATTGGATACGATACAAATCATCTTAAATTAATTTAAAATACAACACACAAGTAACGTAATTAGTACGATACAAATAATTTAAAATGCAAACACTACACTGGCATATTGAAACAATAATAATTAAAGCAAACACTACACTGGCATATTGAAACAACAATAATTAAAGCAAACACAACACTGACATATTGAAACAACAATAATTAAAGCAAACACAACACTGACAAATACTTCATTGAAATTAATTATCAAACAGATTCGCCTCCAACTTTTTCAAAATTGGTTCTTCCGTCATCTAGATGCTCTTCGGTTAGCTTTAGATACATCTTCATTTTCTTGGTTTTAGTCTTTTCCAAGGCTATATTGTTAGCCTGCTGTTGCATCAAGGCTATGTTGTCCAATCGTTCAAGCTCTTTCGTCTTGAATTCTTTGTATTCAGCCCATTCTTTGTCCACCACCGAGGCATATTCCTTGCTTTTCTTTTACTCTTTTTTAGCCCTCCTATAGGATGAGCCTTTGGATTCTAGGTGTTTGAGCCACATGCATCACTCTCGCGAGATCTCTTAGATCCACTACTTCCTGAGCCAATATTTCCTCCTACTTGACTACCATAACGTGGTTGATCACGGAGAGCGTGTCATTCTTCCATTAAAGTGAATCTAACATTCTTCCCACATGCATATAATTCCTGCGCTTTTGCCAAAACATCATTCTCCGACCAACCACTTCCTTGCATACGCTTAGCGCCATCATAAGCGCCAATCCATTTACCCAACACTTTGTTCATATAATTAAAACGGTTTCGGCATGCAGGTCCATCACGCGGAGGATCGAATGAGCAATGCTCATTACAATACTCAGCAATTTTACCCCAATATGTTTCACCTTTCTGGTTTCTCCCGACAACACTGCTTGTTCCAAATTTAATCCACCCACTAATTAGCACCAAATTTTGTTCAGTGTTCCATGCTGGTTGCAGAGTTTTCCTGCTCTTAGGAGTTGAATCCTCTGAATTCGGACCGACTTCATTAGAAACTATCATGCCACCAATAGTTAGTTGTCTTGAAAACTCGGGAAATTCAGGTACACCACCACTTGGAAAATTTGCATTCGCCATTGTCACATAACCATTAAACGAGGGTGTTTGAGATGGATTTCTCGGCATAGATCCATAATATGTTTGAAAGTTTGGAACAGAGGATGTCTGGTTGAAATTTGGTGGAAAACCAAAATTAGGTATGTTTTGAGGATGTTGGTTGGAAAATTGATTTGGATTTTGATAATAGTTGGGATTTTGATAATTGTTGGGATTTGGAAAATTGTTGGGATTTTGGTTAAATGGAAAATTAGCAGAATTTTGAGTGTTAAAATGATTATTGGGATCCATTTCACTAAAAAAAAGACACTTAACTTCAAAATAAACACTAATAATAAAATTAAGATAGTGAAAAACTTAGTTTTTTTTTCTGTGTCCAAATCAAATGAACCAAGTCTCTATTTATAGAGAGAAAAAAATCATGAATTTTGGTAAAAAAAAAAAAAAATTAATTTGCAACGAAATAATTGAGTTCAAAGTATTAAATGGATAAAAATCTGGTCAGCCAATCAAGCACAGCCACGTGGCAGATTAAATGGTGTTGAGTTTTCTCAACATCTCTCTCCTCCAACACACACTCAACACTACATTACACACCCATTGCACATGATTTTGTGGTGTTGACTTCAAATAACTCTACCATTGCACATGGTCTTAGTTTTTGTTATTAGAATAAAAACGGTGTCATGTATTTCTCATATGTACTGCAATTTTTAGAGCATAATAGTGAATACAATTTCTCTTTAACTAACCAGCAACACTAATAAAATTTAATAAAATGATTAATAATATTTAATTAAATGATTGTTAATTTTCAGAATTAATATCTTTCATGTGTTAATTTGGAAACATGATACATAGCAAGATCGTGGCAACAATTCAAAGAAAAGTAGATGTTGCGATTGATTGTGTGCAGTGACACATTATTTCATTTTTATCTTTAATAAATCTTGATCATTAAAGAGATCAAATGATGAATTTTGTGTGTTTTATCGATGAGAGATTTAATTGAACCTTCACGTAAAAAGTCACCCTCTAGATATTCTCCTAAATTGACGTTGAAATTTGTGCAAATTGTTTTTAAGTAACATTGGTTCTTCCTGAAATTTGTAATGTTAATGCTTTTTTAATTTAGTAGTAAAATAAACTCATGTAAACATTGTCTTTATTGATTTTATTACTTAGAACATCTTTAACTCATGATTGTTTATTACAAAATTTTATATAGATGATGTTAATTATAAACAACTTGGATGTACTATGACTATATACAATTGTTTTATTATTTAACTTTTTTTTTTATATTCCACATTATCTTATCTTTCTTTCACATAATAATTTTACATTCATTCAATTTTTACTCACTACAATGATTTTGTTTAATAAAATTTAACACCCTATCTCATCACTATTCACAACACTATTAATCTAAACATTCACAACAATTAATAAAATTTTATAAATATTTTTCGAGTCCTACTCTTTTTTCATTAAACATGTTGAATGTTTTTGATACCAATTAATTCACATCACTTCAATACCCCATCCAACACCGTATTACAAACCTTCAACAACTGAATTTATTTCAACTATGACATTTCATAAACTAAAATTAATTTTCGTCGCCACGGTGACCGTTCTAATTTTTTTCAAACGTAGCACGACCATCGCTGTATATTAGTGACGGTTCTCAAAATTTTAACCCTTTTATGTTTCAATCATGAACATTCTCTACCAGTAAAACTTCTCAATTTTTCCGACCTTTTATATTTCAATCACCATTATTCTTAACCGGTAATAACTCTCAATATCCCCGATCTTTTATGTTTCAACCACCACCAACAAACACTATTAACCAATATATGTATTTAATGGTTACCAACGACACTGTCGAGTCTACTAACATAGAATAAGAATCACCAATACTATAGATTCTCAAGTGCTAGTGTTCTCCACCCATTATAGTCTAGATAATATTAATTTTTGCAGAAGAAGGATACCATTCAAACCAAAAAATTTGTGTGTCACGTTCTTAGAAGAAGAAGATTCATTTGTGGGAGTTGATCACAAAACATACAGTTTTTGGGGGTAGAATCATAGATGATTATAATAACTACCGCAGACCGTTTATAGTGAGAGTGTGGTCTACACTCAAATATCGATGACATCTATTGAATAAACATTGTCAATAGTTTTGCGGTAGCTACGAACTAGCTATTGTTAATAAGAAAAATGGACAGTCTGAGACTAGCATCATGAATGAGGACCATAAATTTTTGTACAAGTACGTCATAAACGTTTCACAATGGAGCACACATGGAGGTTGTTGAAGAATAAACTTAAATGAAAGGGTCAAGAAATGAATAATTCTTCAAATAGATCAAATATATTCCTACCGAGACAAATTAATCGACATCTAATCCCGAAAATCCCATAAATTGTTCATAATACATCAATGCAACTCAGACCGACTGCCCAATAAGACAAAGGGCAGCAAAAAAGAAGGTCAAAGGAAAAACATCTCCATCTATAACACCCATAATGTATTTGACCAACATGGAAAATGCCTCAGAAAAGAAATGACCTATCTATGGTAAAATAGCTGAAGTAAGGTTGGCAGAGAGCATATCTATGTTGTATGAAATTCTCATGAAGGACAAATCAACAATGGATGATGAGCAACATCGAGAGCATGAATAGATTTATCAAAGTATCAAGGAGAAACACTTCATAGAAGTTAGGTGTATTATTATTATTGTTTAGGTTTGAATATATATTTCATATTATTGTGATTTTGTTCTAAATGATTGTAATTTTAATTTTGTATCTATGTTCCAAATTAGTTATGGAAAACTAGCCATTCTAAAAAAATAGTCGTTGTAAAACTAGCTGTTATATAAACCTAGTCGTTGTAAAAAATGAGTCGTTGTAAAACCTAGTCGTTGTAAAACCTAGCCGTTGTAAAAAAACGAGCCCATATATACCTTATATGTTCTCCCATTCTATTATCATTTTATCATATCTTTAATGGATCCAAATGTTGAATGAGATTTTTTTTGACTGAAGTCGCATAAGATTTCCTTAAGGAAAACACCGAGGAAGTGTTATTATTGTTGTTGTTGATGTTGTTTTTGTTGTTGATATTTAATGTTTAAAGATTCTACTAGTATTATTTTGCTGCTGTTGTTGTTGATGAAAAATATTTATAATTTGTCAACAAATTTGATGCTTTGATGATTAAAACGACAAAAAATAGGTCAATTTTTTTTTTGTAAACAAGACTTTAACCCTCGGTTACTGCTAAAATCCTAGGTAAAAAGTAGCATAGTTTGAAATTCGAAAAAAATACGGTAGTTAGGGATCGAACTCAGGACAGTGCCACTTTATCGCTTGACATTTTGAAAATCCGAGAGGAAAAGTGGCGAGTTTTCATGTCACCCCTTCCATACCTTGCTTGTGTTACCGAGATTAGATCCTTTTCGCGTTCGACGTTACAAGCATTATTTGTAGTAATGAGGATATATCGAAGTACTATGTACAACGACATTTATAACTTAGAAAATTCAAAGCACATTGAAAATATTGTTCGACAATGTTGGGGTTCGAAATATGGCTAAATAACTACCTTTTGGCCTTATCTTCATCTGAAGGATGCATGAAAGCAAATTAAAGAAGAAACACATCCAAACAAAGAGGTGTGAACTTTTGTAGAAATGATTGTTCGTTACAGTTAATTAATTTTTAATATAAATAGGTATTCATATAGTTAAATTTTGGTGTGTTGAAGTTACTACAAAACTCAAAATACTCAAAGTATCCGAGCAAAGTGATAAGTGCAAGTTGTAGTTATCTATGTATATATTTTTTGTTGCACTTATCGACTCTTTATTGTTAATATTGTTAATATCGGTGGAATAACCCTGCTTTTTGTTGTAAATGTGTTTGTTTGTATTTTTATGTACATATTGTACTGTTTGATAGTTTTGTATTCATTTTGTTGGTATTTGAGCATTGTTGGAGCCAGAGGAATAAAAGCTCCAAGATATATTTTTATAAAAGAATAAGAAGAATTAGGCAAAGAAAGAAACCAAGAAAAGAAGTGAAGTGTTGCTGTCTGAACTGCAACGCCGAGCAATGTTGTGGCGAGGACAGGGCGCTGTGAGCGTCAGATCCATCGTCGGGTGAGAATAAAGGTCGTCACCGGGCGATGAAGAGATATTTTGCCCAGTTGCTCGCGTGGCCCAACATGTTTCAAGTGTTGAATAAGCAGCGTCAGACGGTGCATTGTAGCGTCGGGCGGTGGTCGCGAATCAGAATTTTTGTATGTATTTTCCTTTCAATTTCATTTTTTATGTTATAGTTTTACGGTGGTTTTTGTTTCCCAATTCCATCATAATGATGTGAAAAACACAAGAAAGGGTTTGAATTGAGTTTTAAGCTTTAATAACTATTCTTTGAAAAGAGTCCCCATTGAAAAACTACTTCAATTTTGATAATAAGGTAGAGAAAGTAGGAAATAAGAAATAAACACACGATATTTATACTAGTTTATTTGATAACCTCAAGCTACTCTAGTCCACCCTTCCAGGTGATTTTGCCTCTCTTCAACGAGGTCTTAATCCAATAATCAAACAGATTATTACACTAACACACACCAACTGTATGTGACTAAAACTTGCACACACAAACTATATGTGACTAACTATCAATCTCTAAGACACACTAGTCCCAGAAATCTCAAGAATACTAACCTAACCGGTCTCTTAAGGAAAAATCAAACAACTATTTGAATACACATTTTGCTTACAAGTAAATTCCTTCTACACATGTTGAATATGTAAACTGATTTTTAGCATCGTGACTTAAGAAAATATGAAGCTTTTTACAATAGAATATATGAACTTTTTCATCCAGCAAATTAGCAACATTTTCTTCAAGTCTTCCAGCCTTTATATAGCCATACAAGAGATGTGACCATTGAAGGGTACATCTTGAATTATCACAAATTATGGCTGCTTGAGAGAATTTGAGGGACAAGATACTACACAACGTCCATCCTTCATGGTAGAGGAATGAAACATTTTGTTTCTACCATGTAGTGTTGTACCACATTAACGTTATCTTCTAACCCTTCTGTACTTCAGAGGCTTCCGCGAGCATGTGCAAGAAGAGAGAACATAACTTCTGGGTTATCAAAACTTCAAGTCTTCGGAGTCTTTAGAATTACGTCTTCAGAGTCCTTAGCACTTGATATTGAAAACCTTTGTATAGAACCTAAGGTTAGAAGAAATTCAAGTCTTCAGAGTCTTCATAACTGCGCATTTAGAGTCTTCAGCACTTGGTCTTCAGAATCCTTTGTCTTCTAAAACTTGAGTCTTCGTCATCTGGACTTTGTTCAACATAACTTCTATCTTTAGATCTTCAAACTGGTTTCTTAGACAATACGTATCAGAGTCATCAAAACATCAGAGCCTTCTGAAGATTTTCTCGCTACTGTTCATCTGAACTTTGTATAGCCAAAAAGCGAAACATACTCTCTTCTAATGTTATGGAAGCACCTTTTCATCATAAGAAGAACATGTTTATCAACTCAATAATAAACATTAGAGTATCAAAATTGTTCATACAAACATAATCTTTGTTATCATCAAATCTTAGAGAAACAATTGCAGAACCAAATCTTGTTCTAACAATCTCCCCTTTTTTAGGATGACAAAACCATGTATGTTGATGACACAATTTTGTAAGAAACAAAAAGAATGTAAAATAAGAAGGTAAAGGCTACTTATCCTTTATATGGAGACTTCCCATGAATTAAAGACTTGACGAAGATCAGAACTTCTGACTAAGGACCATTTGAGTAAAAACACCCCTTGGTTCTAATAAATCAGATAGAAGGATCTTAAGATTCTTGATTCTTTGATAAGGATATTTCTAATTGAGATCTTGAACTCACAACGTTACTGAGACAGATTCCAGATTCTCAAATTAGAGCTTCACTTAGAACTTAAATTTCTCAGATTTTGGTTCCAAGAGTCAGACAAATAACTTTTTCAACTTTCTTCAGATTCTGACCAAAAAATCCCGAAGTAATGAAGCAGACACAATTCTACCAAGAAACAATAATTTATATTGGTTAGAATGTAAGCATCATTTTATAAATAATTTGACCAATTAGAATCAAAATTACTTTACTTTAACTACTCCTTCTTTTTGTCATAGTAAAAAAGGTAAACAAAATGGGAAAAACATAAATACCAGAAGAGAATAGAAGAAGATTTTTATTCGATTGAAAAAGAGACAAAGTACATCAAAGCAAACTAGACTAAGCTAAACTTCAAATACATCACAACTCTCATCAAATAATACATTTTATCTAAAAACCGGATCCCTTCGAACAATTCCAATTACATCAGCTAACTCAAACTGTTCAGATAGTACTCGTCCATAAGGAATGAATGATTTTTGAGAGTTTTTGGAGCTACGAATGGAGATTGTAGAAAGATCTTGGATGAAGATTTGTCAACAAGAAGCGACATCAGATTTTTGCAGAAGTTTTCAGTTTAAACAAAAAGAGGTATTTGGAACATTTGGGAACACATCAAGATTCATGCAGGAGTTGGGAACAAGGGGATAAAAAATAGCTTGATTAATGGAATAACAAGTGATGATAATAGGATTATCGAAGATATGAGAATGAATGTAGTCTCCAATAGAACTGACAAATGCATGAATCAAAAACTGTTTGACAAGGTTAGGATATATAGGACCTCTAAGCATGGATGCATACCCAATCCAACCTTGGTTTCTATGAATGATTTAATTCGACCTTCGTCAGTCACATTATTAGTTTTTTTCTCATTGATCACTTCAAGAAGAGATACATCACCGTTAAAGGTTCTGGAGCCCATAGAGAAAGAGAAATTTTATGAAAACTGAAGACTAAAAGAATGAAGAGAAGAATACAAAGATATAAAGATGGATGAAAGACAACGAAGAATGAAGGCTATAAATAGTCCCAAGGGGACAACACAAATATTTCGTGACCAAATGAAATCTTATAGCAGACAACCGTCACTTAAGAAGAATATGAAAGGATAGGTCACATGCGCTATCTATGGTACAAAAAACCAGTTTTGAAATGACAAGATAGGGAGAAGTAGTAAATAACAATAATAATGATATAGTCAATTTCCAAGAAAGATTATTGCTCAAAGTGTATGCTAAGTCGAAATAATGTTTACGTTATAACAAAAGTTGGACACGATATTCATTACTTCTGATAAGGTGACACAATTTGATATGCTCATACTTCTGGAATACCAACGGTTTCCATCTGATTATAGACACTCCTGACCAAATCATATTATGATAACTGAGATTCTAAGAAATATAATAACCTACTATTTAACTAAGAATCTAATTTCTCAAACTCTAACTAAACACATCTATTCTGTTGAATTGTTACTCTGGACAAAATTCCATTTTCAGATTTTTCAGAATAAACACAAATCTATCTTCAACCAAGTGTTTTGTAAAGATATCAGCCCATTAATGGTTTTTATCTATATATTTCAAACATAAAATTCCCTTATGAACATAATCTCTAATGAAATGATTTTTAATTTAAATGTGTTTTGCTCTAGAGTGTAAAATTGGATTTTTACTTAAATATATAACAACAATATTATCACAAAAGATAGGAATGTTACCTTCGTATATCTGATAATCTTCCAGCTGATTCTTCATTTAGAGTATCTCAGTACTGCATAATGATGTTGGTATGTACTCTGCTTATGATGTTGAAAGGGAAATTGTAGATTGTCTCTTACTCGACCATGTACTGTTGTACCATGTTAACATTATCTTCCAACCCTTATGTACTTCATAGGCTTCTGCGAGAATGTGCAAGAAGAGAGAACACAACTTCTGGGTTATCAAAACTTCAAGTCTTCAGAACTGCGTCTTCAGAGTCCTTAACACTTGGTCTTAAAAACATTTGTATCTAACCTAAGGTTAGAAGAACTTCAAGTCTTAAGAGTCTTCAGAACCGCGCCTTCAAAGTCTTCAGCACTTAGTCTTCAAAACCCTTTGTCTTCTAAAATTTGAGTGTTCAGCATCTGGACTTCGTTTAACAAAACTTCTGTCTTTATATCATCAAACTGGTTTCTTAGACAATACATATATGACTCACCAAAACTTCAGAGCCTTCTGAACCTTTCCTCGATACTGTTCAACAGAACATTGTGTAGCCATGAAGCGGAACATACTCTCTTCTAATGTTTTGGTAGTGCCTTTTCATCAGAAGCAGAACTTGTTTGTTAAATCAATAATAGTAAACACATTAGAGTATCAAAATTGTTCATACAAACATACTCTTTGTTATCATAAAAACCCAAAGAAAAAATTAAAGAACCAAATCTTGTTCTAGCACATCAGCCTTATACTTTTAATAAATTAGCTTAGAAAAGAACACTAGGACTTGCATACAGATGATCTGAGGTGTATTACTCGTTGTCCGACTCTGATAATCTGCTATATTTGTGGTTTATCTCTTCTCCTCTCTTTGTATTTCTCTTTTGTTGCGTTTTGTATGTATATTTTCTCTGAACATAATTATACTTGTCGCCCTTTGCGTTATATAAAACTTGCTTTACAAATCTGTGTCGATTATTGTCCTAGGATTTTACTCTGTGTTAGATATTTGAGTAGCTATAGACATATACTTCTTAGATTCTTATCTAGGATGATTATTGATTGGTTTATGGACTCTAGAGATAGATTTGAAGCTGACATTCACTTAGGGTATATGAGAATAATGCCTCTGTGTTGGTTGGGTCGGTTGAGAGATCATTGATGCGAGTGGAACAATTGAGTTTTGTATTGTTAAGGTGGTAGAGAGATCACTACCTAGGTGATGCAGTTGACCTCTCAATTTGGGTTAGAAATAACTTAGGTCGTGAAAGATATGTGATGACATAGACGAGTATTGTAGGTTGAGTATAACTGGTCAATAGGTTTAAGTCCGTGAGGAGTGGTGTACATTTGTGCCAGATAAGTTGTCTTTCGTTTTTAATTTTGTTCACATTTATTTTCTGTTAATACATTTCCTTATAACAAACCTATTCAAATCCCTAAACTCATTAATGAGAGATTCGTCGATCGACAATTCAATATACCAATCTCTATGGACACAATACAATATAACCTATATCACCCGGTAAAAATAATAGTTTACTTTTTGCTTGCCGCTTTACCACTGCAACACGAAGTGAGAAAAGAGTTTTATCGAGTGCAATATATGTATGCAAACACCATATTTTATTATTGAAAAGCCTTTTACATAAATTATTTTTTTGCATATATTTTCAATTTCGAATATTGTTGAAATCTTTTACATTTATTGCATTTGAATTTTATCTTCTATTTTAGAAAACTTTATACACATATGTCATAGGGTTATCTTGTCGATCGTGTAAGTATCCTTTTGGAAGACTAGTGTTTGTTTACCAAATTTTACAATAGAGAAATTGGCACACCCGGTGAGACCCTTCGTTTTAGAGTTTTTTTTATACCTTTTTTCAATCATTTTGCATGTGTTTCGTTCATAAAACTTTTTCAAAATTGTGAGTGTTCATGAGACTGAAGAGTGGTAGGATAACCAAAGAAAATGTTAAAAGACCAATTAGGAGATACATTAGGAGGATGATTAGTCCAAAAAATGACAACAACGGAGAATAACCTTCAAATACTACGAGGAGAGGCACAATCGTTGCCAATTCTTTTGATCTAGCTTCTTCCACGACCGAAATGACAACCATACCGTCAACTGTGCAGAATGGGCCGATATTTTCTCCAACAACGACACATAGTCGCTATGTGACTTTTAGACTAATTGTGGCTACTGATTTTAGGTCTTACTTGCCAAGTTTCATAATGCCTATGAATGGTCGATAACAACCTTAAGGCATGCCAACTTCAATTATGGCATGCTTGCACGTGAATGCATCAACATTTGTTGATAATGCAATGACTGCATATTCACCATTATAAGGATCAAGATCGGCCGTAAAAATCTTGGTTGAAATAGGTAACCTTTAGGAATGAGATTTTCTTCCCGAGCGATGCCTTCTTTCCCCATAACTTTTGTGAATGTGCTACGACAACAAATGGATGAAAGTAACCATGAACTAGTTAATTGGCGTACCTAAAAAATGGATATTATATTTAACTCTTTGATTCTAAGTACGACTCAAAGTAATCAACAACTAGCGACTGAGATGACACAAATTCTAAACTTCTTTGGTGCCCCTCAAGCGCAAGTTTGACCAATTGTACAATCTCAACCAGTTGTACTTGCCAGAAATAAGGGAATAATCTTGGAGGAAATCATTAAGCAGGTCCAACAATATATGCATGTGTAGTCGAACAACCAAGACCTAGGGAATTCTAATGTCCACTAGCTGTTTTGGTCAATCGAAATCAGGATGCAGACCAAGTGGTCCATAAAGTCCGACAAGACCTATGAATTTAAATCCGCATAGGCCAAATTACGTATCACCACTGTCAATGTATGTTTTGCAGACAGAACTCGCAAAGGGGGTGGTAAGTTCATAAGTTCACCAAATTTGCTGGTGACGCTAGTGATTCCACAGTTGAACATATCACTCGATGTTTGACTGAAGCGGGAGATATTAAAAACAATGAGTATTTGAGGATGAGATACTTTCCTAGTTCTTTTACAAATGGAGATTAAGGCAAGGATTCTCCTTATCTCCCTTGTTGTTTGTCACCATAATGGAATATCTCCATAGAAAGCTCAATCAACTTCACATGATTCTTGATTTTAACTTCCACTCAAAATGTGAGAAGTTATAAATCATTTATATTAGCTTTGCATACGACCTTCTGTTGTTCTCTAAAGGTGATGTTAGATCTATGGATTTTATGATGGGAGCTTTTCAGGAATTCTCCCTTGCATCTGGTGGTAAGCCCTCAAAAGGGCAAAGCTTATTTTAGTGGTATCAATGATCAGATCAAACAGAAAATCCAACAAATCACAACCTTTTACCAAGGACACCTCCCTTTCATGTACTTAAGTATTCCTTTACCTTTAAATAGTTGTTTAATCATCATTGCCTTGAGCTGATTGAAAAACTAGTTAAAAGAATTAGACATTGGAGCACTGGCCTGTTGAGTTATGCAGGAAGAACCCAACTATTTCAGAGTATTTTGTATGCTATCACCAACTACTGGATTCAATGTTTCTCTTTGTCTAGTATGATTATTAAGAAAATTGAAGTGCTTTGTAGGTCTTTTCTCTGGATTGGTAAAATTAATATCTCTAGGAAATCACATATAGCTTGGAAAAATGTGTGTGAACCTATGATCTTTGGTGGTCTCAACTTGATTTCTTTGAAATTTCGGAACAAAGCTAGCTTGACCAAGCTTTTGTGGTGATGTCCCTGTGACTGACACCTGCTCTTTGATCCTCAAGGGCATCCTCAATCTTAGGCATGAGATATGTGAGATGCAAGCTTGGATGAACTGTCAACCTATACCAGAAAATTCAGTACTAGAAAAATTTATGATGAGCTTATGGGGAATAGAAACAAGGTGATTTGGAGAAAAAATTTATGTGCTAATATGGCCAGATCTAGGGCCCTTTTCATTCTTTGGATGACTTTTCATGAGAGACTTCCAACTAAAGATGGAATGATGAGATTTGGTTTGACAAATGAAGATAACTGCAGCTTTTGTACTAACAAAGAGAACCAAAATCATTTATTGTTCAACTGTTGTGATATTCAACCAATTTGGCAGGACATCCTTAAGTGGATGAACACCAGGCACACACCAAAAGATTGGAAAAAGGAATTATGTGGATCATGAAAGCTAGCAGCAGCAACAAGAATTCGAAAGCTAAGCTTATCAAAATGGCTTTTGAAGTAACAGTCCATGCATGTTGGAGATACAAAAATGATAGAGTTTTTGGGAAAAGTATAGAAATTACCACTGTAGTTAAAGAGATTATAGATATCATCACTTATAGATATGTTATGTTGGGCTAACCTCAGCATGAGAATACATATAGCTTATTTACTCATGAATTATTTTGTTCATAGAGTTTTGTGGGCTAGATCCCTTTTGCGATTGCCTCATATCTATCATTTTTGGTTTCAAACAATATTAATTATTTCCAAAAAAAAGAAGTATTTGCAATATTCCATCGGGCCATGTCATAAACAATAATTCAATTAACTATTTAGGATATTGATGAAAGACTAAATTAAAAATTGAAAGTATAATTTAATAAATTTTTTTCACAAAATTTAAAATCAATGATCCGTAGAGAATGAATCCAGTCCGTTTAAAATTGCAAACAACTAGTAAAATAAAACAAAACAAAAAAACAAATTTGCAAAAAGACAAATGTAATAAAAAAAAGAAGTTGATGCCCTTAATTGACTACGATTGGTCCGTTTAAGGACACACGGATTGCCAAGCAAGTGATGGCGAGCCATCGATAAAATCTAATCCAACGGCGTACAAAATTTAAGTGCAAGATTCTTACAATGACTGTGATGGTATAAAACTTGCCAGCGCCTTCTACGATTTCATCAAACCATCTTCATTACCCTCTCAATTAATTTCTCACATCTTCTAAGCAAATCGCAAAATGGCCGGAGGAAGGAAAGGAGGAGGACCAAGGAAGAAGTCAGTGACCAGATCTGTGAGAGCTGGACTTCAATTTCCAGTCGGAAGGATTGGTCGATTCTTGAAGAAAGGTAGATATGCTCAGCGTGTTGGTACCGGTGCTCCTGTTTACTTAGCTGCTGTTCTTGAATATCTTGCTGCTGAGGTTTATTTCTATTTCTCTGTGTTTTTATTTTAATCAAGAGTTTTGAGTTTGAAACCCTAATTTTGAAATTTGGTGTTGTTCAGGTTCTTGAGTTGGCTGGAAATGCAGCACGTGACAACAAGAGGAAAAGCATCAATCCAAGACATTTGTTGTTGGCTGTTAGGAATGATGAAGAGCTCGGAAAATTGCTTGCTGGTGTTACCATTGCTCACGGCGGTGTTCTACCTAACATCAACCCTGTGCTTCTGCCAAAGAGGACTGAAAGTGCTTCTACTGCTCCCAAGTCTCCTTCCAAGGCCAGGAAATCTCCTAAGAAGGCTTAGATTTGTTTTCTGATTTGTGTGTATAATTGAGATCTAGCTCTTTCTATGTAGCAGAATGATTTATTGCTTTTCAAAAATTGTAATTCCATTTCAATATGGATGATTAAGTAGTAATATGAACTATTCAGTTGAAACAACTTGCTTCAACTGTTTCGCATTTCCACTGTTCATCTATTTTTATTTTTTTTGGGGTGAAGCTGTGTCGACTACAACATACATATTGAATATTGAATAGATGTTTGACGAAGAAGTTAGAAGGAACTTGTTTTGAACTGCCTGAAAGCTTTCGGGCAGGTCGTTTCTCCCTTAATTACAACATTTGTTGGGCCTCAACGGCGCATTTAGAGCTCCCAATTGTCCGCATCACACATATTCTGCTCAACATAGGTCGAGCTAATCCACGACGTGTTTTGTCGTAAATTATTCTCGTTATGTCATCCATGCTCGACCTAGTCAGCTCAACATCAACTTGCTTAAAGGATCATCAACTGTTTCGGCCGTCTCCAATTCTGATCATTTACTCAAATTAGAACTACTTCAGAAAAATGTTGGTCTGGTGTATAATCATTTGAAAGTATTTGGATCTATTGCACATTGACATGTGTTAGATCAGTTAAGAAAAAAAAGCTGATGACAAGTTGAGTAAAATGATTCTAGTCGGATATCATTCGACAGGAGATTATAAGTTTTTCGACCTAGTGAACAAGTAGATTGTGATTAGCAGGGACATGATCATAGACGAGCTTACAAAATGAGATTGAAGTGAAAATATCAAGAAAGATTTAGTGAGAATCTTGCTTGAAGAACCAGAAACTTAAGTCGAACGAGAAGTTCGACAGTGTTATTATATTAGATGATGTGATAAATAATGAAGGTGAGAAAAACACAAAAAGGGAGATTGAATCTAATATATTATAAATCTATAAAAATGAAAGTACCTGGATTTTACCACAACACTCTTTCTGAAAAATTACAATTTGATCTATTTTTTAAGGGTAATAAAGTAACTATGACAAATGCTTGCACCACATTCATTTGGAGCTGATGTGTCACTCTCACATTTTTTCCCCATTTTTATAATTTTCTTTTTTTACACTAAACAAATTAATTTATTAATATCTCTATTAACCATAATTGGAACGTAATCAAAAGCCAAGGAATGGAAATTTCTGGGAATACCAAACGTTTTTCCCTTCCCCATGCCTTATCATTATCTCTCTTTGAATCAAGATTCAAATTGCAATGGGAAACCAACAGTTGTTCTCTCTTCCTTCAACGCTTTCCCACTGTCTACTTATCTATAATCTCAAAGCTTGCATCAAACCTAATCCTAAATTGCTTCACACATCCCTGTCAATTGTTTCACACAACCCTGTCTAATTTGTTACAAAACGCAGTTGGACGGAACAACCGATCTATTGTTATTTTTTTTGTTATTCTTTATCCATTCATCTTTCTTTAATCTGCCTAACTTGCTTTTCACTGATTTTGTATGCGTTGTAGGTTTTAATGTAGAGAAGGTTCAGTATAAGAATGTTGTTTTCACCGTTTGGGATGTTGGAGGCCAAGAGAAATTGAGGGCACTCTGGAGGCATTATTTTAACAACACATAACGCAGCTTTTCTAAATCTCACCCGTGTCATCTTTCCTACCTCCATTTTGTTTCCCGCAAACCTTCTCATCATCAATCTCCACATTGTTCTCTTACTTCCAACAACCGGTTTCCTCTACTTCTTCTCCTAAACTCACCTCTTTCCATATACCTTTAGCCGTCGTAAACCCCTTCATTCTCAAACCGGAACCTCCTTCGAACTCCTCTACAGCCGCTGCCATACGCAACTCTGTTCCACCTCCAGCCATCAATCCTTCGTCGTATCTCCTCCACCGCCACCATCATCTCCATTCTCATCGACAAACAACTTCTCTGCTCAACATCATCCCTCGCCGCGTCCTCTGTTCCTTCGTACTTCTGGTAAGCATTGATTTCTTTCTGTCAGTTGGCTTATAAAATTTTGCTTTTCCTACTACAAGCATTCGTGTATTCTATAAGACTGAAAAGACAGGATACAGGTCTAATGTATCAAGGTTGATACATATGTAATGTAATACCTCTTCCATTAATGAACTTTAATGTTAGTCGAGTGATTAATTTCTTCATCTTTTCCCCTTTGTTCTGTTTTAGGTTTTTGTTGATGTCACTCAAAGCTGAAGGAGATGAAGGATGGGTACCTCTTGATTATAACATAGATAGAGAACCACTTTTCAAATTCACACTTGGACAAGGTGAGTGACTGCATTTGTTATACATATTTTTGTATCTTTTCTTTTCTAATTTGTTAGGGTCTGCAGGTACGATTGATGTGAGGAGCTCTGAAGCTCATACTCAATCAGCTTTTGAACCTCCGTTTCTCTGATGAATTGCGATGGTACCGGCTATTCCTCTCCATATATTGTTTAACGGTATTGTATGTTGATGTCTATTTCTTTTGAAACTACAGGGAGATAAATTTGTTGCCAGATTATTAACTGCAGGAACTTCTCAATTCAAAACTCTTATCTATCTTCAGGTGGTACCACCAATCATTCAATACATATTTTCCATACTGCTTTTACATTTCTCTTTTCAAGATATACCGTCTGTACAGGTTTCCAACACTGCTTCAAATTAAACTTGATACTTTTTTTTTATCTGGGTACATGTAAAGCTGATTTTTTTATACTCAAGTTGAACAAAACATCAAGATTTTTGCATCATTTTGCTAACCAAACTTTAGCTACGTTAATCTTTTTGAATAAAGTCATGCTTTCACATGCTTTTATGTGTTATGGTTCCTTGAATTTTGTTACTCTTTGATATAACAATGAGAGACATTGTATTGCTTTATTCTTTCTTTCCCACTTTGGTTTTGATTATGATTTGTGCTTTCCATCTGCGTTTTTGTTATATCAAGGTGTTGCTTTATTTATTTCTTTGAGCATGGTGATTGTTACTAGAGTTTCGATAGGAAGTTACCACCATGATTAAAGTTTGGCTTGTGTTGTTGTTGATGGCTCTGACCAGTTTGTTGTTCTCTTTTGTTGCGGTTGGTTTTGTGAATTTGACCGTACCAGAGTCTTTAAATATTCGGGTTCTCTATTCTTTCATTTGATAGTCAAGGTTTGTGTTCCAAGTGCAGAGATTTGTGCCAAAATTTACTACACCATAATCAAGGTTTGAATATTCCAAATTTCATGGCTTCTCACATGCAGTTGTAACAGGAAAACCAATAGTAAGTAGTTGTTGGTTTGTTATTCTAGCTTCACTCCCATGGGAACTGAGCTTTACAGAAAACCATGCTGAAATGCAGTTGTAACAGGAAAACCAATAGTAAGTAATTGTTGGTTTGTTATTCTAGCTTCACTCCCATGGGAACTGAGCTTTACAGAAAACCATGCTGAAATGCAGTTGTAACAGGAAAACCAATAGTAAGTAATTGTTGAGGAAGAACACTACAAAAGCCACCCTATTTCATTGTTATTTCTTATATGTAATAGTTCAGATCTGATGATGAATTAATGATAATAATTTTATATTATGAGTATCATTTGTTTCTTTATTAATTTCTATGGTAGGGTTTGTTTCCTTATTAATTTTAATGGTCATATATTTCCCTATATGATACTACATGACTGATTAATAATCTAAAAACTTAAAAAGGTATAATATGATATGTTGTGTAAACAAAATGTTGACATGAAACAAATAATTTTATTTTATTTTATCTATTTTATTTTTGAATTGCCTTTATCAAATTCTCTGTGTTATTGTGGCAACTATTTGAAGTTTCAAATCAACAAGAAAGTGGAGGATTTAATGGATTTGAAGCTTTTTTTGGTAGACGTTTTTTTGCAAGGATGTTTAATTTAGGAAATTTTAAATAGGTGTGCGTGTTTAGATTATAATTTTTTAAAAATGCTTTGGTTAGTTTTTCATTTTATGTAATCATTTATAATAGAGATTGAACAACATAAATGATAGATATTTGCTCTTGGAAAGAAAAAAAAAACCAAAAACCAAAAGAATGATTCAACATTATTTCACTTGAGGCACTTAAAAACAAGAAAAAGTCTATCTATTAGAACAATTTTTATTTTTTTTATAAACGGGGATAAGTTACAATTATTTTCATAAATGGAAAATTGAAATTTGATAAATGATAATATTATTTTCATAAATGGAAAATTGAAATTTGATAAATGATTTTATAAATTGGGATAAATTACAATTATTTTTATAAATGGAAAATTAATATTTGATAAACGATTTTATAAATTGAGATAAATTACAATTATTTTTATAAACGGAAAATTAAAATTTGATAAACGATTTTATTATTAGTCTGGATTTTATAAATTATAATTTATGTGAATATTAACAAATTAAAGTATGAATTCAAACTTATAAATAAGTGTTTAGCATATGTATGTAAATCCAAAGAGACTCCATGCGATAAGACAAGTTAAATATTTAGTTTATCATTATAAAAATCAATGAATACAAATTAGTTTGTAATTATTTAGATCCTTATATGAAATCAAATATATTTTGAAATTATTTAGATTTTTATAAAAAAGTTAACAAAAGAAAACAAAATCAATTGAATTTTGTAGTTGTTTTTTAAACTTATGAAATAATTAATGATAAATGATAATCATAAAAGTTTAATAATAAAAGGTAAAAAATTATTGTTTTTGTTATAATTAAAAATTATATTATTTTCTTAGTTAATATTGCATTAAGAGTAATAATAATTATCTTTAATAATATTTTAATTGACCGGTCTATCTATTTAATGAGTCCTGCAAATTTAATTAACTAAATGATATCTTTGTAATTTGCAGTACTACTCTATGTTGTCTAAACAAGTAATTAAACAATTGTTTTTATATTTTAATTATATCTTTTATCCTAATTAATTAATTTTATTTATTGTTCATTTGAAACATTCTACCTAAAATATCAATACCATAATTATTATGGTTCATAATGGTTGAAACATTCCAAACCACTCAAACTTGCTTTTTAAATTCAAAAATTGATAATCAATATCAATAGTATCAAATTCGTTCCCCTTTATCCAATTGCTTCAAAAAAAATTTAAAAAAAAAATTTAAATCTTTAGAAAAGATTAATAAGAATATGGAACCAGCTGAAATAACTAAAGTATATCACAATCTTTTTAAATTAACATTAAAATTGTAATCATGATAAAAAAATGTTAAATTGTAGTCATGAAAATTTAATGAAAAATGATAATCATAAAAATTAATAATAAAAGGTATAAATTTATTCATATAATCATTTTTATAAATTGAATAAGTTACGTTTTGTTATAGTTTAAATAATATTTTGTTACTAAAAATATTTAAAATCATATATTTTTATGAAATATTAATAAAAATCATGTATTTTAAAGAAATATTTATTTAACTAATCATTTACTCGATTATATGTAAAGTAACTTTATTAAAAAGTTAATTATCAATTAATTCAATTAAATTATTTTTAAAATATTAGTTGATACATTAAAAATCAATTTAATGTAAATAATGGAAATAAAATATATAATATTGGTATAATTTTAAATAGTATTTAGAAAGTAGTTTAAGAAAATACTATATGATTTTGAATGTTATTGATATTTAAAAAAAAAAATGAAAGTCATGTCATATTCGCTGCTTAATATTTTAAGCGATTTTTCGATATTCTTAGATCTAATTTTTTATTTCTTTCCCTACGGATATCTATAATAATAAATGTTATATTATTATTTATAGTTATAATTTTTTTTATTATCAATAATACATTTATATTAAAGCAAAAATAATTATATTATTAAAATTGTTATTCTCTTTTAATTCCATATTTATAACATAATAAAAAATAAATTATAATTTTATCCATAAAATTTTATAATATGATAAAAAATTATTTTTTATAAACAAAAAAAAAGTTATAACAATTTTTATAAACGGGAATAAGTTACAAATATTTTTATAATAAAAAAATTCAACTATTGATCCAATTATTTTTAACAGGAATAAGTTAAAAATAATTTCATAAAACGTTACACAGGTTAATGACACTTATAAACAAAAAAAAGTCTATATTTATATAATTATTTTATTAATGAAAATAAGTTATAATATCAAACCTAAGAACTAAAGTATTGGTGTGAAGGTTTTAAAAGCATGTAAAATTTATAAATATGATCTAATAAAAAGGTTTTAAAATTGAAATGTAACGAGAAGTTGTCATACATTGTACGATATAATTTTTTGGATTCATACTGATTTGTTAACTCATCTGGATTCACGTGTAGATGTGAACGTATCTATGAGATATCAATTGTACCCATATTGTTAACTCATCTAAATTCACAGGTAGATGCGAATGTATCTATGAGATATCAACTGTATTGAGTTTGTTAACTCATCTAGATTCGAATGTATGATTTATTATAAGTACAAATCAATGCTTAAAAGTTTGTGTATATTATTAGTTTATATTAAAAACTATAAGAATCTTAACCGATTGAAAAATGAATTCAAACTTTACAAATAATGATTTAGTAGACATGTATAAATGAGAATAAGCTACCTATATTGGAAGTAATTAATATTTTGTATAGTTAGAATAAGTTACATATATACATAGTTTATTAATTTTTGACGGGGTACAGTAAAAAATTAATAAACTATGCAAAATTTATAAATATCATCTAATAAGAAGATAATTAAATTGAAACGTAACGAGAAGTTGTCATACATTGTAGGATCTAATATTTTTTTAGAATTAACTCATTTGGATTCAACTGAATTTGTTAACTCATCTGAATTTACGGGTAGATGTGAATGTATCTATGAGATAGCAACGGTAGACTGTTCATTTTAATCTTCATATTTTAAAATTTTATATTGCTATTGTTTTATATAATTGAAATTAGAGAATCGAACGTACGATTTATTATAAATACACATCAATGCTTAAAAATTTGTGTATATTATTAACTTATATTTATAATTATAAGAATGTTAACCGATTGGAGAATGAATTCAAACTTTACAAAAGATAATTTGGTAGACATGTAGTGTGAATCACGACGGGAAGTTGTCATACATTTTATATTTGGAAAATATGTTAATTTCTAAAATTGGTTTAATACATTTTTACAATTATTTATTTGGATTCAATTGAGATTTGTTAACTCATCTAGATTCACTGGTAAATTGTGAACGTATAACAACCAACTATTGACTGGTCATTTTAATATATATCTGTTAACTATTTTTTTAATTGTTGTCTTATATAATTGAAAATACGTTGTCATACTTAAAAAATATAAGAATGTTCTATTACATGACAAAATTAGTTCCATGTTATATGAAATCTCGACCATACCCATGCGACAACACGGGTTACTTACTAGTTAGTTGATTAAAATACTTGTTTGTTTTCTTAAGTTTAGAATTCAAATTAATAAAAGTATTACAATTTATATTATAGAAAAACATAATATATTTTTAATACTATAAGTTATATATATATTATAAAGCAAGATACTGTATTTTTAATACTATCCACAATTTAAATTTTATAGGTCCATCCCTGTCTACTCCTAAAGTGTCTTTTATTATGATTTATGACACACTTTTTTGTTTATTTATTTTTATTTAATTCAAAATATTTTAAAATTTATTTTTTTTACTATAAAAATATAAATTTAATAATAATTGCATTATCTGAATATCTTTCACATAATAGTTATAATACATTTAATATATCAACATTAAATTAAATTAATTTGATTAAGATATAAATCTCATATTATTTATTCATTTTACTGTATGTCGTAAATGATTATAAATCTCTCTTATGGATTATGGATTTATTAAGGTAGTGAGGTATAGTAACTTTCCTCATTTTAAAATGGAAAGTGGCCGAATGTAACAAAGTGCGCGAGTGCCGTGGAATAAAGGCATTCATTGGTACATTTCAAAACACGCGGATCGCCACACCGATGATTATCAATCGTGGATAATTTCCAATCCAACAGTCTCAATTTCTTTCCCTGCAAGTTCCCACGGGGATCGCCACGGTGTCATAAACACTACTATAGTATATAACCTTGCCAGCGCCTTCTTACGTTTTCATCAAACCATCTTCGTTACCCTCTCAATTTCTCACATCTTCTAAGCAAATAGCAAAATGGCCGGTGGAAGGAAAGGAGGAGGACCAAGGAAGAAGTCAGTGACCAGATCTGTGAGAGCTGGACTTCAATTTCCAGTCGGAAGGATCGGTCGATTCTTGAAGAAAGGTAGATATGCTCAGCGTGTTGGTACCGGTGCTCCTGTTTACTTAGCTGCTGTTCTTGAATATCTTGCTGCTGAGGTTTGTTTCTGTTTGCCTATGTTTTCATTATAATCAAGAGTTTTGAGTTTGAAACCCTAATATTGAAATTTGTTGTTTGTTCAGGTTCTTGAGTTGGCTGGAAATGCAGCACGTGACAACAAGAGGAAAAGCATCAATCCAAGACATTTGTTGTTGGCTGTTAGGAATGATGAAGAGCTCGGAAAATTGCTTGCTGGTGTTACTATTGCTCACGGTGGTGTTCTACCTAACATCAACCCCGTGCTTCTGCCAAAGAGGACTGAAAGTGCTTCTACTGCTCCCAAGTCTCCTTCCAAGGCTAGGAAATCTCCTAAGAAGGCTTAGATTTGTTTTCTGATTTGTGTGTATAACTGAGATCTAGCTCTTTTTATGTAGCAGAATCATTTATTGCTTTTAAAAAATGTAATTCGATTTCAATATGGATGATTAAGTAGTAATATGAACTATTCAGTTGAAACAACTTGCTTCAACTGTCCTTTATTTCCACATGTATGTGAGTCATCATCAATGTTATTATTTTTATTTTTTTTTTGGTCTATAATTTGTCGATTAAAATATGATGTTTCCACTTAATTTGACTAGGAAGATAATTAATTGGTCGAAATCATGATGGTTGTTATACATGATTAAACAATGCATTGTAGTATTTTTTTTCATAACGTAAATTGACTCCTACAATTCTCATCATTAATACTCAAATATACACTAGCTAAAGGATATATGGAAATGAACTCATGACTTTATTAAACCTTAACATTTTGCATTTTAAAGTGGTTAATGCCTTGGAATTCACATTTGTGTATCATATTGATAATCAAATGATTAACAAAGGTACGATCTTCAACATATTCATATTTGTTTTGGACAAAGTTTCCTAAATAGTTGCATTACTGAGTTAATCCATTAAAATTTTATCTTGAGACTAGATTTTATGCTTGATGAAGAGTTTTGGAGTTTAAGTTTAAGATGCACTATTGTTGGGTTTAAGATTCTAAGAACAACCTTAACAAACCTTCCATTTATAGGTGGCAGTTGCTCTAGAGGCAGGTGCATTTGAAAGAGAGACTTTGTAGACTTAGTAGTGGTTTGTGGTGGAGAAAGGGGGTTATTCGACGAGTGATTGTGTTCTAGTAAGAGTATAAGAATGCAATTGAATTGAATGGAAGCTTATAAGTTTTTAAGTCATTACAACACTGTCAATTAATTTTTGAACATTTGATAAAATTGCATTTGATAAAATATGATAAGAAAAGTAGGAGTCACGATACTTGAACAATTGATGGTTATAAGTTACAACATATGACAGAAGGAAAACATTATCTCAACTCTGAAAGAAGAAGAAAATGTGGAATCTTGAAGGAAGCAAAAAAGGTAGACGTTTGTAATTGACACAATTGAAGTAAATGGTCCAGAAACTAGTGCTTCAGAAGTTATCTAATATTTGAAGATCATCAAGAAAAATGAGCTCTTGATGGCTCTTATACTTTGTGTGAAATTTATTTCGAAAAACCTCTTTAGAAGGACATTATTGGAAAAAAAATGGTCTCCAAAATCAAGAGCTAAGAGAAAACACCTCATTTAAGCTTCATAAATTGTGCTAGGGCATGTCTATTTCTTTTTGTTTCGCTTAACAATTGCTAAACCAGATAATTTTCATCAATTAGAAGACTATCAGTTATGTGATAAGTAATGTTGCTACTGTCGTCGTGCTAAAAGATCATGTATGTTGCTTAAGATCAAGCACTAGAAATAGTTAATTTTATCTAAACTTTTGTTTATGGATAAAGTGTTTGGTTCTTAATATTGGCTGAGAATCTGAGGATGGTTAAAAGTTACTATGATCAGAAGCTCTAAATTAACTTTTGACGAATAGTAAACTTTGAATTATCTCAGTATCAATAATATACTTTGACTAAGTGCCTTTAATAGTAAATAAATGAAAGAATGGCCTACTGCTTTATTTTGACACTTCTCCATTTATGTCTTTCAAATTTGAAATGTCCTCTAATACGTGATTTGTAAGTGTAGAGTAAAAACCGTCTAATAATGATGAACTTGTCTTGATATTTATGCTTCCCACCTCCTTAGTCACTACCTCTCTTTTCAATAAAAAATTATTTTCACTAAAAACACTATACGATTAGTATTTCACACACTCTCACACTTCACAACCTACAATTTCCTTTTCTAACCTTCATCGGAAAACCCCTTTTCAAAAGTACACATTTAGAAACCCTAACTCCATTTGCCATGACTTCAGCATCATCTGCTACTCTAGATTTTATGGTTGTTGGAACTAGGACAAAAATTTATGTTAAATCTAGAACTAGGAGTTTTGGTCTTGAAGAAGTGAGGCCAATCATTGAGCAAATTGTTGATTTTGAAGCGCTAAGGATGAAAGGGTATCCATTACAATACTTCTTAAAATTTCAAGGGTGGATAGAGTACTTTGATATAGTGAATGGACCAACCTTTCATTAATTCGTAAATATTTTATAGGTAAAATCCGAGGTTTATGATGAAGATCCAATTGCTATTTAAGAATCTTGTAAGATTGTTGATAATAGTGAACTCAAAGGTAAGTCTAGGGCTGAAATGAGTTTACCTAAGTTCAAAGAGAGAAATCATATATGTTGTATTAGGAGTTATTGTAATAATCACTCTCAATCACATTTCGAAACTTCTGAGCATGGATAATGTTTGCATGTGTGATCTGAACAAAAAGGAAAATAACTCTGAATCTAGTATAATAAAGAATACTCTTTTTCTTAACCAAAAGGATTTCAGCAAAGTAAAAATCTAAAGATTGAGTTTAGAGTTCTATTTAGAATTTTGATTGATTGTTTAATTCCAAGAGAAGGCAATACTGATCAAATCTCTTGGGATTATAAACACTTCATAAGGTTCTTAGTCAACCATGATAAAATCAACCTTCTAATATACATCTTTAACTACTTATGTGATGCCAACCCATAATTTTAGTAAGAGCATTCCTCATGCAAGACTTCTCTCTTTTACATTTCATATGAGTAGGCTCATTGAAGCTCTGATGAGATTTTAGCCTACAGAAGATCTGATAGAATCAGATGAAAATATTATATCTAATGCTTCTAGGGAAGTTGAAGTTGATTCCGAAGAAGAAAAATGTGCATCCCGCACAACCTCTAAATTTTAGAAACGTCAGACTTTCTACATTGACAATTTTCCTTATATTACTAAGGAAGATAATCCAGAAGTTATTCGTGAGTTCGTCAAAATGGTCTCGGAAGACTGGGGTTTTATTTAGACTATGGATGATATTCTCAGGGTTTTATTCACTCAGAATATGGGATCTTCGTGTTTCTATCCTTGACCATGTTCAAAGTTTGCGTCTTCAGATTTTGATCCTTCAGAGGTTGACTTTATTTAGTAGTTGGCCTCCTTCAAAAGCTGATTTTTCAAAGTGTGATCTTCATAATTTGCATCTTAAGGCTTCTCTTTGGATATTCAATGTAGTTTCAAAATTGACTTTATGTTTGAATTCTAACCTGTGTTCTTGCACACTTGAATAAAAGTTAGTATACCCAATTGTTCTTTAAATACTCTATTATCATCAAAACCTAAGGGATATGGTAGAAACCAATTTTATTCCAAAAAATTGGCCACAAGTTACTTCGCCCAAGGTAGTTAGAATTACCAGGTTATTTAAACTCTCTGCCTGAAGTACTTAGAGTTTTATTGGGCGAGACAAAGACATATAAATATCACCTAAGAGACGCGAATGTAGTCTTGCCTAATATACATAGTTTAAAGTATTATTTGAGGGTGTGATGGAAGTCCCTCCAGAGTGGGGTTAATGCCTCACCTGAAGGACTTATAGTGTCATTAGCCCAACTCGGTCCAACCTATTTTCACTTCTATCAACAAGGAAGATCTTGTGATGTCATGTTTGCCAATATTTTGCACCTAATCCATAAAATAATGATAGCATAAAATAACTAAATATTAAAACCATTTAATATATGAATTGAATGATTATAAAAGTTTATGTAAATTTATAGAATTATTCTCTTTAATAATAACTTTTTATCAAATACAATATATTAAAATGGAAAATTAATGTATCTCATTATTCTTATCATTATTATGAAATTTTGACAAGATTGAAATTCAATTAAAAGTCCATCTGTCTACTTGACTCCTATTGGTTTGTTTTGGGAGTCACGGATTGCCAAGCAAGTGACACTGAGCCGTAGATCAACTTAATGCAACGGTTGAACCATTTTATCAAAGCAAGATCATTTCAATGTCCCCCCGGTACAAAACCATTGCCAACGCTTTCGTATATACCATCTAACCATCTACACCATTCTTCGCTCTTCACTCGTAATTACAAAACAGCGAGTTCGCTTCAAGAATCTAGTGTTCAAACAGCAATATGGCCGGTGGAAGGAAAGGAGGAGGACCAAGGAAGAAGTCAGTGACCAGATCTGTGAGAGCTGGACTACAATTTCCAGTTGGAAGAATTGGTCGATTCTTGAAGAAAGGTAGATATGCTCAGCGCGTTGGTACTGGAGCTCCTGTTTACTTAGCTGCTGTTCTTGAATATCTTGCTGCTGAGGTTTGTTTCTGTTTGCCTATGTTTTCATTATAATCAAGAGTTGAGTTTGAAACCCTAATATTGAAATTTGGTGTTGTTCAGGTTCTTGAGTTGGCTGGAAATGCAGCACGTGACAACAAGAGGAAAAGCATCAATCCAAGACATTTGTTGTTGGCTGTTAGGAATGATGAAGAGCTCGGAAAATTGCTTGCTGGTGTTACCATTGCTCACGGTGGTGTTCTACCTAACATCAACCCAGTCCTTTTGCCAAAGAGGACTGAAAGTGCTGCTGCTTCTACTCCAAAGTCTCCGTCGAAGGCCAAGAAAACTCCAAAGAAGGCTTAGATTTGGTTCTAGGTTTAGGGACCTTTTTATGTAGCAGAAATGGTTGATGTTCTTGTAGCAAAGCTATTTGGGTCTTAGATTATGTTATGTTAGAGTTCGATATATAAATGAAAACAACTTGTTTTCGTTAAATTTGTGTTTTTTTATTTTTGCTAAATTATGATCTATATTCTGATTTATTTTGGAAACATTATCTCTTGATTAATTTTCGTTATTATCATTGATTTTGTTAAATTTGAGCATTCTGAATGAAATTGTTTTAAATTTACTCCTAGCTATTTATTTTGAAGAATATTTAAAGTTTGAGAGAAATAATTTAGGAGAATGTGAGAAATCTTACTCCACTCTATCTACCCTGCTTCCTCGGCAATTTTTCTTCCAATAACAGACAGTACCGGACGGACAATTAGGGATATGTAGTTCTTTAAAAGAGGAAGGTAACTCCCCCTTTTCTGGTAATGAATTGAATTGAGCTCGGGTGTGTAAGAAATATAAGTGTACGGTGAGAGGTGAGATGTTGAAGCTACATCCCTTCCAAGCAAGCATTCTATATCTTTAATGGTTTGTTTGGTTTGATGCTAGAAAAAAGATTCCTCAAAGGTTGAAAATAATTATTTTATTTGTTTGGTAGATGTAAAGAAATTTTTTTTTAAAAACAAATAGTGCTTAAGAATATAATTTACTTATAAAATCTTAAAACATTTATTCCCATGTCAAAGAGTGAAAATCATTTATTTTCATGGAAATAAAAAATAACCTATTATAACTACTCACTTTCATATTATTTCACCACAATATTATGTTTTTAAAATTATAAATAAAATAAAATTCAAAAATATTCCTAAGAATCTTTATTATTTACCAAACAACTTGATGAGAATAAAATTCTTTGCATTATCATTCCTAAGAATAATATTCTCGGGATTGTAATTTTAATTTCTCAAACAAACGCACCCTAAGGGTTTGACTGCTTTGAAGGAGAAGTTGTGAAGAGAGAAATAGGTGAGAGGGATAATATAGAAACATGTAACAAATATAGTAGATTTGAGTGATTGCTTAATAGTCTACTATAATAAATATATAAAAATCAAAGTATTTGGAAATTCCACTAATAAGGTACTAATTTTTCTTATTCCAAATGTGATTTTTTAATCAATACTAACACCGTATTGATTTGACAATTAATGCCGCTTATGTGGTTTTTTTGAAAAATTATTTAAATTTTTAATTACTAAAAATCTAATTATAATTGCACTTAATCCTAATTTATGTTATGACAAGTACATTTAACCTAATTAACACCACTTAAATTCACACACATAGAGAGGAATAGTCACCATTCAAAAACACCACAAAATATATCTTCCCTGATATTTTTAAAGTTGGTGTTACCAACACATTCCATATGTCTTCCACGATCGTTTCATCTTCTCAGGTCTATAAATCCTTTCTAAAAGTTTGTTCTACTATCCCATTTGTTTTATTCATTTTCATATTGTTGTTTTCCTTATCCATTAAACATTTCCTCATGATTTATATGTATTATATTTATAGATTGCAAAATCATATTTAAAGAAAACTAGACAAAAAAAACTGTTATAAAACCGAATCTGAAGCAAAAACATTATTCAAAGCATTGTTTTTATAATTTTTATTTCTTTGTTCTTTATTTTTGTTCTGTCCATGTTCTTTATCTTCTATCAAATACTAATTTATATAGTTGTGGATTTGTTTCTATTTTTTGTTTTTTTTTTATCCAGGACATTTTTTCTCCTTACACTGCGATATTTGTAACAAAGGCTTCCGAGGTAAATAAATATGTTACACGTTACTTCATTTTTGTTGTTTGATATCAATTTGTTTTTTTTATTTTTCGATTAATAATTGTTTTCCTTTTTCATCTTTCAATATTCATTCTAACTTTTTTATTTGAATCTGAAAAAAATTCTTTTCGTTCAAATTCCATAAGACATTTTGAATGTAAGACCATTTCCAATGGGGTTCTTTGGTTTAGTTTGCCAGCCTGGAATATTAAAAAGCATCACTTGAGTTTTTCAGATTGGCAAACCGTAGCTTCAGCATGCAACAGATCGTTGATGTACTTTGATAATAAAATAACATATTAGTAATGAAAACAAATGTTCAAGTGATTTTGTTTCTTTTTATTTCTATTTCAACAATTGATTTACTTGTAAATAAGCTACTAAAATAATAACAAATATAAATTATTAATTAATTAATTAATTTTGTTTTATATTGATATTATTTCTATTTCAACAGTTGAGATTAATTTAATTATCATTTTAAATTTTATGTTTAATTTTAATTTTAATTATTTTATATTAATTTAAATAATTTAAATTATAATTTTAAATCAAATAAAATTTAGTATGAATAAAATATTAATATACAAAGTAAAATTGTGGGATCCAATATAAGTTCTTTAAAATTGCACAATTAGAGTGAAAAATGGAGTGAGTTGCTTCAAGATGATGTGGTTTAATGGGTCTCACAAAGAACCCAAATAAATAGCACCATTGGAGATGCTCAAATTGTTTAATATTTTTCGGTGCAAAGCATTTAGAAAAAGCATTTAGAAAATCCATTATGTTATTTCAACCGATTATTCAGATTTTCAAGATCGATTTCCAACAATAAATTAATGTTACTAATTTAATATAATCATTATTCCAAAAATAAATTATTATATAGAAATAAGGTCTACCTTATTATATAGAAAGTAGTTATATTTTTAAGGTCTATCTTATTATATAGAAACTAGTTATATTTTTTTAAGTATGACAGCGTATTTTCAATTATATAAGACAACAATTAAAAAAATAGTTAACAGATAGATAATAAAATGACCAGTTAATAGTTGATTGTCATATTTGAGATATTATCATATTTTTCAAATATAAAATGTATGACAACTTTCCTATAAATATAAGTTAATAATATACATAAATTTTTAAGCATTGATATGTACTTATAATAAACATTTTAATAGTTGATTGTCATTTTAATGTTCATATTTTTCAAATATGAACATTAAAATGAACGGTCTACAGCTGCTATCTCATAGATACATTCTTCACATCTACCCGTAAATTCAGATGAGTTAACAAACCCAGTTGATAACAAACCCAGTTGAATCAACATGAGTTAATTCTAAAATATGACAACTTCTCGTTACATTTCAATTTTATTATCTTCTTATTAGATGATATTTATAAATTTTACATAGTTTATTAATTTTTTATTGTACCCCGTCAAAAATTAATAAACTATGTAAATATGTAACTTATTCTAACTATACAATATATTAATTACTTCCGATATATGTAGCTTATTCTCATTTATACATGTCTACTAAATCATTATTTGTAAAGTTTGAATTCATTTTTTAATCGGTTAACATTCTTATAGTTTTTAATATAAACTAATAATATACACAAACTTTTAAGTATTGATCTGTACTTATAATAAATCGTACATTCGATTCTCTAACTTCAACTATATAAAACAATAGTAAAACAAATTTAAAAGATTGACATTAAAATGAACACTCTACAGTTGATATCTCATAAATACGCGTGAATTCAGATGAGTTAACAAACCCAATACAGTTGATATCTCATAAATACGTTCACATATACCTGTGAATCTAGATGAGTTAACAAACTCAGTACAGTTGATATCTCATAGATACATTCACATCTACCCGTGAAAAAATTATATCCTACAATGTATGACAACTTCTCGTTACATTTCAATTTTAAAACCTTATTAGATCATATTTACAAATTTTACATACTTTTAAAATCTTCTCACCGATGCTTTAGTCCTTATGTTTAATATTATAACTTTTAAAATCGCTTAAAATATTAAATAATAATTTAACATATAGAAATGTTTGTGGATATGACATGACTTTCATTTTTTTAAAAATATATCAATAACATTCAAAATCATATAATTTTTTCTTAAACTACTTTCTAAATACTATTTAAAATTATACCAATATTATATATTTTATTTCCATTATTTACATTAAATTGATTTTTAATGGATCAACTAATATTTTGAAAATAATTTTATTGAATTAATTGATCAATTAACTCTTTAATAAAGTTACTATACATATAATCGAGTAAATGATTAGTTAAATAAATATTTCTTTAAAATACATGATTTTTATTAATATTTCATAAAAATATATGATTTTAAATATTTTTAGTAACAAAATATTATTTAAACTATAACAAAATGTAACTTATTCAATTTATAGAAAGGATTGTATGAATAAATTAATACCTTTTATTATTAATTTTTATGATTATCATTTTTCATTAAATTTTCATGACTATAATTTAACATTTTTTTATCATGATTACAATTTTAAAGTTAATTTAAAAAGATTGTGATATGCTTTAGTTATTTCATAAGTTTTAAAAAATTACAAAATCTCAATTGATTTTGTTTTGTTTTATTAACCTTTTTATAAAAATCTAAATAATTTCAAAATATATTTTATTTTAAATAAGGATCTAAATAATTACAAAATAATTTTTATTCTTATGTTTTTAGAATGTACAACCATTTTTATAACTACAATTATATATAACAGCAACAAAAGAAACAATTAAAAGATGAATATTATTTATAACTTCAATTATATATAACATCAACAAAAGAAATACATGCAAATGATTAGTTAAGTAGATTTTTTAAAAAAATACGTGATCTTTATTAATATTTCATAAAAATACATGATTTTAAATATTTTTTATGATAACAAAATACTACATTTATTCAAATTTCACACAAAATAAATGAGTATAAATTTATGGAATCAAATCATGCATAAAAATAAAATATATTAATGGCTATATAATAAAAATAAATGACATTAATGCCTCCATTAAAAAGATATATTTGTAAAATTTCGATTTTTATATTCTAATGTCTATAACATTTTTAGAATATGAAACAACATCAAATTTATAATATTAAAATAGAATTCAAATTTTATTGATCATAATATTTTGTGGAATCAAATCATGCATAAAAATAAAATATATTAATGTAATCATTCAAAATAATTTCCACATAAGTATAATAAAAATAAATGATATTAATTTCTCCATTCAAAAGATATATTTGTACCGTTCAATTTAAATGGTACTCAAATACTACTATTTGATAAAAAAATTCAAATATTTGTTTCTAATATTTGATAAAACATATTAATTAGTCATACTTTAAAAAATGTTAAACAAAAATAAATCATAAACACTATAAGAAATTGTAATAATTGTTTCTAAAATTATAACAACTAAAATAAAAATGTATCAGTACAAAATACTACTTTTATTTAAATTTTAAACAAAATAAATGCATAAGAAACGGTAGAAAGTTTTATTTGTTAAATTATAATTTTCATTCTAAATAAAATAGAATTTAAATTTTATTGATCATAATTTTTATGGAAGATCTGAGGAGTTCCTGTTCAAAGTTCCGAATCCTATCCTCAAACTATGCTTTCATCTTGTCCCGTTGCTTGGTTTTGGCAAGGATGACATGTTTTATTTTCAGTACAGGTTCTTCTTTCACGTTTCTTATTTGTCGCATACACTACATAAGAGCACCATCTAATTGCGATGTCTGATCCTCAGCAGTAAGTTTTGAAAGAGTGATTCATCCTTCCGCTCCTGCCTTTTCGTGATTGATCCTTCCGCTTCTAATTGCGATGTCTGATCCTCAGCAGTAAGTTTTGAAAGAGTGATTCATCCTTCCGCTCCTGCCTTTTCGTGATTGATCCTTCCGCTTCTAATTGCGATGTCTGATCCTCAGCAGTAAGTTTTGAAAGAGCGATTCATCCTTCCGCTTCTAATTGCGATGTCTGATCCATCCTTCCGCTTCTGCCTTTTCGTGATTCATCCTTCCGCTTCTGCCTTTTCGTGATTCATCCTACAGAAATTGAATACAGCTAAAAAAGAAGGCAACTTTTTTAAAGAAGGCTTTAGCAGGGAAAGAGAACTTTTTTACATTAAAGAACAATACACAAGACATCATCTTCAGCTACTTTATCAAGTTGTTTTATCAAACCTTCATTGGTATTTATCTCAGTCTTTTACATTAAAGAACAATACACAAGACATGCTACTTTATCAAATTGTTTTATCAAACCTTCATCGGTATTTATCTCAGTGTTTTCCGCTTTTAAGCTGAACTTAGCATCAAAATGAAAAACACTTCAATTCCAACGATTCTTATACAATTCTTATGCTTATGCAAAATGCCAACAAACATGCCAATAAACATTTATCTGCTGTTACTTTCTAAAGCAATATTTTAATTTTTTTATTCCAAGACAATGTAGAACGAATGAGACTCACATAAATTAAAAAACGAATGAGACTCACATAAATTAAAAAACGAATGAGACTCACATAAATTAAAAAAAACTCAAAAAGGTAATAAGAAAACAAAAACAGATTATACTTAATTCCAAACCATGTCAAGTTAAACATTAAGCCATAATAGTTAAACATAAACCTGCGAAGTAGTTAAGCCATAATAGTTCACCATAAACCTGCATTAAGTTGTTTTATCAAACATTCATTGGTATTTATCTCAGTGTTTTCCGCTTTTAGTTTTTCATTTATTCTGCAATCTCATCCTCAACTATCTCTACCTTTTCTTCACATGACTACAATTGATATGCCAAACCTAAGCTGAACTTATCATCAAAATGAAAAAGCAAAATGCCAACAAACATTTATCTAATTATTCTGATTTGATGCACCAGCAGAATACAATACAGCAACTACTTTCTAAAGCACAATTTTAATTTTTTTTCTCAGAAAAAGAAGTAGAACACATATCAAGAAGATACACATACCAGGTGCTGTTTGTTGGCTAACACCAAGGTGACACTGTTATGACACTGTTGAGCATAAATGGGTCATTTATGATATTCTGCAAGTAATCCATAGATAAGTTTAAAGTATGTTGGTAATAACATGGTGTGTGTGCACTGTGCTGTAAGTTTTTTACTTCATCACCTGAAATTCTTGCTTTGCTTTCCCAATTCTCTCGCGGTCCAAACTATCAACAACATAGATCTGCATAAAAAAACACATATGTATCAACCTTGATACATTAGACCCGTATCCTGTCTTTTCAGTCCTATAGAATACACGAATGCTTGTAGTAGGAAAAGCAAAATTTTACAAACCAACTGACAGAAAGAAATCAATGCTTATCAGGATTGTGTGAAGCAATTGACAGGATGTGTGAAGCAATTTAGGATTAGGTTTGATGCAAGGTTTGAGATTATAGGGAAGTAGACAGTGGGGAAGCATTGACGGAAGAGAGAAGAACTGTTGGTTTCCCATTGCAATTTGAATCTTGATTCAGAGAGAGATAATGATAGCCCATAGGGAAGGGAACAACGTTTGGTATTCCCAGAAATTTCCATTCCTTGCCTATTGATTAGGTTCCAATTAGGGTTAATAGGGATATTAATAAATTCATTTGTTTAGTGTAAAAAAAGAAAATTATAAAAATGGAGAAAAAATGGGAGAGTGACACATCAGCTCCAAATGAATGTGGTGCAAACATTTGTCAAAGTTACTTTATTACCCTTATAAAATAGACCAAATTGAAATTTTTCAGAAAGGGTGTTGTGGTAAATTAATTGTACTTTCATTTTTATAGATTTTATAATAGATAGATTAATACTCAGATACATTTTATTTTTACTCGAATTATTATTAGTTAATTTATTGCCCCTTAATATTGTCGCTCATTATTATTATCTACCTATATTTCAAAAATAATTTATTATATTAATTTATAATTAATTTGTTGCCTCTCATCCTATTTTGCCACTTTTTTATTCTTATTATTCAGAAACTTTATCATTATCTTTTTTTATATTTAAAAAATAATTTATTATATTAGTTTATAATTATTTTGTTGCCCCTTAATAATTTTATTATTATTGTTTTTATTTGAATAAAAATAAGGTGTACCTAAATATTAACTAATAATATAAATATTTTGATTACTATTAATATTATTATTATAATTATTATAATTATTATTATATTTAGATAATATATATATTATTTTTTTTTTACATGTGAAGAAACTTAATTGTTATTATCTACTAATACAATCATCCTTATTAATTCTTATCCAATTAAAATGAACTTTAAATAAATCTTATTTTAATCATTTAAATTTTTAGAAATGATTTATAAGATTATACAACAAACTGAAATAAAGCTTATAATTTATTTTAAAAAAAGATAATTGTCCCACAATTATTTTATTCTCTATGTTTAATTTCTTTATTAAAATTATATTTTTTAAAATTATAAAATTACTAAAATAAAATTATATGTTAAATGATATTCAAGAAAAAAATATGTTGTTTTTTTATGATAAAATGTTATTATTTATACTAAAAGAATGCTATAAATATTTGTTTTTGATAAAAGAACATGAGACAATTATGATAGAAAAGCATATAAGTTTGTTATCAAAAAAATAAGTTTATCGTTCTTTTCCATTTTTACAATCATGTATTATCATCTTATTTAATTAGTACACATAAAGTTTTATATCAATAGTAAATTTTGTCTCTTTAAAAAATATAAAAAATAATATATATTAATGATAATTATTACAATTTTATCTATCTGATAGGTGGACAATAATGAACTAGAGCATTGTATAGATTTTTATTATCTATTATCAATAATGAGACAAATATAATATAAAATAAATTATCTTTTTTATTCATAAAATTATATAATATAATAAAAAATAAAATTTCATGGATGATATTTTTCTCTATATAATATTTATTTGAATTAATTAGAATAATTGTTTTACTTGACACCAAATTAATTAGACATTAACATAAAAAATTCAATATTTGTCACTAATATATGATATTTTTTATAAACATGATTAAATATGAGACACATGTTTATCACTATTGAATAAATAAATTTAAGATGATATGATAAATATTTTTTTAAACGGGAAAATTTTAAATATAGTTATAATTATTTTTATAAATTGGAATAAGTTACAAATATTTTTATAAATGAAAAAATATTTATTGTTGATACAAATATTTTTATAAACGATAAAAGTCTATTGTTCATACAATTATATCTATAACGGGAGTAAGTTACAAGTTTTTTTATAAACGGGAAAATATATTGCTGATACAATTATTTTTACAAACGAGAATAAGTAAAAAATATTTTTATAAATAATTTTTTTTATTGTTGATACAACTATTTTTATAAATGAGAATAAGTTACAAATATATGTCATATTTTCAATTTATTTCTAACATTTTAAAATCATTTATGATTGTCATCTTATTCTTTTTTAATGAATATGGACTATGTGACCAAAATTGCAGCTAATTTGGCTTTGTTGGAATGATTCATTGTTTTTTCATAAACGGGAAATGTGTATTGTTTTTTCATAAAAATTGAGGTACAACACAAAGAAGCAATAGTTAATTGTTTTTCAGATGCTGTTGGTGTGGAGATAAGGAAGATCGAAGAAGCACAACCAGATATTTCTTTCAAGTATTTGGTGCCCCAATCTCATGGTGTTCGAAGAAGCAACTTGTGGTGACATTGTTATAATACCCCAAACTCTACAAAAAAATTATATTAAAAATTAGAGTAATTACCAACTTTCAACAAGGCATGAGATGCCACATTTTCAACTTTAAATCAACAGATATATCAGATACATAACACTTTTAATAGTCAGAGGATTACATAACAACTTACATAATCTTTTAACACAAAACAACCTTTTATTTAATACGCAGTGGAATTCATAATTATTCAACTCAAACCACTGATCATCTTTATTCATTTAAAACAACTTGAAACATCATAATACTTTTTATTATTCAACTTAAAATGCAACAACAATAATAACAACTGAAACGACATAGACAAAAACATCCCCCAAAGTGCTACGTATTAGAGCAACTAAACCGACTTGGACTAACAACAACTAATTCTTCCATTCTTGAATACCTGCACGTTACCAGTATAAAGACAACAACGAAAACAAATGAAAGGGGTGAGATATCAACAACTATAAACAGGTGTATGATAAACAATATATTAGATCAAATCATACCAATATCACCACTTCATATCAACAAGTATACAACAACCACTAACAGACTTAACCCACACAACTTATTAACAACAACAATTTACATTAATAAACCACATAATAACAACAACATCATAAACCACTTTACAATCAACAACAACACAAATCACTTCACATTGCAACAGTCATATTTATGACAATTCAAATGAGACTCAACAGTGTAAATGCATGTGGTACCAATCAGGGCTTCAACCCCTGTCGCCAATTGCCAATTAATAGAGGCATCAAACAAGACATAAGCTGATAACATGAATTTATATAGCATAATTTGATTTGAATAACATAAACAATGTCCGTATTTTCATTTGATTTTATTATTTTATACTTGTATTATGCTGGTATTTCTCATGTTTCAGGTATTTGAATGTTCGAGAAAAGAAATGAAATTTAAAGAAAATTGATTTAAAAGAAGGAAAAGAAATAGAGAAATGGGGGTGTTGTAGCAATAAGAATAAGTGAAACAGAAAATAAGATATTTGGAACCAAGCGAAGCCCAACCCAAATCAAAGATCCAGCAGCTGAGACGATGGCCTCAAGCCTATGAGACGCCCGCCTCCTCCTCCCTGCCATGTGAGACGGTCGCCCTCCTACTTGAAAGGGTCAAAATTTCCACGTAAGGCGCCCGTCTCCCAATTTTACTTTCCAGTCTTCTTTTTCAACGAAAATGCCGGAGACGCACGTCTCACTTTCTAGTCTCCCAAGTTATTCTTTTTCAATGAAAATTCCGGAGACGCACGTCTCACTTTCCAACTGCCTCGTCCTATATTTTTGGTTAGTAATATTCGTTACGAGAGGGTGAGAAAGAAGGAAAGAAAGTTATCAAAGCATTATTGTAAAAGGAACATACGAGGACCAGAAACAAGAGCTTTTTTTCCTTCGAACGAATTTTGACAGAGAAAAAGAGCAAGAGTTTTCTTTTCAACATTATTTCAAATTGAAGCTTTACTTAGATTTTCTTTCTTTGATTCTAGGTAGTTATTATTTTTCTCGTAACAATTTCTACACTGGAAATTGTTGCGAACTTTTGACCAACCTAACCTTACGTTAGATTTGGTCCTGTTTATTCCTTGTTTATTTTCTGCTTTCGGTTCAAGAATTTCAAGTGTATTCCATCCTTCTGAAGAACAAGATTTATACAAGTATTTTATTTTCAAGTTTATAATTTAATTGTTTTAATTTATTTAACAAATTCCTGCGTGATGTTTGTTTGTTTGATTATGGAAATGTTTAAGTGTATGAAATACTATTATTTATGCATGTTTGAATTAATTAATATGTCTTGTTAAATCGATTTGATATCGGTATGTAAACTAATCGAACTGAAGGGATCTGAAACAAATTGGCTTAATTTTATTTCTAAAATAAATACTTTTTCTGACTTTGGTATCCAAATTAATTTGTTAAAAGGTTTAGAAATCAACCGAGCGAAAGTTTGAGGTTAAATAAACTGGACTAAGGTTAGAAACCAATAGAGCAAGAGTTTGAGGTTTAGAACCGGAAAGTGGATATTAGATATTAATTTTAAAGACTGCGAAAGCGTTTTAAAACTGATTAAACCTTATTTATTTTCAAAAAGTACTTTTGAGTTCAGCGGGATAGCGAGAGCATACGTTAGAATTTAAACATATAATCTGATTCAATAGAGCGAGAGTTTGAGATAGGATTTTTAGATAAGTATTGTTTGCTGAAAAGGGATGTTTATCAATATGAGAAACAAGCCAATGGAAAGTAGGATGCCTTAGGTTAGACGAATTACATACCGGTATCTGTTTATTATTTCAACTAGATTTAAGTTTAACTACCCAAAAATTCCCCCAATCAATTATTCGATAGCTTTAGCTTTACACTGTAGTTTTAGATTATGTTAGATCGATTTATAGTCCCTGAGGATTCGATATCTTTTAAAACTACGCGATATCACTGTACACTTGCAGTCTCCCGATTAATAGACGATAAAGTCGCGATCAAGTTTTTGGCGCCGTTGCCGGGGACTATTTAAGTCGATATCGTAACTCTATTGTTACGAAGTATAGACTAAAGCACCAATTTCATTCCCTCTGTTGTATGCAAAATACTCGCTCTCGTAGCGAGCCTTTACATCTACAAATCAATGATATCGAGCGTTATCTCAGATTAAGATGTCGAATTCAAGAGTACCGTGTTCTCAACAATCTTCCTCCGACTAATCTTCCTGATATCTCGATCCCTGAGTTAGTTGAAGAATCAAATTTGCTGACGCACCAACTCCACCCCGTCCTCTTAAGGATTACGCAGTTCCTTCTCAAGAGGAATCTCACAACAACATTGCTGCCCCTGCTATCGCTCAAAACGTTTTCGAGCTGAAACCTTCGCTTCTATCCGCCGTTCAACAGAACCAATTTTCTGGATCTCCCATTGACGACCCAAACTTACATCTGTCAGTGTTTGTGCAGTACGCAGACACTGTAAAAGCGAATGGTGTAAACCCTGAGGCGATACGATTGCGCCTATTCCCTTTTTCTTTAAGAGACAAAGCTCGTGCACGACTCCAATCTCTACCCTATAACTCAATCACCACATGGGATGAGTTAAAGAAGGTCTTTTTGGCTAGATATTTCCTACCGAGCAAAACTGCTATGCTCAGAGCCAACATCAATGGTTTCCGACAAAAGGATAACAAATCACTTTTCGAAGTGTGGGAACGCTATAACGACATGATTAGACTATGTCCGCATCGTAACTTAGAAGAATGGATGATCATTCATACATTCTATAATGGTCTCTTGTATAACACAAGATTGACTATAGACGCTGCTGCCGGTGGCACACTGATGGATAAACCGTATAACGAAGTAAACCAACTTATTGAAAGCATGGCTCAGAACCATTATCAATGGGGAAGCGAGAGAGCCAATATGGAAAAACCTCAAACAAAAAGTGGCATGGTTGAAGTGAATAGCTTGGACCAAGTGAACGCTAAAGTGGAAGCCCTTACCCAAAAGCTAGAAAATCTAACCACCGCTCCCACAACTACCGTAGCTGCAGTGGCTCAAACTTGTGATTTATGTGGACTTCAATCGCATCCTGCTCCAGAATGCCCAGTTTTAACAGGAGTTCTAGTTGAACAAGCGAATTACATGCTGGGAAACCCTTATAGTAACACCTATAACCCTGGTTTGAAGAATCATCCAAATTTTTTGTATAAAAACAAAAATGCGTTATACACACCTGGACAAGCTCCTGCCACACCACCTGGTTATCCAAAATCCATCCCAAATCACCCTAATAATGGGCCAAATACATCCAATGTCCCTAGGAAATCCAATCTTGAAATCATGATAGAACACTTCATAGCTTCTCAATCCCAAACTAATAAAGATGTTCTAAATCAGAATTTACATACTAATGAGCAGATTAAACAATTATCTAACAAAGTTGACGCTTTAGCTACTCATAATAAAATGTTAGAAATGCAAATCTCTCAAGTAGCTCAATAGAAGACAACTTCTGCCGCTCCAGCTAGTTCGTTTCCTGGACAGCCTCAACCTAATCCAAAGGGACACGCAAATGCTATTATCTTAAGAAGCGGAACAGAGTATGATGGACCTGTGGACTCTAGAATCAATAGCCCATCCATGAAACAAAACCCTGTTAAATAGACTGAAATTAAAGATAAACGAAAAAAATGAATCAGCAAGATAATAATAAAGAAACCATACAAAAGGAGGAACCTTATGTGCCACCACCACCTTACAAGCTCCCTATTCCTTACCCTCAAAGGCTAGCTAAAACCAAGAATATGGGACAATTTAAGAAATTCGTAGATCTTCTGAAACAACTGAATGTTACAATCCCTTTTACACGGCAGAAACCGGCGTGTCCTAAAAAACTTCGTATTTCTCTAACAATTTTCGGAGGTTAAAGGTTTTCAATGACTTCGATTTTTGTTGTATCTACTTCAATTCCTCTATTAGATATGATGTGTCCTAACACAATTCCTTCTTGTACTATAAAGTGACATTTTTCCCAGTTAAGCACTAGATTTACCTTTACACAACGTTCTAAAACTCTTTCTAGATTTTCAAGGCATTCTTCAAAACTTTGCCCGCATACGGAAAAATCGTCCATGAAGACTTCCATGATGTTGTCAAGAAAATTGGTAAATATTTCCATCATGCATCTTTGAAAGGTCGCAGTATCATTGCATAAACCAAATGGCATTCGTCGATATGCGAAGGTGCCAAAGAGGCATGTGAAGGTTGTTTTTTCTTGGTCATCAGGGTGAATTGGTATTTGAAAGAAACCTGAGTAACCGTCTAAGAAATAGAAATGAGAGTGCCTAGCTAAACGTTCTAACATCTAATCTATAAATGGTAAAGGGAAATGATCATTTTTGGTGCCTTTGTTAAGTTTTCTATAGTCTATGCACATTCTCCTTCCAGATTCAACACGTTTGGTTATTATTTCTCCTTTCTCATTTTTGACCAATGTGTGACGCGAGTGACTACGCTGTAGGAGCCGTCCTAGGACAACGAAAGGATAAAAAGCTTCACGTTATATATTATGCAAGTAGAACCTTAGATGAAGCACACATGAATTATGCCACAACCGGGAAATAACTTTTAGCAGTAGTTTTTGCGCTAGATAAATTTCGTTCTTATTTAGTAGGATCCAAAATAATCATCTATACTGACCATGCTGCCATTAGATACCTATTAACTAAAAAGGACGCTAAACCTAGACTACTGAGGTGGATATTGCTATTGCAAGAATTCAACTTAGAAATCAAGGATAAGAAAGGAACTAAAAATGTAGTAGCAGATCACCTCTCTAGACTCGAGAACCTTGAACATGAACAAGTGCCAATCAATGATGAATTCCAATAAGATAAACTCATTGCCCAATTGGAGGACAAAGAAACTGATAATTTCAAAGAAACCACCTTAGTAATTTCTTTTGTGCCTTGGTATGCGGACCTTAAACAATTTTATTGGGATGAACCCTTGCTTTTCAAGAGAGGCCCCGACAGAATCTTCCGTCGTTGTGTGCCTGAAGAGGAGATTGAAAGCATTATAGCACATTGTCACTCTGCACCTTATGGAGGACATGCAAGCACGTTTAAAACATGTGCAAAGATCTTACAATTCTGCCTCTATTGGCCTAACTTATGGAAAGACGTACATGCCACCATCATGAAATGCGACCGGTGCCAACACACTGACAACATATCTAGGCGCAATGAAATGCCACAAAAAGGTATTTTAGAAGTCAAAATTTTCGATGTATGGGGAATAAACTTTATGGGACCATTCCCATCCTCTTCCAGTAACAAATACATATTCGTGGATGTTGACTATGTTTCAAAATGGATTGAAGCCATAAATTCTCCGACAAATGACACCCGAGTAGTCCTTAAACTCTTCAAAAATATAATCTTCCCAAGGTTCGGTGTGCCTAGACTCGTCATAAGCGACAGTGGCTCCCATTTCATTTCCAAAATCTTCGAAAAATTATTAGGGAAATATGGAGTCCGACACCGTGTCGCTACACCTTATCACCCCCCAAACAAGTGGGCAGGTAGAAGTTTCAAACCGTGAGAAAAAAAATCCTAGAAAAGACTGTTGCTACATCTAGGAAGGACTGGTCCTTAAAACTCCACGAAGCTTTATGGGCATATAGAACCGCTTACAAGACTCCCATAGGGACTACCCCCTTTAAGCTCGTTTATGGTAAGTCGTGTCACCTTCCGGTAGAGTTAGAACATAAGGCTTACTGGGCCATTAAAAATTTAAACCTAGGCTATACAGCCACCGGTGAAAAACGCATCCTCGATATAAACAAATTAGAAGAACTTAGACAAGATGCGTATGAAAATGCTAAAATTTATAAAGAACGAACGAAGAAGTGGCACGACAAACGCATATCTAGGAAATTTTTTAACAAAGGCGACATTGTATTATTATTTAACTCTAGATTAAAATTATTTCCTGGAAAATTGCGATCTAGGTGGTTAGGCCCTTTTGAAATCACTAATGTTTATCCAAGTGAGGCTGTAGAAATTAAGGGAACATCCATCAAACCTTTTGTAGTAAATGGGCAGCGCCTAAAACACTACCATTGTACCGAAATCGATGAAAATTCACAAACATTAAATCTTGACGAGTCAACCGCTCAATTAAAAGACTAACCCTTAATTCGTATTTGTCGAGCTTACGACATAAAAGAAAGCGCTTTGTGGGAGACAACCCACTATTTTTTTTATTTTTATCATTTTATTTTATTCTTCTTTCATCCATTTTAAATTCTTATAATTATTTACTTTCTTCTTATTTTTATCTAAATTCTTCTTTATCTTATTTTATTTATTTATTATTATTCTATATTTTCCTTCTATTTTCTTTCTATTGGCATTTGGCCAATGCTGATCTTCTTTTATTTTACTATTTTCCAGGATAATTTTAGTTGCTAATTCTATTCTCACTATGTCTCGCGCTGATAATATGCAAGTCACATTCAGAGGAAGACAACAGATAGGAAGGTTTGGAGTTTTAGCCAGACGAGAGATGCTCCTGACCATTTGTCCTCATAATGGTGCTATGGCATCCTGCAACTTCATAGAGGTAAACATCATCACTGAAACATCCCGCAACTTCACATAAGACAACAACATACGCATCGCCAATAACTCACCAAGAAAATAACAATTCAACGTATTCAACATAATTCACAAAACAAATCAATCATAAACACCTACCGAAATATACAAACTATCTCGACAATTCTCAACGGATTTCGAACAACTAAATTTACCGCTTAATTCACTAATTCGGCTACTTCGGCTAATTCAGTACTGTTTTCATTCATGGCTATCGCTACCAATTATTATATAACTTCTATTAATTTATTAGACTACTATACTTAATTCCCTGCATCTAATATCATGCCGTAATTAAAATTACTGGCACAACTATCTTATGATTCTACCAGAACATCATTGCTACTAAAATATCATTGAGTTCCCGTTAATTTATTTATACTGCTGTTTCAACATCTCCACTAAATTATTTATGCAAAACCTGCTACCGAAATATCAGTTAAACATTACTCTGCTATTTCTTTAACATGCACTTAAAATTATCAGTATTAGTAATATAACGTTCTGCTAAAAAACGTGCTACGAACCATTCTTCTTCTGCTACCCGCGTGCTCATATTGATTAAGTAAATACTGTTCTTCATACTATTTAATAATTAACTTATACTAAACTAAATTAGATTAGTTCACAAGCACTTAGAGCCACTTAACTAGGTATTAGAAAAGACTAATTTAATTATAACATGGGTGTATCAGAACAAAACAAACAACAAGGCAATTGTGGTCCCCACCCTTACATGGGATGACCGCCCCAACCCCTCAAAGGTACAAAGGAGTCCTCCCTCTCTCTCTTTCCACAAGGGGTGTCCGCCCCACTACCATGGGTGGCCCCCGCCTTCAATTTCCTCTTTTCTCCTTCCAATTTTTGTTTTTCGGTGTGTCTTAAGGCAACAACTATACTTTCTTGGATCTTCCCGCTCAATCGATCCAACCAATTTATTTCTAGCATTCGATTAAAATCAACAAAACTCAACTTAACAATTTATTATCACAACAACAATTCAAGCAATAAAAAAATCAACATCGACAATCAACTTCCACATAATAAAATATACCGCCGAACTAACAACAATTCATGGAAATTTTTTATATAATCTTAACCCCACATACGATTTATCATAATTCCGGTTATAGAGATTGAATCCCACCCTTACCTGAATTTAACGGTTGTTTCCAACTCTGATCGAGTTCTAATTTCCGGTTGAACTCCAATTCGGCTTTCCGGTCTGCAATTTTCTCTTGACATAATCCACAAACCCTTGCTTTCTCCTCTTTCTCCCTCTTTCCACGTACAACAACTTTTCTTCTTTCTCTTAACCTAACTCCTTTTCTTTTATATGGAAACCAACTTAATAATATTAATAATAATATTGTTCTATTGAATCTATTATTCACACCTCCACATTATTATATATCACATCAAAACTATACCAACTTAAAAAAAATAAAAGTCCAATAATAATAATATTATTATTTCTCCAACACAACCAACCTTATTAATCTTACGACTAACCGACTAAATAATCTAATTACGCCGATTAATTCCCAACTTCGACTAAATCCAATAATAAAATTCGGGGTGTTACAATTGTCATCTTGCAAAGCTGAATATATAGCAGGATCATATGCTGTGTGTCAAGCAGTTTAGATCAGATCAGTACTTGAAGAAATGGTTGTCGAAGTGAAGAAACCTCTAGTGTTGCAAATCAACAACAAGTCAACCATAAATCTGGCGAAGAATCCAATTCTGCATGGAAGGAGTAAGCATATCGAATTTAGATTTGACTTCCTAAGGGAAAAGGTAAATCGAGGTGATTTTGAAGTTAGACATTGCTCAAGTGAAGTACAGTTGACCGACATCTTCACCAAAGGATTGAAGATTGACATATTCCTGAATTTGAGAAAGAAATTAGGAATAGTTCAGATTGACTTTTTTGAGGATGTTCGACAACTTGGATTATGGGGGTGTGTTGAAATATTAAATTGTATTTGTTAAAATATTATATTAGATTAGATTACATTTGATTTAATATTTAAATATAATCCAAGTTGTGTAAACTCAAGCCCAATTAGGGTTGTATATAAATAGTCTTAGTCTGTATCATTATTTGTACAAATCAATAATACAAATCCTTATTTCCTTTATTATTCTCTCTTTCTCTCCTCACTAAAAAGTGACTCACACACTAGTAGTCATTGCGTTGACAGGTTTGACCAAATTACATAAATAAATATTACTTTTGTTGCTTGCGATTTACATCTTTTATTTTCCACAGTGAATTTTCCACACGGTTTTCTTACGAAGTTTCCCCAGCGAAGCTTATTTCTCTCCCCAAGTGAATCTCCTTCAGAAAGGATTACTACAACATTATTCTTGGTATTTTCAAAGATTTCTTTCAGACAAGAATCTTCTCAGCAAATATTATTGGCGAATTCCACAATATACTCCTCTAAGTTATTCTCAGAAAATTACATCAAACTTCTGGTGCGTTTATTTCCCCAGTAAGTCATCAACTACTCAACAAATAAATATCCACCTGGCGGGATGTTTATTCAAATCTCAAGATATTTCTCCAACTCGGACGTTGATCTACATATCCACTTGCGCAATTGTGTCATACAATGTCGAAAAGCTCATTTAGAAGTTTGGTCAATCGATTCTTCTATCAACGGTAAAGATATCGCCTACAAATTGAAGATCTTGTCAACTCGAGTTGTTCAACATGTCCGTACATGTTCGAAGATCTCTCATCGGAAATGTCGAAACAAGATTTACCGACTTCATAAACATCTATATCACGCCGTGTGCTAGATATTGTTTTGTTTATCCCGAGAATTGTATTCTTGGGTGCGCTCTTGAATCCGTTCGCTTGTAACTCGGTTACGGTCAAAGACATTCAGCATGCCATGGCTCCTCGCATTTTCGTGCACCAACAATTCCGATATTGTTCTAGTCATATATTTAGGGAACTCTTTGTTAAGTTCTCAATCTTGTCAATCAGGGAACTCTTTGTTAAGTTCCCAATCATGTCATTTCATTTCTGTTTAAGGTCTCCAGGTATTCCTTAGTCAATCAGAGAACTCTTTGTTAAGTTCTCAATCATGTTTTTAGAGAACTCTTTGTTAAGTTCTCAATCTTGTCAATCAGGGAACTCTTTGTTAAGTTCCCAATCGTGTCGCATTTCATTTCTGTTTAAGGTCTCCAGGTATTCCTTAGTCAATCAGAGAACTCTTTGTTAAGTTCTCAATCATGTTTTCAGAGAACTCTTTGTTAAGTTCTCAATCATGTCAATCAGAGAACTCTTTGTTAAGTTCTCAATCGTGTCATTTTTCAATTTTGTTTAAGGTCTCCAGGTATTCCTTAATTATCAAGGAACTCTTTGTTAAGTTCCCAATCATGTCAATTTTTCAATATATTGTTTTTCTTTTCGCTTGAGAAGTTCGTTTCTCTTCTCATAGCATTTTCATTAAAATTGTTGTCAAACTCATTTCGGTTACACGGTCATCCCCAGTGTTGTTGAAATCTCCTAATTGGGCACTGTTGTGTTAATGCATTAGCAAAGCTTTCGTTTTTCTTGGCTCCGTAGTCAAGATATGTTATCTGTTTTCTTTTGTGGCATTGGTTTCCCGCGTAGGGCAAATTTTTGGGGTTCTTTGGTATTCAATCCTCTTCCACCTGGAACGTTCAAAAGCCGTCAATCTTTCTCACTTATCAGGTTTAAGATGATTGAATAGGGGCAACTGTCGCACCCCAAAATTTACCCTCCTTATCATAAGTTTTTATTGATGTCTTGGTTCTAAGTTAACTCGCCTTTTGGCTTGGTATATAATTGAAGTTCCACATGTTTGAAATGAGTTGTAGTACAATGGTTGGAACCACGATCATGACTTTCTTGCTTAATTCATCTGGTGTTTTGAGTCAAATTTGGAATTAAAGAGAACATTTAGAATTTGAGTTTGTGGCGAATTATTTGATACATTAAGTTTTGATTCATCTATGAACTTATATGTTTATTTAATACAAGCAAGTCTGAAACATCTCATCATGCTTTATTTTTTGTATCAACCAAGATTATTTCAAACGGTGTTTCAATTGGTTCAAGAGGTTTAGAGCGAATATTTTGTGCGGGATTAAAGGTGGTAACTCAAGAATGATAAGGCCGGGATTCATTGTGTTGAATTTCTTAGAATTCATAATTTGTGGTGTTCATCATTTATTCCGTTTCAAATACTTCATTTTTGGGTTTATTTCAAATTCATGATCTATGCAAGTAATTGATATTCATTCATCTCAAGATACAAGGTTGGAATTTAAAAATTCAATGTTGGAAAGAAGTTCTTGCTTTTATTTCATTACAATCTTGAACTACAAGTTACAAAAAAGATACAAAATATCATAATTCTACAAGAATACAAAGATATCTTAATTCTAACGCTATGAGTTTCTAAAAGTTTGTCGAGCGAGTTGTTGTCTTTCTCCGAGCTATCCTTATCAATTGTCATCTTCCAATTTTGCAAGATACCAAAACTGCCACTTGCTAGCTCCTACAAAAAAAAACAGCCATAAACAATTCTGGGGATCTTTCATGTTATCAAATTGATGTCAAAATGGAAGGGCAAGGTTTGTACAAAGTTATCGAAGCATTTGTGGCTATAGCAGGCAGAGCACAGGAGAGTTTCAAGCTCAATTGATATTGCATCGCATAATGTCAGTTAGTATTCGAGGCATGCAGAGGCAACACTACACTAACAGCTTCATGTATTACGACAATTGCTCAGAACTAATGCAAGCAAGGCTCGAATTGAAATAGCAGCACAAGAATCACACAGTTTAATGCATTCGAAAACAATAATGTCATGCCCAAATTCAATCCATAAAATACCTAACAGTGACATCATTAAAAAAGGTTCGCACAAAGTATCAGTTACAAGGTGATATACCTCTTTGTCCAAGCCTCCGAAGGTCCAAAGTCACGATTCTTCTACTATGCCACCATTGCCATCATTCATGAAAAAAACAAGACAAGAAGAAGTGATTAGCATCAAATCATAATCATACAAATTTTAAGCAAGAAATTAAAGAAGACAATTCTTTCGGACTCATCATTAGGGTCTGTGTTAGGAATCAGAATTAAGAGTTTGCGATTATGTTCAGAGCGACTAAGCCTCGGGACCAAAGTCCCTTCATCGGCCACAACTTCCTTCTGCAAATCGCAACAACCTTTGTTGTTGGTTCACAAAAGGAAGTGTGAAATGGAAATCAGAAGCATCATTTTTCCCAACAGCCCAACAGCCCAACAGCCCAACAATTTGCCAAATAACTCCAAAAAAAGGTTCAATTCAGCCCAATATATGAAAAAGGAGGTCAACATATTGCAGCATGTAACATACATCAAGAAATGTAGAGCAACAAGAGAGAGTGATATTTTTTACCCAATTACTTGGTTATCAACAGAATGTGAATGGTTTTTACCCAAGCAGCAGCAGTATGTAATGACAGAGAAAGCAGTATAGAAAGCGACAACACAATATGTTATAGCAACTAGTGCAATCAACAGGGACAAGGTAGCAGCAGAAGAGAGAGGACTCAAGAGACCAAGGATAATATCTGTTCAATATAGATACCAATTCAAAAAAAAACCATTTTGGGGGGAAAGAGGAGGAGTATCGGTTCTAAGTTAAAAAGCTAGCAGTCCTGTTGTTCAGAGAGGGGTGGATACCATATCTGTTCAAAAAGAGTGAGAGGCCTCTGTTCAAAAAAAAGATACCAGTTCAAAAAACCCAGCATCCCTCATTCAAAACCAACAACAGCAAAAAACCCAGAAAATAAAGTGTAGTATCAGGTTCTACATTCCAAACCTAAAACCAGCAAAATGTTGTAGTATCAGTTCAAAAACCAAAAACCAGCAAAATGTTGTAGTATCAGTTCAAAAACCAAAAACCTTAACAAAAACAACGGTCATCGTTTACAATACCAGAACGCAGAACCATTATACCAGAACCGACAATAACCATAGAAAACAAAACAGCGAAAACCTCACATGTTCATCATGTTCCTAATACCCAAACCCTTCAGAACAGTTTGTTTCAGAAAACGAGGTTTCTGATAACCGAGAAAGAAGAAGAGGAAGAACTACAGAACAATCTCACCAGTTGGAACTCAGGAGTGGCGTCTCCACAGTGTCATCATCATCATCTCGCCTGGAATCCTCATCGGAACTCTAGGGCTTCCGGTCACGCTTTCCAGATCTCACAAACCAATTACTCTCTGCAAAATCAAAGTAAGTACCATAGATCAGTCAAACATGCAAACGAAATCGCGGTGAGTAAGAGAGAGAGACGGAGTGATCGCGGTGAATGAGACAGAGAGATCGCGACTCGGTGAGAGGGTGAACAGAGATCTCCGATCGCGGCGACACAGAGATGAAGAGAGAAACAGGGTCCGGCGAGGGACGATTGAGAGAGCGATCGAAGCGGCGTGAGAGACAGTGAGGGGACGGTGAGTTTTCCGGTGAGAGAGAGATGAGCGATGAGAGTTGTGAAAACCCAGGAAGCGTGAACGAGAGAGAAGAGGAACAGATATGTGGGTTTGGCTCATTTTCCTTTTCCAATTGTTTTTGATTAGTTAAATATTATACTTATTATTATTATTACTAAATATCATTATTATTTACTAACATTATTATTATTACATTATTATTATTATTATACTATTAGTATTATCATATTATTAATATTACTAATATTGTTTTGTTAATAATATTATTATTATCAACCATTAATATTATCATTTATTACTTTTATTACTAATAGGTATTATTATTTTTTTTAAGTAACTATTATTAGTACTACTAATTTTATTATTGCTACTAACCATTTATATTATTACTATTTTCTTATTATTACTAATTTATTATTATTACTAATTTATTATTATTACTAATTTAGTATTATTACTTATTTTTAACCATCAACAACTATTATTATTATTTACTATTATTATTATAGTTTTTTTTTAACTAAGTAAAATGTTTAGATATACTCAAAAATGCAAAAAATAATAATAATAGTAGTATAGTTAGACTTTTTTTTATTAGGAAATTTTTAGCATTTTGTTCCTTTTTTTCGGTATATATCCCCATTTGTAAATTTGTACCCCCATTCCCATTTATTGTAATAGTTAGTAAATAATTTTATTACTTTATTATTTAATTATTCATTCACAAAGCACAAACCGAAAACATTTTCAAACTAATACTCGTGCGAGCCATCTTTCACTACCCTGAGTTGACAAAGCTTTGAAGCGTCACAACGGCCACACATTTTGCACACACCACGCTTACTCTTGGGCTTACAATGAAACTTTGATTGTTTGGTTAAACATTATTTAGTTACCTAATTAGGTTATTTAAAATTAATTAGTTTACCTAATTAATTTTATTAAACTAATTACTTGATTAAGTTTTGTTTAATTAATCGATTAAATTTATTTCGCGCATGCACCTACACAATGTAAATCATTTATTTGCGCAAGCCACCTTGTATGGGCTTTTAATTTATTTACTTGTTTTATTTAATGCTTGTATACTATTGTGTGTTCTTCTCCATTATCGCACCTTAGGACCATATATTCAATTAACCATAACTCGCATCTCAAAATACTTTCGCAATTAAAGTTTCAAACCTCGATCCAACGTCGAGTGCCTTTTCAAAACTTTTTCATAATAAAGTACAAGTTTTTTAGTCGTTAGACGCTAGACTAGTTGCTAAAAAACTTGTCCCTCAAACAAACTTTAGTCTTTAAGTCGTTGGACGCTAGACCTGTGGCTTAAAGACTCCTAAATAACGTGAACTCGTTTCACTTCACTTTTTCTCAAGAAAACTTTTTGGGTGATAGACGACTTGGGCGAACTTTCGTTCCTCGGGTTTCTAGTATTTGAATCGTGAGACGCTAGCCTCGTTGTTCGGTACTTTTTCATCCACATAAAAAACAATTCAACTCACTCAAACTCTTTTATCGCTCATATGCGATCATCAAACTCTTTTCCGATAAAGAGGGTGCAATAGCCATTTCAAATATTAATGAGGACTTAAGTTTTTCAAACAAACTAAACAAGTCCAAGTTCAAGCATTTGAAATGTCTAATGCACGATTTTTCTTATAAAATCAATACAACAACTTAAAACCTTTTTAAGAGGAACTACAGAGTTTTGACTTTCCCATTGCACGAGGGAATATGTAGGCACGCGGTTCTGAAACCGTGTCAAACTCAAAATAATAACAAACAATTTCTTTTCCTTTTTGGTATTCATAACTTAGCAATAAACACACACACAAACGCGTAGAATTAAATGGGTCCCATCGAGTACGATGGATGTAAGGGGTGCTAATACCTTCCCCTTACATAACCGACTCCCGATCCCACTTTTTTGGTCACGTAGACTGCTTTATCCGCTTGTTTTGGGTTGTATCTATATTTTCCCGTTCTTTTTTAGAACAAATAAAATTAGGTGGCGATTTCACTAGTTTTCGAGAATTAAAAGATTTTTGAAAATCGAGTTGCTTCAAAGTCATTGCACAAGTTGCCCATACCGTTAACAACATAATCACCAATGCTTAGAGGCTTGAAATGAATGTTGATGATGAAGACAATGCAATTATACTGATGTGCTTGTTACAATGTTATTACGACCACTTATTGACCACTCTTAAGTACGACAAAAGACTACTAGATTTGTATTTAAATTACAACTACACTCTTGTTTTATTCTCAAAGATGACATAATATAAACGAAGGAACTCAAGGTTAAAGGGAGCCAAAATCATAGACACTCAAGTAATGATAAAAAACTACAAATGCTTTATAGTCACACATGTAGGCACACTCTTGAACTGCGAAAACAAATGCCATAAATAAGAAACACAAAATTGAAAATATCCAAATATACAACTTCTGTGCAAAATCAATATCTCTCGGATTAAACTTCGTTTTACAAAATCGAATAGTCAAAAAGTAGATGAAAATGTTGCGAACATACACTCCAAAAAAGTGAACTCGATCAAATGGTTAACAAATGCAAAATCACCGCTTTATTGAGATTAATTGCAGAAAAACGAAAATTGATTTCTCTTATTTTTTTTCTCTTTCTTTTAAAAATAATTTTTTTATTTTCTTTTTCTTTTCCTCTCCATTCTAAATTAACTCTCTCCACTTAAAATAAATAAAACACAAATGGACTAACATATTAGAACCTTTCTCCAAGTAGAAAAAAAACCAAACCTTACAAAATGAAGTAATAATAGAATTGAATCTCCTTAGCTATACCCTAAAAAGCTTTTAACCCAAGTAATAAATCAACATTTTAAAATAAAAATGAAATGCACAGTCTAATACTCTTTGAATTTAGTTAAATATATATATTTATCATTCAATCAAACAATATTATTTAATATTATATAATATTTTATTTTATTTTATTTTATTTTATTTTATTTTAAAATAAATTAAAATAATAAGTAAATTTTATTAAAGATATCGGCACTTAATCAAACCTCATGGTTATTAAAGAATTTACTTTAATTTTTTTTTTTTTTTTTTAAAATTATGCTTGAACAAATACTCAATACCCAATTTAATCATGCTTGAACAAATACTCAATACCCAATTTAATCACGCTTGAACAAATACTCAATACCAAAAAAACTCTTAAAACAAATAAAATTAAACATATAGCACGTCCACAAAAGCAGTTGCGTTATAGTGCAAGAAAGTTTCGTAAACGTGCTTCCACGCCACTACTTCTCTACAATTAGTGCCACACCACCCAACCATATAACTTCCGACAACACTTGTTCCTTTAAATTGTTTTTGTTCTTGTTTATCCGGTTTTTATATTTTATGATAATTCACTCATAATTCTTAATTCATGTCTAGGCTCATTTGTTTCTATTCAATTTTCCAGAGACTGGGGCCCACACTTCCGTATGCCACCACTTGGATGATTCTTCTGATCGTTACAGCCGTGTTGGCGTCGTTGGCACCCGGCGTGGCTTTTATGTTTGCCGTGTCACAATTTTCGAAGCCTTGTCATCATCATGAGTTTGTGAGGATTCCGTTTGATTCTCCGATGGAGATGGTTTGCTTGCCGGAGCATGCGGTGGTTAGGGCCTCACAGTTTGATTTCTTCTTGCCTACTTTGTTTGCTGCTTTGGTTGTTTCTGCTTCAACTTTTCTGCTTCGTTCTGTGCTCTCTCAATGATGTAAATGTTATTCATAAGTATTTTTAAGATTGATTGATAGTTTTATACTTAGTTTGAATTCTGTATGCATGATTGTATTGACTTTATTCAGTTATGATCAGCACATTGTATTTGAAGTAGTTATTGGGATAGAACAGAAGACAGAGATGTAAGAGATGCTATGATTATGATCATACTCTTGTCCTGCTAATTTATGTTTACATATGAAACTACAAAAGCTTTTGATTCATTAGTACTAGGGATCATATGAGATACTCCCTCCGAACAATTTTATAAACAATTTTTACTTTTTTTAATATATTTGATTATCAATGTATATTGTCTATATATGGACCAAATACGGAGTACATGTATTTCAACATGATCTTCCTTTTCATAGTTAGTCACACTTTTATAATTTATAATGTCTCATCACCTACATTAGAGACAATCTTACCATTCTTTAAAATCTATCATGGAGTCTGCCATAGTAAAAATGGTCTTCCTATAGTCAATGGTGTATGGAATCCTTCTTTATATAGACTATCACTAATCAACCAGCAAAAATAAAGGACCGATATTAATGGATTTTTCCCCATTTCCCGTTGACTTTATAATTGAATGGTCCGCCAAACTCAAATGTAATGCTATTTGAATTCACTTCATACACACTATGTTTTTTTTATGATACAAATATATAAATATATTGTAGAACTATGCCCTTAAAACATTGAGTGATGAAGATAAAGAAAATATATTTTATAATTTTCAAAAATAAGCAAGTCGAAAAGAAGTAAAAATTTCGACGAAAGACGTCGGATTCGCAGGGGCGGTCTGACAGATAGTGGCAGCAATTTGGCAACAACACATGTCGACTCCATAGGACAATTCAAGTCCATCGAGAATCAGGTCTGGTTCAATCAATTTACGTGTATCAAAGTTAGTTATTTTAGTTCACATATTCGTTTGTCAATAAGTTGTGTTTTAGACCCATTAAGGATCTACAGTTTCAACCATTATAAATATGTATCTCTATCATTTTTGTCTTTACAACCTTTATAACGTTAAAGATGAAGGCAGAAAGAAGAGTTAAGAATGCTATTGAAAAAGTTTTTAGAGACAAGGGTAACAATTTCTTGGAGTTTTTGAAATTCGAGAAACTCTTGGAGTTATTTTAGGAGATTGAGAAACACTTCTAAACATCTTAGAATTGTGTTATTTCACATATAAAATAGTTTGTTTTTGAAAACTTGAGTGAGTATTTTCTTATAACTCTTTTGTACTTCCTCGTAACAATTTTTGAAAGTATAGTGACTCAGAGATCTTCTCTCTCCTCCAGAGTAGATCAATTTAATTGAAATGTGTAAACTAGTTTCTTGGTGTTTTTTTTTGTCTTTTATCTTCTTCTTGCTTGTAATAGATTTACCTCTATTCTTGTTAAGTTACCAAGTTATTGTGTTGTTTGTCGCCATTTATTTTGGTTATTATTGTTCTTTGTTCTACACATCAAATTTCTTGGCGTGTTTGAGACTATCAACAATTTCAATAGATTTATTAGAGTTTTCTCAACAAGTGGCATACATTGAAGGGCGATGCATCGACGTGTACATGCATAACTCAAACAAAAAAGACCGAGATGGCGAATAAGGCCAGTAGTGTTATTATCTTGTGCGTCAAAGATAAAATTCTAAAGAAAGTCCCATAGAAAATACTATGATTTGTATTTGGAAAAAACTTGAATCTTTGTGTACGATCAAGTCTTTAACTCACATGTTGTGTCTGAAACAACAACTATGCTCATTCTGAAATATAAGGAACAAATTCGTAGTGGAATTGTTGATACATTTTTTTAAAACAAAATCATTGATTATTTGGATAATATGAGGTAAATATTGATGATTATTGTTGCGGTAAAGTAGCAAGCAAAAGTAATTATTTTTAGTTTTGTTTTATCGTCCCCACATGAATTAGTGCGAGGGAAATAATGTGGTTCGATAGTCATTGTGTTTCTAAGCTTGGTTTGAATTATTTAAAAATGTAAAGTACAAAAATTAAACATATGAACAAGAAAATAAATGCATTCATAGAGAAGAGAGAACTTGTCAAGTTTGAGATTTCATCTATTTGTCAAAGACTTAAATCTAATAATTAGTTGTACACAACTTAAAATACTCGTTAATATCATCAAGGGTTAAATAAGTTTTTGATCCCTATAAATATTGCAATTTTCATTTTTAGTCCCTCCATGCCTTTAGGCAACGCTTTTTACAAAAAAACTATTGCCAAAGCCAACTAAAACCGTTGCCAAAACCCAAGAGGGGCTAAAAATGAAACTTCAATATTTATAGGGACCAAAAACTTATTTAACCCATTTCATCATGTATCACCCACAATACAGGTTATGACTAATCCAAAGTTGAGAGAACAACCATATTGTCTCATTAGTGATGTCTCACACAACTAAATAACACAAAATATTAAGAATTGGTACCCACTGTGAATATTAAGTCTAAATCTATCTCTAGAGTCTAAAACCTAATAAATATTCATCCTAAATCCAGATTCAAAGAGTATAAGTCTATAGAAACTCAAATCCAACATAAAGCAAGAAATTATCGATATTGATTTGTATAATAGACAGTATACAACACCATGATCAATATATACATACAATCAAAGTAAACTTACATACAAAACCCAACAAGAGAGAATACGAAGAGGAGAGAGAAGAATAACAAGCACACATGTTGATGTCTCAAGCATGGATGCCAATCCGACTCCGAATCCTCAAGATTCATCATCTAATGTTATTTTCAAAGCCTCTAAACTCAAAGAATTTTGGTGATGGAGTTGAGTTTAAAAATCTCCAAAACCATAACCTAAAAATGTGTTATAAAATATAAGTTTCTGCCCAGACAAATTCGCCCGATGCTAACAAAATTTTCCCGAAGAATTCTCACTTTATTCCCAAAATGAAACGCAAAAACAAGAAAATTTTCCTTAAATTATCATGACGACCAAAAGGCGCTTAAATATTCCCGAGCTTTACTGGGGAATTTGACGGCAATGAGAAAAATAATTAATTACTTTCACCATAACTCGAGAACCATAATTCTGATTTACGCATGGTCAGAAGCATTAGAAAGCTTATTCAATGCTTTATTTAAAAATGACTAAAAATATTGACAAAATTGATGAGTTTCGTCTTCTTTGCTTTGAGCCTTATTCTTTGATGAATTGCTCAAAATCGCATCTTTGAAGTTGTGCCTTTGACTCCTATTGTTCAATGCTTCAACCATGCATGAATACCTACAAAATAGATGAAAAATTATCAAATGATACATTATTTACATGAAAACAGGATTATACTATTATTTACCTAAAAGTTTGGGCTTTACATGTTTATACACAAAAACAATTGACAAGGGCCATAAGATACAACTGAAAATAGCGATATTTTGACATTTATCACACTACCCAACTTAAAATTTTGTTTGTACCCAAACAAAGGTCAAACAAACCTAAAGAAACATAAGAAATAATCAAGAAATCATGTATCAACAACTTTAGAAAAACGAAAAAACAATTGTATGGTTCAAAAGAAACAACACAAACAAAGTAATGGTTACTACTCTACTACAACGACAACATGAAAATGAAAATAAAACTTAAATACAAAAAGTATGTCAAAAATTCTAAGACAATACAAACTCAACCATGAATGACACCAACCCCGCATCTACAAATGATGAAGAAAAAAAGAAAGAATTATGGAAACAACTCACACCCAACAATTATGCAAACATCTAGATCAGCTTAGGCATTCATCAAAGCAAAATCATATTGAAAGCATAAAAACATAAATCACAAGAACTTTCAAGGGTTGCAACGCGATTTGGGTAACAAAAAATTGTCATATCAAAATCCAATTAAACAAAATTGCCTAATCTATGAGAGCAATCACTTCCCACACTTTCAAGCAAACAAAAATTATACAACCATTTCTCATGACACAAAATTACAACTATGATCTTATTCATCATTTTTTCTTTTTCTTTTCTTTTTATTTTCTTTTTCACATTTTTAAACCACTTTATTTTCCAACCTCTAGTAACCAACTCATAAGAAATCAACCATTTCTCTCCCCAACTTGAATACAACCACACATAGTGACAAGAATTCTCATAATTTTTTAAGGCAAGGAAAAATTCCAACCAGAATACATGGTTGTGGGTCAAGTGCAAAGAAAATAAAATTAGAATCCATGATGAACTACTTACTCATGCACAAGTTCATAGTTCAACACCGATATGAATTCTAACAAAAAGGCTCAAAGAGATTAACAAATGCCCACTCACTCACTCACAAGGTGAAATACTTTTTGTTTGGTGGTTATTCTCAAAATCAAATAAAATACCTTGATATTTTTCATACTTTCATACAAAACAACATACATTCAAGATTAAACATAAGTCAAATGAGTTAATACAAAATTAATGGTCTCCTATACATATAGTAAATAATGGAAAACTTAAAAAGGCTTGAATCTAAGCTGATTCAATCATGAACAAGTAGTGAAAAAAAATAAATGAATTGCATGTTGTACAAATTAAAAGTATCATATTCTGCTATGTTCTAGAAAGTATTAAACATGTACTTTGCATGATACCAACTTCAAACACTATTATTACTACACATTTTCATGTTGAAATAATCAAACTTGGGCAATCATAGCATGTCTCCTCAAGCCAATCAAAATAAGCTTTTGGACAAACACAAAACAAAACAAATTTGTAACATCCTAAAAAAAATTCAAATTAAACTAAAATACTAAACACAAAGCTATAAAAACTCAAAAGTCGTTGGGTTGCCTCCCAACAAGCATATGTTTAACGTTGTTAGCTTAACGTACACCTTTATTTATTGATATTCCTCTATGCTGCCTCTTCGCATGGCTACTTGTCACCAATGACTATTCCTAACCAACACTTCAACAAACATGAAAGGAAACAAAATATATACCATATACACAATTATAAAAAGTATATAAAAATAAAATATTTATACTATAAACAAGTATGAAAAACATGTTCAAATATACCAGTATGAACAAATATATGATATGTACAAAGCTTAAAAACATGGAAACTATTACAATGTGATTCAATATCTATACACCAATCCCTGACAAAGGCGATGTTTTGTTGTTACGGTAAATCATCAAGAAAAAGTAAGTATTTTTAGTTTTGTTTTATCCTCTCCACATGGATTAGTGCGAGGGATAAAATATCGTTCAATAGACTATACTTAGAAAGTTGTTACACGAGATTATATAGGAGTTACAAGAAAATAGTTTTTGACTTCAAGTTTCCAAGAACAACCCTGAAGGTGCCCAAGAATTACCTTATTTTCTACCAAAGTGTTTCTCAACCTCTTCAAACTTCAATATATGAATAACTTAAACACAAGGTGTAAACAAGTGTTTTCTAATTCTCAATAACCTCAGATAACCCCAAAGGTTTCCAAAACCTTTGCTTTTCTATGGTTTCCATTGAGAATAGTCAAAACTATATGCTATTCCTTTAAATACTTGTTTTCCCTTGTTGATGTAAGCTCTAAGAGTGTCAAACTATAATAACAGAAGAGATACATATTTATAATAGCCAAAATCCAACAAATCCATTACAAATCCCAAAACACATCTCCTTAATTGTTAGAATAAAAGATATTAATAAAATATTATAATATATCTCAAATAGTATAAATATCTTATAGTATCTCTTAGACTATTATAAATATATATTTTATAATATCTTTTAGAATATTATAAATATATATCTTATAATATCTTATAAAATCTTTTAAAATATTATAAATATATTATAATATCTTTTCATATTAATTCTTATGATCTCCAAATTAATATAAAATGTTATAACATTAATGAATGAATCAATGAACCGAACCGATCGAACTAATACTCGTAAATCGCTCAGACCAGATTACTTTTTGGCTTTTTGATTTTTGGCAATCTCGAAATAAGTTTTCTTTCTTTTCATCAACAAAAGTTTTAAGGCATATTTACAACAATCTCCACCTTGACTTTAAACCATGTTGATACTAATTTAACCATCAACACCATTGCTACTCTCTATCAGGTTGAAACTATAATCAATAACCTTGATCAAATTAAAACAACCCTTGAATCTTGATCTCGCCGCTTGCATCCACTTATTTTCAATTACCTTTTTCTTTCTAGGTAATTTAACAAGCCTACAAGTATGATTTTTTAACCATCCTTGACTCCAACTGTTTTCAAATGTCTCTCTGAAGGTTTTTTCCTTTTATTTTGCAGTCCTTCAGCCACATTAAAAACATAGTATCCAAGGCTAGCATAACTGTCCTTTGAGATTCTACAATAATCCTCCTTACCTTATCATGAGTTAGATGATAATTAAAGATGATAATTCGAGGTAAATTTCTTCCTCAAATTACTGGTACTGGTGTGAGTGAAATTCTCTTTTATGAGACAGTATAATATGTGATGAATTTGTCTTAAATTGCATGAATATATTGCCTTTTCTTGCTCCAGATCCATTCCGTGTATACTATGTGTTTTGACAGAAACGCATTATACCATTTTGTGCCCTAATTAGTTGTTTTTGTTTAGCTTAATTAGTAAAACCATTGATAAGACATGAATTTATTTCAATCGATTGTCGAAAGAGTACGAGAATGGGGTATTGGAATTCGTTAAGTTTGTTGTTGCACACGCCAAAGACCCCAGTCAGATGACATGTCCTTGCTTGGGTTGCTGTTATCGGAGTCGGGTTGACGCGGTTCAATTGGCATCATATTTAATACGATATGGAATTGATAGAAGTTATACATGTTGGAATTTGCATGGCGAGAAAAGTAACGGGAATGTTGAATCGGCGGATAATATGACCTATGCTTCATACGTCAATTGCACAGATACATACGATTATGATCGAGTCGAAGAGATTGCAGAAGAGCTTAAAGAAGATCTTAAGGATTGTCCCAAAATGTTTGAGAGGTTGGTAAACGATGTAGAGAAACCGTTGTCTAATGGTTGTACAATATTCATAAGATTGTCTGCAGTATTAAAATTGTACAACTTAAAGGTGGGCAATGGATGGTCGGATAAAAGTTTCAAAGAGTTATTAGCCCTTATGAAAGATATGCTACCAGAGGATAATGTTCTTCCCAATCGAATGTATGAGGTAAAAAATATGTTGTGCTCTATTGGCATGAGCTACGATAAGATACATGCCTGTCCAACCGATTCCGTTTTGTTTCAAAACAGTATGCATCGTTAAATGAGTGTCCTAAATGCGGTGCCCCTCGATATAAGAAAAAGTTGTCTCCGGAAAAAGTCTTATGGTATTTTCCTATAATTCTGAGATTTAGACGTATGTATCATAGTGAAACCGATTCAAGACATTTGACTTGGCATGCATATAAAAGAATTATTTATAGAAAGTTTTGACATTGGACAGATTCACCACAGTGGATGAAAATTGATAATGGTTATCCTGAATTTGGAAAATAAGCAATAAACATTCGCTTGGCATTGTCTACTGATGGAATGAACCCACACGGTATTCAAATTATCTCGCATAGCACATGACCTGTGATTCTTATGATTTATAACCTACCTCCGTGGCTATGTATGTAGCGTAAGTATATGATGTTATCTATGTTAATTTCTGGGCCTAAACAACCAGGGAATGGCATAGACGTATACTTGACACCCTTAATCAAAGATTTAAAGTTTTTATGGGAGAACGGTGTGGAGGTTTATGATGGGTATAGGAAAGAAATTTTCAACTTGAGGGTGATGTTGTTTGGAACAATTAATGATTTTCTAGTATACAGAAATCTACCAGGGTACAACATTAAAGGTTAAAAAGCGTGTCCTGTTTGTGAAGATGGAACCGATATGACGTAATTGGACCTTTGTCAGAAGAATGTCTTTCTCGGTCATCATAGATTCTTAAAATCTAATCATCACTACCGTGGGTGGAGAAAAGCATTCAATGGAGAGGAAGAACAAGGTAGAGCTCCAACAATGTTAACAGGTGATTAAATTTTTGAAAATATGAAAGATGTGAGTACTCAGTTTGGCAAGCCTTTGCACACACTTGTTAAGAGTGAGTGGAAGAAGAGGTCAATTTTTTGAACTGCCATATTGGAAGTCGTTGTATGTAAGACATTTCCTCGATGTTATGCATATTGAAAAAAATGTATTTGACAGTGTTATTGGTACGTTACTCAATATACAAGGAAAGTCTAAGGATAACCTTAAAGTAAGGGAGGACATGGTAAACATGGGAATGCGAACTGAATTGGGACACGTGAAGAAAGGAAGACGAACATATCTATCACCTGCTGTTTACACTCTATCTAGAAAGGAGAAAAAAATATTGTGTAAATTTCTAAGTGAAGTTAAAGTTTCAGAAGGCTACTCATCAGATATTAGAAGACTTATGTCTATGAAAGACCTCAAGTTAAAGAGTTTTAAGACGCATGATTTCCATGCTATAATGGAAAATTTTCTACTGATAGGTATACGTTCTATTCTGCCAAAAAAAAGAAAGAAACACAATAACTAAACTATGTTTTTTCTTCAAGTCAATTTGCAGTAAGGTGATCGATCCTGCGATCTTACCAACATTGCAAAAAGAAATAGTTGTTACTTTGTGTGATCTTGAAATGTATTTTGCTCCCTCGTTTTTTGACATAATGGTTCATCTAGTCGTTAATCTTGTGAAAGAGACACAATTGTGTGAACTAGCTTATATAAGATGGATGTACCCTTATGAACGTTATAAGAAAATATTAAAAGGGTATGTGAAAAACCGAAGTCGACCAGAGGGTTGTATTGCCGAATGATACATTGTTGAAGAAGCAGTTTAGTTTTGTACTGAATATCTGTCAAATGTTCAATCAATTGGACTCCCCAAATCTCATATTGTTGAAAAAAAGAAGGTAAAAAGATAATTGGAAATAAATTTGTGACAATATCAAGGTTCGAACGAGATCAAGTGCATTTGTATGTTCTGCACAATGAGATTGAGGTTGAGTCGTATGTTGAAATGAACAAGGGTGTTCTCTGAGGTTTAAATCCGAATAGAAATGAGAATTGGATAGTACAAGAGCACAATCAAAGTTTCATATCATGGTTTAAGGAACATGTTTATTCAAAGTATCATTCAGATCCCGCTTAAATAACAGAAAGGTTGAGATGTTTAGCATATGGTCCAAGTTTGGTTGTATTTTCTTATAGCTCATACGCAATTAACAGATACACATTTTATACCAAAGAACAAGATGATAAAAGTACTATGCAAAATAGTGGTGTCACCTTGGTAGATGAAGCAATGCACATATCAAGTGTGAAGGACTTAAACCCGAAATTTGCAAATATGTCATATTTTAGTGTAATCGAGCGCATTTGGGTGTTTGATTATGAGAAGTTTCAGATTCCTATATTTGGCTGCAAGTGGGTTGAAAATAATAATGACATACAAATGGATAAGTTAAGATTTTTGCAAGTGGGTATTAATAGGGTAGGGTACAAAGATGAGCCTTTTATTCTAGCCTCTCAAGCTAAACAAGTGTTCTATGTCACTGATCTGACAAGTACAAAATGGTCTATAGTGCTTTTATCTAACAAAGTAATTAATGAAAAACATTGGAGATCAAGGTGATATTGATGTTGAGATTGAATCTTTGACCAGAAATGATCAAAATGAGAATGAAACATGTATTAGAAATGATCATAATTAGGGTATTTGGATCAATCCAACCGTTCGCATTGTTAAGAGACGAGTATAACATATTCCTACCAAGAAAAGAAAGAGACGTTAGTGAAAAAGGTAATAGTATAATTATAACCTATATCATTCAATACAATTTAAATATGTGTCATTATATATATATATATATATATATATATATATATATATATATATTCAATATTTGGATTATGGATTATGGATTTTTATATTTTTCATTTCATTTATATTGTTTTCTTTATTACATGTCAAATGGCTAGTAATCAAGAAAACTCACAAGATGCAAATGCTCCAGATGAAACTTCAGATAGAGACATTACATGAGGCATAACTATTATGAGGGGAATCATTTGTGATAGAGATAGAGGAGTAAAATATAATGTACATTGGAATGATGAGGAGCAACTAATTGATCCTAACGGTGCAAAGTTGGCAAGCTACATTGGTACACTTGTTCATATTTACATTCAAATCACCTCTCCTAACTTGAAAAGAGAAGAGTTGGAAATCGGTAAAGAGAAAATTTGGACTGAGATACAGGTACCATATATGATTGTTATTTATTTTATTTTTTGACGATAATGTGTTTAAATTACTTATACTAACACACTCTATGCGTATGTTTTTTCGTAGAGGTCTTTTAACATTGAAGATAACCGAAAAAAGTATATACTTTAATTGGCCGAAAATAGACACAGAGGGTGGTGATATTTTTTAACAAACAAGTTTCTTAAGGATGAGGAAGGAAATTTTATTGAAGTGGAACGCCCAATGAAGTATGCGAACTTCATTACACCTGAAGAATGAGTTGCTTTTGTAGGCCAAAGAGGAGACAAAAATTTTAAGAAAGTGAGTGTCACAAATCGCGAGAGAGCATCAAAATCCACATATCCATACATATGGGTGTTTGGGATATGCACACTTACAACAAAAAATTGTAAGTAAATATAAATTCTACAATCTTATTAATTGTCTCAATGTGTGTCGCACCCCAAATTTTACCCTGCTATTTTTCTACTTGCATTATATATATAAATTCACTCATTTTTACATCATTTAAATCATTTATCGCAGTCGATATTCGCATTTTTTCATAAGATACCGTTATTTTCATATTGTTTTATTGCATTGTTTATGATTATTTATTTTATAAATGATTTATAAGTGATTCGTATTGTTAAAATTAGCGGGGAAAATATTTCAAGATTTCATTTTTACTCACTGTTTTATAAATTTACGTACTGCGTAAATCATAAAAATGTGTTTTTCCTAATCTTTCGGTACATTTCGAAGTTTTGTTTTTAACTGTAAATGTTTTAAAGTCGGGTATTCTTTACTGTCATTTTATTTCGATTTTAATTATTTTTGATAATTTTTTTTAATATTTGATACCTGTATTTTATTTTAACATAATTATTTTATTTTTCGGATAATTTATTGTCCGAACTTTTACCATTTTTCACAATTTTAGGTGTCCAATTTTTATCTTCAAAATCAAATATTTTTTTATCTTTTGGGCTTTGTGGCCCATTTTATCAAAAGGGTATTTTTGGTATTTGTAAAAACTAGAAAACCCTAATTATTTGTGTATATATAGATGCTATGTTACTGTTGAGAGAAGAAAAAAAAAGGGAACAGGAGCGGAGGCAAAGTTATAAACCAAAAAACCATAAAGCAAAATAGAAAACAAGAGAGACCAATTTGAAAAAAAGTTGAAACGACTGAAACAAAAAAAAGTTAATTAAAACGAAACAGTAGTGAGGCTACAAAAAAAAACACAAAAACAGTTGGCTAAAATGGAAATTTTTCTCTTCATCGTGAAACCCCAACCGCGTCCCTTCCTCTCTTCTTCATCCTCACTATTTCCTTAACCACTGTAAATCCATCTCCGCCACTGCCGGCCACCGTCAACCCCACTTTCCCCTCACCAGAACCTCATCTCAAACCACAGCCATCTCCGCCGCTGCAAGCTGCCGGAACCTCCTGTCCACCGTAACCCTCTATTTCTCCCCAACAAAACTCACCTTCTGTTTCCCTTCACTCTCCCGCTCCACGGAAACCCCATCATCCATACTCCCTCTGTATCACAGTTTCATCACCATCCACCGTGAGCTAACTCCCCGCCGCTCTCATTCACTCTCACCCTTCAGCCTCCGCCTCTGTCACGCTCTCTGTTACCAGCACCCTCCACTGCAACTTCATTCATCTCAATCTCTCAACTCACCTCAGCAACACCTCGCCGAACAACAGTTCCAGCAGACAAGGATTCCATCAGTCTCGACGTTGCCGTAAGTCTTGGATGTTGTCTCTGTGAAATAATTCTGATGTTTCATTTTAAGCTGTGGTGTTATGAAAATGTAGAAATATAGCTTTAATGTTTACATTAGAACTTTATCTTGCTATTTGTGTTTGTTTTGATCATGGAAATCAGAACTATGACACTGTCTTTTGCTTAGAGTATTTGTGCTGCTGGAAAGTTTCTTTCTAAAAAAAAAAGAGAAGTTGTTTAGCAATAGATGTTTAGGTTATATCGATTACATTTTGTTTAATTTATGTCGAGTTTGGTTGAATTTGATTGAAATCGATTTTTGTTCTTATACGTTGTAGTGGATCGTTTGGTTTCGATGATGGTTTATTGAACAACCGTGTTTAATCGCGTGTGATTCTAACCGAGAAACCGTTTGGGCAGCCGGTTTACTTTGTATAGTTATTTTGAATTCGAGTCGGAAAGTACATTTTACTTGGTTTGTTCCGAACAATTGAAGTTGTGGTGAATAATGTTAGTGTATAGTTTCGATGAAAGTTTGACATTAACACGTCATTTGCGTAGGATGTGAACGAGAGACTGTTGGATATTTGAATTTTGATTTGGTTTCGATGAAGGTGATGTTGTTTCCGCGTTTATCCGCGTAGAAACTAACCGAGAAACTATTTGGCATTTGTTTGTTTTGTTTCGATGATGGTTTAATGATTAGGCCGCGTTACTCGCATGTAATTCTAACCGAGAAACCGTTGAAACACCGTGTATTATGTCACTCTCATTTATTTTAATTTCGATTGGATTTGATAAGAGGATTCCATATCAGTTTCGATGAAGGTTTGATATCGATGTCGCATTTATTCGCGTACGATTTAACCGAGAAACCTTTAAGATATTGTATTTTCTCATTTTTAATTTCAATCGAAGTTTGTGAGTAAAACTGTATTTTTATGGTTTCGATGATGGTTTGACGATGATGCCACTTTACTCGCGTGCAAATCTAACCGAGAAACTATTGGGACACTGTGTCTACTATGCAGTTCTTATTCTAATAGCTCTGTGTCTACTATGCAGTTCTTATTGGGACACTGTGCTACTAATGTTTTTTCTATTTGTGAAGATATACAAGAATTGTCCAAGAATACATTTCTATATTGTCGCATCTATACACGTTTTCTTATATACATTGTCTTATATTACTGTTTAATATTTAGAAATGTGTCTAAAACATTTAGTATTTTATTTTTATACTGTAAATTTAATTATACATAGTATTTTATTATTATACTTAGTATTGTAAATATACTATATACATATTATTTTTATGCTTTATCTATTCATCGGTAAATAAATTCGAATTATACTGTAATATAGTGGTTGCATTTCTTAGAATTAATTTCATAAATCTATTCTAAAGTTAATTAATCTAATAAAATACAATAATCTGCATTTTAGTTTTTCCGCATTTAACTTTTGTTAATATTCCGTTAAGATACAATTAATTTACAGTTTCTCTTTAATTTCAATTTATCCCCATTCAAAAATGTATCCCAATCCCCTTGATCCGTTGTAATTAATTTATTGCTTTATATTTTACTTTTTAAATCCCCATTCGGAAAAATGTATCCCTCTCCCAAAAGCTTGTAATAAATATTTAGCTGTCTTTACTTTATTATTTAACTGTCACTTACACAAAACCACCAAAATATCATTTTTTAAACTAATAATTGTAAATCATTTTTAAACCCGTAAGTCGACAAAGCTTAGAAGCGTCGCAGTGACAACACATGCACACATGTACGCTTGATCCTGGGCCTTCTTACAATGAGCCTATTTCGATCAATTGTTCCAATTGGTCGTCTTAGTAGACTAGCCCACTTTGCTAGTACACATATAATTTAATTGTTTTATACTTAGGTTGGCCACCTTGTATGGGCTTTGTCGATTTTATTTGTTATTTACAATTATTTCGATCCTCTTCCATCTCTTTCGGTCCGTTACCAAATCCCATCTAAAACACTTTCGTAATTAATGTTCTAAATCTCGATCCAACGTCGAGTTTCTTTTCAAAAATATTTTCATAAATAAATATTCTACTTCTCCCTTCTCCCAAACATATAATAGTCAGTCCAGTATCGACCCTCGACCGTATGTTTGGTGTCTTTAATTGAATTTAATTAACGTGAACCATGTTTCACCTCACTTTTCTTAACAAAAATTTTGGGCAGAAAAATATGATTAGGATGTTTCTGTCCACTCATCCGAGTAATTGGGGCGTTAGCCGTTGAACGTTTATGGTCCAATACTCGTCTCCCGCATAAAAATAAAATAACTCATTCAAACTCTTTTATCGCTCATATGTGACCATCAAACTCTTTTCCAATAAAGAGTGTGCAATAGTCGTTTCGAACACGAACAAGGACTTAAGCTTTTCAAACAAACAAAACAAGTCCTAGTTCAAAGTATTCGAAACGTCTAAACGCACGATTTTTCTTATAAAATCAATACAACCAATTAAAACCTTTTTAAGAGGAACTACGGAGTTTTGACTTTCCCATTGCACAAGGGAATACGTAGGCACACGGTTCCGAAACCGTGCCAAACTAAAAATAATAATAATCAAATTTCGTTTCTTGTTATGACTTAGGGATTAGCGAATATACACACACACTTAGAATTAAACGGTTCCCATCGAGTACGATGAATGTAAGGGGTGCTAATACCTTCCCCTTACATAACCGACTCCCGATTCCAATTTTTGGTCGTAGACCGTCTTATCCGCTTGTATGGGGGTTTTATCTATATTTTCCCGTTCTTTTTAGAACAAATAAAATTAGGTGGCGATTTCACTATTTTCGAATTAAAAAGATTTTTGAAAACCGAGTTGCTTCAATGTGTTATAATTGATGATCTTATTATTTGTGTCAATCCGTAGTTAGACGAGAAGTGATGAAACATCACTTCTGGCACATGTTTTATGGAAGGAAGCTCGTGTAGGCAAGGATCAAGTTGTTAGGGATGATGTTCAACATATTTATGATGAATGTGTAAGTATAATATTGTGTCTTTAATTAAATAAAAACTTTATTGATATATAATTAATTTTTTATCTCCACTAATAATTTTCGATATGTAAATGAATTTCAGAAGACTCTATCTCAATCGGTATCCACAAGTGAGGACTAGGATAATAGGAGTGTACTTAGTCGAGCACTAAATGTTGCTGAGTATCCCGGTCGAGTGAGGGGTAAAGGACATGGTGTGACTCCAACCTCCTTGTATAAGCATCCAAGGAAAATAAATCCTAGCAATCAAGAAGTGATGCAAACATTGCAGGAATTACAAGCACAAGTACGTGAATTACAAAAGGATAAAGAGTGATATATGGCGGAAAAGTGCAGTTCACAGTTGAAAGAAACTAGTGACAAAACTAGTATCAACTGTCAAAATAAATTTCCTGAGGTAATTATATATGTTATTATGAAATTAAAATAGCACATTTATGTTAATTAACATATATACACATTAACAGTAACATATTTATTATTGGTTTAGGGTATTTCATCTTGTCAGCTATACTTATCGTCACTGACTTATCGCCTAATTGGAAACGGAAAAGTGCATAACACTTTGGGAGATTTACTTCACCATAGAACGCTCCTTGATGGAAATCTGAAAGTATCGGTTGATGTTGCATTAGACTTGGATGCGTTGCTACCGATACCAGACACTACTTCAGAGACAACATTGCTGCGAGATGCAATAGGATCTTTTGTTGCATGGCCATCAGACCTCATTTTTATAGATGATGAGGTATGTTGAAAACCATTATGAATCTTTAAGTATTCAACTGTCAATTTTTACCTCATTTTTTTACATGGTAATTTTAGACTCCTACAAAACTCACATCTAAGGATAAAGGGATTTTGCAGCACGGAGAGTCTGTTGCATCATAAAAGAGGTACGTTTAAAGTGTTAACTATATGATCCGAATAAAAAACTGCATGGTTTTATAATTTACCTAAGTTATATGATTTTTAGGTATCTGCTCAAGGGTCACATCAAGTGAGCCAGAAAAATAGTAGCGTACCCAATAAGAAAAGGGATCTTCCAAGGACCGTGCCAAGAAAAATAGTACCTCAATTTCGGATGTGTCTTGAAATACTTGTTACAGTATCTGATTTGATGAATGGTGCTATTCGTCAAATGGATATGGAGGAAGGTATCTTTGGTTTTTCTTGCCTCGAAACAATTGGAAAAGAGGACATGGATAAAATTTTCTTGCATCAAGAATTAGGCGTCGATATTTTACACTTATACATCCGATAATGCGATCAATCTATTTTTTAATTAGCTGAAAGATTTATTTACACATTTAAATGAAAATAGTCTAATGTTTATTATGTTTTTATTTAAGGTTCTTGTATGACAAATTGATGCGCGGGAATCAATTGTCAAATAGGTTCCATTTTCTGTCTTCCTCCCGTGTCAACCAACGGTCAATTGTTGACGATCCGGATTCAATAAGAGAGCACTTAGTCGAGAGATTCATGGCCAGCAATACAAAAAGCTTGTATCTTTGGGCGTATAATACTATTCCTACATAGTTAGGTTCGTATTCTAAAATTTGTTTTTAATTTATAGAGAAAATTTCCATCTAAACATTTATTTTAATTTATAGACGTCACTGGTTGTTGGTTGCTATGGATCCTATAAAAGAAGTGGTCTATTATCTGAATTCGGTAGATGGTGATTGAAAAAATTATTCGGAAATGAAGTTAATGATTGATACGTAAGTGAGATTGTTCTAAATATTCATGTGTATTTATGTAATTAATTATTTCTGTGAGATTGTTCTAAATATATGTTTTTATTTTTTTGGAGCAATACAAGTATTCCGATCTCAAAGAGACGCTCGAGTACCACGGGCTAAATCAAGCAACATTACATGGATCAAAGTGGAGGTATATTAATTTTCACAATTTTGCTTATAATAGTGATGCTACTTGATAAAACAAGACAACTACATAATCCTATTTGTTTTTCTATGTAGTGTGCTTAACGGTAAAATAGTATAGATTGCAGATACTTTGTTATGAGGTTTATGAGAGAAATAATTCATTTAGATCGAATAAAGATTTCATTCACGGTATGGATTTATAACTTAGGATTTGTTTTAATATTTATCGGATATTTCATATAATTTATTACCCTTAACTAAATCATGCATATTATGTTTTGTTATATAGTACTTTTCTGGATACAAGTGTGCATATTACACGAAAAATCAGTTGGAAGAAATCAAGGAGGAATTGTGTGAATATTTGATTGAGTAATCATATAAGGTATTAATACATTGTGTGTAAAGTATTATGAATATATTATTGTGTGAATATATTATTGACCGTTTTGTTTTGTACATACCTTGCAGGACCAGAACCGTCCGCTCATCGGATTTTGGCGATTTTGAACTATTTTTATTAATTAGGACTGACTTATTTGTTGTTAGGGATGATTTTGTTACTGTTAGGTATGAATTTGTAAGACTGATTTTGGTTGTGTTAGAAATATGTGAATTGAATTATAATGGTATATATATATATATTGGATTACAATGGTATATAATGTAATGGTATTATAATGTTTTTTTTGTATATAATCGCTTCTTTGTTAAAATAATGGGATTACGATTGTAAATTACAGGTTTATGGGATTACAATTGTAAATTACAGGTTTATGAAATAATGCTGCCAAAAATGCAGGTTTATGAATTATAAAAATTATAGGTTTATTAAAAATCCCAAAGAAAGCACTTTTCCATGAAAAGCGTTGCCTTAGGCCTATATTTGAAAGCGCTTTTTAAGAAAAAGTGTTGTCTAAAGGTTTACAAATGCAACGCTTTTGAAAGCGCTGCCTTATGTATACCATATGGAGCGTTTTTTTCCTTAAAATGCGCTTTCTAAAGTAGGTCTAAGGCAACACTTTTCTTGAAAAAATGCTACCTAAAGATGTCTAAAGAAAGCATAAAAGACATTCTAAAGTAGGCCTAAGAAAGCGTTTTTTCAGAAAAAACGCTGCCTAAAGATGCCTAAAGAAAACATAAAAGACATTCTAAAGTAGGCCTAAGAAAATGCTTTTCCAAAAAAAAAGCGCTGCTAAAGGCCTACTTTAGAAAGCATTTTTTAGGAAAAAGCGTTGCCTTAGGCATACTTTAGACAGCGTTTTTGCCTAAACAAAAAGCGCTGCTAAGACCTACATCAGCGCCACCTACGACAGCGCTTTTAAGCGCTAGTAAAGGCCCAAAAAAGCGTCTTCTTTCGTCTTTTTTGGCGTAGTGTTACTAATATACAATGATTCAAGTTTTTCCCACATAGAAACTGCCATTTGCTCCCTGGAAACCTCGCTTAGAACTTTATCTCCGAGGCATAATATAATGGCACTTCTGGCCATATCCCTCATCTCGGTCTTCTGTACACATGTAAGCCCTGTAAGCACAATGTTTCACTCTTCAAAGAATCAATACACTTCTTTGGAATTAAAATTGCTTGAATCTTAATTTTCCACAACCCGAAGTCGTTATTACCGAAAATTTCTTGATCTCCCATCTGCCCATGGTGCTCAATACCTCTTTGCTCTACGCTCACTACACCACTTATTGTGAATCTTTTTGTTAATTACTACAAAATTCAATATTAATTTGTGAGGCAAAGAATAGTAGCAACCAAAATAAATAGTCTTCAACAATAATAATTCGTACACAGATAATATAACAAAATAAGGCGAGAAAAAGATAGAGACTTGTTTACCCAGTTCGATCAAAAGATCTACTCTGGGGGAGAGAACAACTATCCAATTCACTATACTCCGAAAGTGGTTACAAGAGATTTCAGATGAGTTATAAGAAAGTAGTTCTCGCCTTCAGGTTCCCAAGAACAACCCTGAAGGTGCCCAAGAATTACCATATCTTTTACCCAAGTGATTCTCAACCTCTTCAACCTTCAATATATGAATAACTCAAACCCAATGTGTAAACAAGTGTTTCCCAATTTCCAATAACCTTAGGTAACCCCAAATGTTTCCAAAACCTTTGCCTTTCTAAGATTTCCCTTGAGAATAACCAAAACCCTATTCTATGTCTTTAAACCTTTGTTCTCCCTTGTTGGTGTAAGCTCTAAGATTGTTACACCATAATAACAGAAAAATATATTTATAATAGCCAAAATCCAATAAATCCATAACAAATCCCAAAATTATCTCCTTGATTGTTATAATTAAATATATTAATATAAATCTTATAATATCTCTCAAATATTATAAATATCTTATAATATTTCTTATTCTATTATAAATATATATCTTATAATATTATAAATATCTTATAATATCTTTTTATATTAATTTATATGATCTCCAAATTAATATAAAATATACCAACATTAATGAATGGATCAATGAACCGAACCAACCGAACTGATACCCATAAATCGCTCGGACCAGATTACTTTTTGAATTTCTGATTTTTGGCAATCTCAAAACATGTTTTCGTTCTCTTCATCGACAATGGTTTTAAGGAAAATTTACAACAGGATATAATAACTCTACCTCTGCGGTCTCTAGTTCGCTTGTTCGCCTAGGAAATCTAATGAAATAAATGCATAATAAATTTTATTTTAATTTATCAGTAAAACCTTTAAAAATGGTTGAACAACTCAATCGTAATGGAAATTTAAATCGTCTAACAACGTTTGAGGAAATCCACAGTTGTTAAATCATATTCAATTTATGTTTTCAATAATGGACTTACGTGATACACACTTAATGCACTTGAAAAAAGGAAAAAATGTAATTGTTGGAAATTGAAGCTCGTTACACATAGATTATCACCAGAATTATTAAGAACAACCGTCATTAAATTACATTTTATAAAAAAGTCATTCATCAGGCGCTTCAACTTTAACATATTATAAAGGTGTATAGGATAACGCCCCTTGCTAACCTCATGTATTCATACTTGAATTTGTTGATTTGGGAGGTTAGGGTTTTTTAGGCTTCATGTGGGTTTGGGTTTGATTCACTTGATATGATATTTTTTTGTTGTTTTTGTCTTCATATTCAAGCTTAGGAATTGTTTATATTTAGTAGCATGTTTCTTGTTTTTTATTTTAGGGAAATTTGATAAAATCTGGAAATGGTAAGAAAAACATTCATGGGTGTTCTTCGTGTTCATATTTTCTTCTTAATTTTTTGGATTTAAAAAGTTGGTTTGATCTAAAAATGAAGAAAGGGCATGTGTGTTTGTTGTTACCATAGAGAGAGGGGGAGATAAGACTAAGAGTGAAGAGAGAGAAAACAATATTAAAATGATAGCCACGTGGCCACCTCACTTGACCTTGGATTTGTAGACCTGTGTGCTGACTCCAGGACTCCTATATAGGAGTCCACACCATATCACCATGTTCCCTCATTTATATCACTCAATTTTTATTTGACACCTATTGATAAGTTGATCTAGCGCACAAGCACCAATCACTTTTCATTTGTTTGAACTTTGATATTGGGCCTATGCACACTGGACCTTGCCTTTTGCTATTGTCACACAAGTTACTTCCCCACACGCCCTAATAGTGTGAGGGAAAAGTTATTGGGCCTATGCCTTTAGCTCATTTTCTTTGCTACCGCATTACCTCACTAATTCAGTGTCACACCCCATTTTGTTTTATTTTTGTTTGTTTGTATCTTATCTTTTGGGCCAAGCTCATTTTTGTTTCTCTACAACACTACCCCCATCTTGTTTTTGCACCCCCTTTGTTTTATGGCTATTTTTTATTTTATTTTATTTTATTTTAATTAATTATAATATAAACTAGAAGAAGACAAATATATTTATGCTAACATTTATATTCGTAAAACTACTAAATAGTTTTCGTTGAGTATGTGATGAGTGCTAATACTTTCTCCTCACATAACTGACTCCCGAACCTGAATTTGGGACAATCATATTTTCGTTCTTTTAGGGTCTTATCGATGTTTTTCCTTTAAAAATTAAACTTGGGTGGATACTCTATTATATTTTGAGTGTTCGTTATGCTCAAATATTTTTTTCGCGCCGAAATACATCCATGTCATAAGTTGAGAAGTTTATATGAGTACAACTTTGCCATTAGATGTTTTGCATGATGCCAAAACTAGAAAAACGTAGTATTTCTGGATATTAGACGATATCTTTGTGTCTTGTGGCACTCCCTTACATTAGAGGTCTTAGGAACAATTAAAAACCATTTTAAAATTGACCAAATTTTTGAAAAACAAGTTTTAGCATAAATTTTTCTTGCATGTGCCGGCATATACGTGTTTCAAACCGACACATGCAACTGAATTTTGAAGCCTGTTGCCTATGGAGGTCTTACACTGATGTATCATTATAAGCCGAAACACACTGAAACTTTAATCATTTTTTCAATTTTCTTATTTTATGTGCCAACACATACGATTTTCAGGCCGACACATGTATTGTAGTAGTTAAGTAAAACACTAATGTAATGCATTGGGCGACACATCTGCCTATTCAAGTCGGCACATACAACTGATTTTTTTGACTTATGCGTCGACACATACGAATTTCAGGATGACACGTACTATTTGATTTGGATTAAATTTTCAATTCTTTTTAATTCCGAAATTTCCTTTTTACATTTAAACTTCCACAATTATAAATACATTGTCCATGCATCATTCCAACTTGATGAAATTATAAACACATATTATATTTGCTCTTCACCTTCAATCTCCAATCTATGCATACACATTGATAAATCACACACAATCATCTTTTGTTGGGGTGTCATATAGGCGAGGTTTGATAACGTCCAATTAGGTTCTTGTGTAGTCGAGAATATTGGATTGAGATTTGTAGGGGGTTTTATCCAGAAAACTGTGGGTTTGTCCTCTGAGATCATTGATTGATTTGGGGATTTTCGTGCAAGACATTCAAGAGAGGATTGCAGCCTATTGAAAGCATTTGGAGATAAAGAACGCCAAGGAAGTAGCACGAGAACGACGAATCTGGTTGAAGTGTCTTGTGTGCAATAGGTAAAATTGATCGTGCGCGAAAATTTTGAAGATAAAGAACAAAAAGGAGTAGCAATATTTGACAAATCAATTGGTAGTTATTGTGTCTTGGTCTTTCTCAAGATCAAAATAAGAGAAGGGGTCAAATTAACAACAAACGGTTAGAGTTTGTAGGGTTGCTCTTGGAACATTTCTCTTGTAATTGCAAGGAGACGTAGTCATAACGAGGACGATTGGTGAACTTCCTAAACAAATTTCTGTGTCTCTTTTTTATTGCTTTAATTTTCTTTAATTAATTTGTCAAATATTATTGAGTAATCCATCAACTCGTAAGAATTTTTTCAAAACTGTTTTTGTTTTGAATTGTGTGTTGATTTGCTTATATTAAGTTCTTTTTTATATCAACACAACTTAAAAGAAAATTCTAAAAATTCGACCGCACATCAATTCTCTGTAATGTTTATATCGAGACGTCCTCCTTCAGAATTAGTTATGTGTTGGCGTGTTAGACTCGAGCAATAAATTCTAATGTGTAACATTTGAGTTATAGACTCATGCATGTTTGAGGTCGGGTTGGCAGCTTTCGAACCATATATTAGTCCACAATCTCAAAGTATAAGATTTGCAAAAAAAATGAAATGATTAAGATTACTATGCTAGTTTAGTAGTTAACCCGCTCCCAAACATGAATTATGTAAGAACGAGATATTTAAGAATACTAAGACGTTCTAATGTATATTGGCCAGAAAACAAAAAATGGAGAGACATTATTAAAAAAAAAAGAAAAGAAAAAGAAATAGTAAAAGAGAAAATGTGTAAATGTAATGGATGAAAAATTAGGTATGAAAATAATAAATACTCCAAGTCCAATATGGATGAAACATTAACCAAGATGTTACTGTGTCATCAACCTCCACATATGGATGGCCCCTAAGCTCCTCTGCCTTAACGAGATCTCACTTCAAACTTCAAACTTCAATATATCATCTCCCAATATATCTTTGCCACAGAAAAAATTAATATAAAGTCTACTTTGATGTATATAAATATTTCCATAAATGTATAAATCTAATAAGTAATTGCATACCTTATAGAGTTATAGTTAACTCCTAATTACAATCAAATCTATAATATTCAAGCTATGGAAATAAAAAAATTGTTTAAGATGAAACATATCAAAACCTATGAAATCTATTAAATAATGCAATAAACATGTTCTTATCTTCCTATACTAATCTCCATGTTTATGCCAACAAACTAACATGGCAACACACCTTCTCATTATGTAGAATCTTGCCTTTTGTTCCTTAGCTAAATTTGTGCATTTGTGACCTATAGAAGAAGAAGAAGAGTTCTTTTGTGAATAACTTCTTGGAAGATTGCATTTGGAGGAAGATGAAGAACTCCTTAGGAGTGAAGTGTTTGAAGTAGAGCTTCTTGTTGAGGAACTCCTTGAGAAAAATGACTTGTGGTTGCTTGAACTTGTCTTTCTTTTGTCATCCATTAGAAATTGTAGAAATATCCAAAACTAGCTAGATTCCACACTATGAAAGTGATTGTGTAAGGAGAAAAGAGAGAGGCTATTTTGTGATATAAGAGAGAAGAAAGTTAGGGAGAGTGTAAGTATTCAAAGAGGTCATCAATGTTTGCTAGTATATTCTAGTGGTCAAGTGTGTTTATATAGAATCATATGCATATTTATTTAGGGTGCCGTTTTTGTTTTATTTTATTATATTTAAAATTTTTGATGTTCGGCTTGCGATCGATTAATTTACGAGTAGGATTGTCAATTTGCACCCGTTAGTGTGGTTTTCTGCGGAGATTTTTCGTTTGAAATCTCAAAGACGAGAATTTATTTTTCTGCAGGAACGAGAATGGGGAATAAAATTTGGGGATGGGGATGGCGAATATACCCCTCGTCCCGTGGAGTCCTCGCCCCGCACTAAAATTCTATAATATCATTAATTAATATATATTTTAATATTTATATGTAGATTTATTTCTCATTTCAAATAACTTATTAGTAAAAGAGAGAGATTTAAATGAATATTTTACTTTTTAAAAGTTTGAAAATTTTGTGTTCATGAGTCTCAAGATTAAATATTGTTAAAATAATATATTTATCGTAGATAAGTATTGTCCTTAGTTTTTGAATTTTTCTATTAAATTAGTTAAAAATAATAAATAAAAATTTATATTTATAAATATCTGTAGAAATTGTGAGAACTCGTGGGAATCCGTGGGGATGAGGATGATGGACAAAATTCCTCCGTAGCGGGGATCTGATATAAAAATGGAGAATAAATTCAAAAATAGAGATTGAGATAAAAATGTATCCTTCATCCCCGTCCCGTTCCGGCCCATTAACATCCTTATTCACGAGGATCAATCACACCATCTATTTTAGAGATTTTATTTAAAGATTGAGTAAACTATAAATATGCAATCCAAAAATTATTTATATTTAGCACAATTTTAATATGAGATGTTGAGAGAATTACACTCACGTCATTTAAATCTTCGCGATTAAACAAATCTTAGGCTTAAGATTTTGCGGTAACACAAATTAATTTTAAGCACATTGAATTTAGTTAAAATAAATAAATCGAAGGATAAAATTACTTATATTTGAACACATTCATTAAAAATGATTTTTTTTTTCTTCATAAGTTGTATTTGTTTTGGTGTTGAAAGAAGCAATTGGGAAGATATACTAAGTTGAAATGTTGAATGGGTGGTGCTTAATTAATTAATTAATTAATTAATGTTACAAATATTGTGGCGAATTTGGAATTAAGATGCTTTTCCTTCAACATGGCACATGACAGTATTCTGAATACTTGGTAGTAAAAAAAGTGATTAAATTAGGGAAGTGCTACTGTTCACGTTTCACATTTGATTCGTTGGAACATGATTGTTTGTAAATTGTCTCATATGAAGATGATTTTGATTTTTGTCGCTCTTTATGAATATTAAAAATAAATTATGCAATATTAATTGGGTATGGCTTTGATATGGTCAATCTTATGATTACTTTACCATTGCATGCCTCTTGTATATGGATTCGGTGGTAAAGTTTCATTATCATATATTCTTAGCTATGATTGATTTAGATTAAAATGAGTGGTTATGATTAAGCATGACCGTTCAACTATTTTCAGAAGATCAATATCATATGCTAATGATTAGGAGTGAGAATAAGTTGGAAAACTTTGCCAAAATTAAAATACGATCTGCTCAACAAATTTAAATTTTAAATTTGTTCTATAATTTTTCATACACTTATTTTTATATTTAAATATTCTTTATAAAAACTTGATCGTATAATAAACAATTCTACTAATACTTAAATATATTAACAAAAAACAATTAATGAAATTAAATATTTATATGTATTTATTTATATGAATTTTTTTTATGATTAACGAAATATAAATACAAAAATTTATACATAAATAGAGGACAAATAAATGAGAAGTTCTCGCCCTATTCTTTTTTAAATTATAAAATCGACTCTTTTAAAAACTACATTTATTAATAGATTTAAAAAATACAATATTACTATTTGATCTAATCGGTTGATCAAAACTGAAGACGGTCGGAGCAGATGAAAATCTTTCGAGCAAGCTTGTGATGATGAGGGGGTGGTGTACCTACAAGACACTCTGATGCTAAAGTAAGCAAGTGTTTAATGTGAGTATATTAAATATTAGAGTTTTGAGAGTAAGAATGTGATACCTTGCCCTCAAAGGTATGAGGGTATATATAATGATCTTAGGAGGATTCTCATTGGTTGTTATATTTGGGCCTAGATATGCGGATCCGTGGATATATCTATCTGAGCTGACTTGGTCAGACTGGGCACTAATGCTCGAAACTAGCCGTTGAGTTGAACGTGGGAATTACAACGGGCATAGTCCTTAGTGAGGTGATCTGGACAGATCTGCTCGATGGATATCGAGCAGAGGACGTCGAGTGGCGCATGAAACAGGCAGATAGAAGCCCCAGTTCGTTATCGAACCTTAGCGGGTCGTTATAGGTCGTGATGAAGCGATGTACCCGACTGGCGTTCGGACAGTCCAGAACAGTAGCCCCCGAGTCGTTGCGTCTGGCCATAGAGGCAGTGACTTGATTACGAGGAGTACGGTCGAAGTCGTTTACTTCGAGGAGGAGAAACGTTACCGAGGAATCGAAAGGTTGAGGAATTTGGAGAGTTTTGTCCACGTGGCCTTGAGTCGTGTGCATTGACTGTTGGCAGACCTAGGGTGTAATGATGATTCCCCTAGGTTCCCTAGGTAGGCTCAGGTCGACGTGCGGGGAGAGAGACTATAAAAGAGAGAGAGTCTCTTCATTTAGTGACTTTTGTTTGTTTGATCTCATCAGTCGGTGCTCGACTTTAACCTCTATCAATCTGGTGAGCTAATTTAAGGTGGTCCATAGTCATCTTTGCCATTTGCCGCCGTACCAGCGTTCCGATTTTCCGTTCTACAATCTCCATTTACTCTCAAACGGTACGTTTTCGAATTCCTTACTAGAATTTGGTTGATTAGCTTTTAAAGTTTCGGATGTTTGTAGAAATGCATGTGGTTAGGGTTTTTCTTATTGGGAATTTCTTCAGCGGTGAGTGGTGGCGCCGCCTCTCTCCGACGGCCTATGCCGCTTGGGTTACCTGCGTGTTTCTTCTTCGACGTTGCTCTTTGTTATGAGGGCCTGACATCATCTCGGGAAGGATCTGTTTGTAATAGTGGCTCGAATTCTGAGAGTCTAGATCTGAGTGTTTCTTGTTGAGTGAGGGCTGTGACACCCCAAATAATTCAATTATTAAATAATTAGAATTTTAATTATTAATTTAATAAGAAGTTTAATTATTACTAGTATTTTTGGATTATTGGATTTAATTAATTAATTAAATAGAATGGAAGTATTGGGGTGTGAGGTTGAATTAGAGGGTGTGAGGAGTAAAACACTCTAATTATTCTAATTATTTTATTTTATTATTTGGAATAATAAAAGGAATAAAATAAGAGGAAAAGAGAGAATTGGAGGTTTTTCATCATACGTGCATTTGAGAAGAGAAGAGAAAGAGGAGAAAATCCAAAGCGTCGGAATTCGAAGAATCATCGCAAGGTAAGGGGTGATTTCATCCGATTGTTATGCCTTATGGGTTTTGGTAATCAATAGGATGAAATAATACGTTAGAAATCTCGATTTAGGATTTTCTAGGTTATGCCCTAACGATGTGATCCGACGTAAAAACCCCAATTGGAATACATAGGAATTGTTACCATGTGTAGATTGATGTGTGGATTATTTAAGGAGGGTCGTTCTACTGTTACTGGTATGTAAGGATGCATAATTTTTACTGCATATGTTGTACTTTGAAGGTTGGAAAAGATTTTGATTGATTGGAATTGCAAACAGTGGGAAAAATTTGGCTTTTGGGTGAAAATACGCAGCATGAGTTGACACATAAGGTTATGTATCGATATAAGCAGAAGCGGGAATAAGGCTTGCATCGACACAAAATCCTTTGCATCGACTCATGAGGCACTTTTGGGAAGCTTGGATCGACACATACGAGTTATGTTTCGACACAAGACAATTTTGCATCGATACGAGAGAGTATGTATCGACTCATACTGTGTTAAACCAGAAAAATTGAAAATTTTAAAGCTATGAGCCGACACATACGACCTATGCGTCGACACATACTGTGTGAAAAATTGAAAATTTTAAGCTATGAGACGACACATGAGCTTATGCGTCGACACATACTGAACATAAACAGAAAAATAACTTTTGGAAAATTGTTTCGGTCATATCTTTGCGACCGTAACTCCGATTTAGTTGTAGTTGGACCCGTTGGAAAGCTGGAAGTATGAATTATCCTATAAAAACATTTTAAAAACATAGTAAGTGAATCTTGTTGGATTAATATGACTTCCCGTATGAGGAATTCGTTGTTACCGTGGTTGTTCGTCGTTGATGTTGTAAATACTTGATAGATGTTATATCATGTGTTGTGATGGACGTTATATATGCATGATTATGCTGTGCTGTTGGAATGGTGTGAACTATGTATGGAATGATGTTGTGATCATATTCCGTTATTTGAATGATGCATGCTTTATGATGTGCATGCATATACATTCTGGTGGTAGCTAATTCCCATTGTGCGGAATTAGTGAGATTTTGCCAATAGTCGTTCCCGGGTGATTATGGGTGGTGAGGCTGGATTGATGTCCGGGTGATTATGGATGAATCGATGTTGGTGACTTAGTTCACGTTTTGGTACCACATGCATTGAGTCTGCATTTGCATTTTGTGTGAAATTATAACTTGTTAGGATGGTTTCCGGTGTTATAATTTCATTGTTGTTGTTATTGTGCATAATGAACTGTGTGAATTGCAATTGCGTAATGAAATCTGATTATGCTAATGAGGGTGAAATAATGTATTGAACTGTTTTATTGTTTTTAGAAACGTATAATGCATTTTAATTGTTGATGAAATCTCACCCTTACTTTGATGATTTCAGATTAAGGTTACAAGTCGTGAGGATGGCTTATAGAAATGTCTTGTTTATCCGTGTGTCAGTGTCATGCTCTGGTAGTTGTAACACTGGGGAACGATTGTCTTGGGATTATAGTTTGAAACTTTGTTTCTTTGGTTTATGTTGGAATGATTTATGAGTTGAATTTTTTTTTCCGATTATTGGTATTTTTCCGCTGTGTAGAACATAATTATTGGTTTTTGACTATTTTAATAGAGTTCTTCAGCGAGCATGACATTTTGAATGAGATTTTCTATTTTAATAAATTGTAATGCCCTTTAATTTATGTTAACTCTGATTTAATATTGAATTTGCGGGGTATTTTAGAAGGGGTGTTACAGGGGCTTTTGACCGGGGATATGCCCTTTCGTTCAAGCCCTTTCACTTGAATAGTGGTAGAAGTGTTGATTTGACGTATATGTCGAGCTCACCTATCTCCTCTATTTTTCAGGTATCATGGCAAGTGTTGATGAGGACATCCGAGAGGATCTCGAGGGTTTCGGGCAAAGTCCTTATGGGTTTACTTCCGTGAGCAGAGTGATTCGGGGGAGTTGATCGATGAGAATTCGCATGTGCCTGAAGTCGAAGAGAGTCCTCCCATGCCTGAGGTCGATGAGACCAACATGGATGACCTTCTGGTTTGGGCGTCCCCCTACATATAGAATCGAGCATCATAGTTCGTGGATAATTCGGACGAGGTGTTTTGCCAGGTGGATTTGTACACGACGACCGAAGTTGTCGGGGAGGCCGGCGCGACCATAGAAGACTGGGTTGTGTATATTCAAGATAAGGATGATAGGATTTGTTCGAGGTACAAAGCCCTTTATATCTCAGTTTACGACATCTGGTTTCGGGAGATGGGATTTTGGGTGCCCTTCACCGAGTTCCAGGTGGGCGTTTTTTTGTCACCTTTGTCCGACCCCGTCCCAACTCCACCTTAATGTCATAAACTTCTTGAGGGTGTTTGAGATCGTCTGCAAGTATCTGGAGGTGGCACCACTCTCGAGCTGTTCTTTTATATTTTTTGTCTTCAAAGGGGTTCGAAAAGATTGAAGGGAAAGTTCGGCGGGGATTGGTATCTCTGAAACACTAAAATGGGAAGTTCTTCAAGGCGTATCAGGAGTTTGTCTGCTTCTTTAAGGAAAGGTACATGCTCCTTCAGTTGGTGTCTGAGTGGACATTGCGTAATGTATTTCAGACAATTCCTGGCTTGGAAAAGGACAAGACCCCCTACTTGAACGAAGATGGGGAGCAAAAGCATGGGTTCGTCAAAAAGTTCAGATTCAGGTGGTCGAGGAAGAATTTCGACAAGGATCCCGATTTCTATGTCTGGGCCATAGAGGAACTGGGTGAAGAGGACCTGGCCAGTTTTGACAAACTGTCGGCATTCGTTGCGGGCTTCCCCCGTATTCAGCGTATGGGGAAAGGGGGAAGCCGCTTTTGGACAAGGATGAAGAGGGGATCTCCGAACCTGGCTTGATAAACGTCAAAGAGATTCTTACTTGTGGGGACCCTAGGGCTTATTTTGGTAGATTCCTTGCCTTTTTTCTTCGTAATATGTATTGGTGCGTCTTTTGTTTTCGCTAATATGTATTCGTTCTTTTTATTGTAGATAGGATGAATTTGGCTATGGAACGTGTGGCTCGACAGACCATGAGGAAGAAGGGGAAAAGTCTGGATCTTCCCCGACAGAGCCAGGGGGCTCTAGCGACTGGTTCGGGGAAATCATCCACCGGCCCAGCAGCTGAGGCAATGTCCCTTCAACCGATGTCATCGAGGCTGAAGAGGACGCGAGTTGATATAGATCTGACAAACGAGAAAGGGAATGGGAAGTTCGCGATCCCTACTTGTTGGCATGATTAGAATTATTTTAAGATCGCGAGCGTGGTCCTCCATCATGCTGAGAAACATATGTTAGACTGGTTGGATCGTTCGATCAAGAAGGCAACACTGACCAATGATGAAGGGGCATTAATGCAGATGTTCGAGATGGTCGCTGCTTTTACTGAGCAAAACCAACCTCCAGACGCTGAGTCGTGTCAACTTAAGACCAAGTTGGAAGAGGTTGAAAAGAGGGGGAAGAAGCTCGAAGAAAGTTGTCGGAGGATCTCAAAGCGGCCATCGAGGAACATGACGCCACTTTGAAGGATAAGTAGGTGCTCGTTGGGGAGATTGACCGTTTGAAGAAGGAGGTGGCCCAGGACGAAGGAGAACTTGAAGAATTAGGGGTGAAAACTCGGGCAGAGTTCATTGGTCAGATACACCAAGATTATGATGATGCAGTGTTTGCGCGACGTCAAGTTTTGACAATGTTGTGGCCCCGATGCGTGTTTTAAACTCAGGCGTGGAGATGGTGACTGATGGAATGAGGGTTTATTTCTATGTCTAGGAGGATGAGATAAAAAAGCCCATGTTTTTTGAAGATATGATCGTGGAAGAGACCCCCCACATGTGACCCCCAGAGAAGATCCAACTCAGGCTGCCGAGTGATTCTTCGTTCTGTTCTTGATATGTTGGTTTTGTTTTGTATTCGCTTGAGTGTAGCCCACCTTTTGTAATGACAATTTTGGTTTATGCGGACATTTTGATATTTATTCTATTGGGGTAGAGTCCCTATTTTAACTCCAGGAAAAATTTGACCCTCGTGGTCGTTAATGTAACTTTAATATTTTATGTTTATTGTTTGTTGTTTGATTGTGATGTTTGTTGTTTGGGGGAATGCTCGTTTGTTAGGTAAATTCTTCGCTAGTGTGGGGGGACTAACCGAAGGGGTCTAATTTGTTTGTTGGGCTTCACCCAGAACTCAAGCTTCGATTAAAGGCCTGAGATCAGTGGCGTGGACGTTCCATCACGAGTATCTCTTTAATGCCATGATATTGCACATCGTTGGTACCGGGGCGTGCGTTTGATGTCGAGCTATAAGCATCTGGGTGGTTTCCAGAGGTGTGCCGACTGTATGTGCCTTAACTATAATATTTTTTAAGTTTTTCAGCGTTCCATGATCGAGCAAGTTGTTCCCCTTGAAGATTTTCTAAGTAGTAGGCCTCGTTCCCATTTTAGCGTAGACACGGTAGGGACCTTCCCAGTTTGCTGCGAGTTTTCCCTCGGTGGAACTTTTAAGGTTCCGTTTAAGGACTAAGCTTCCGGCGTAGAATTCAAGAGGGATGCCTTTGGCGTCATAGCGAAAGGCTATTCTCAGTTTGAGTGATGCTTCTCTCAAGGCAGCCCCCGTTCTTATCTCCTCGACCAGGACGAGTTCCTCTCTTAAGGATTGATCGTTCATTTCCTCGTCGAGCAGAGATTCGACTCTTCTTGATGGCTCGACAATCTAAATTAGGATGACGGCCTCAGTTCCATAGGCTATTCGGAATGGGGTCTCCTCGATGGACGAGTGAGGAGTAGTTCGATAGGCCCAGAGCACGATGTGTAGCTCTTCGACCCACTTCTTCTTTGATTCATCTAGTCTTCACCTGAGTCCGCGCAGTATGACTCTGTTTGCAGATTCGGCTTGCCAGTTAGTTTACGGGCGTTCGACCGAAGTGAAGTGTTGTACGGTTCCCAAATGAGCGGCGAAGTCTTGGAAATTTTTATCAGTGAATCGTGTCCCGTTGTTAGTGACTATAGCTTGTGGAATGCCAAATCGGGCGAGTATGTTTCTTTTATAGAAGCGTGGGATATTTTGAGTGGTGATTTTGGCCAATGCTTTGGCCTCTATCTAATTGGTGAAGTAGTAGACGCCTACTATCAGATATTTGTTTTGATAAGCCCCTATGACGAACGGACCAAGGATATCTAGCCCCCCACCATGAGAAGGGCCAAGGGGATGAGAGGGATTTAAGTTCGTTAGGGGGGGCTAAGTGCATATGTCTGTGTCATTGACACTTGTTACACTTCTTCATGTGCTCCTTGGTATCGAGATGCATGGTCGGCCAATAGTAACCATCCCTGAGGGCTTTCCGGGCGAGTGATTTACCTCTTAGGTGTTGGGCACTGATACCCTCATGTATTTCTTCCAATTCGTATGGTACTCTGGCTTCTTCAATGCATTTGAGGAAAGGGATGGAGAATCCCTTTTGTAGAGTTTATCTTCGAGGATGACATATAAGCATGCCCTTCGTCTGATGATGCTTTCCTCTTTGGGATCATCGGGTAGGGTCCCGTTTGTAAGGTATTTATAGACGGGTGTCATCTAGGAGATGCCCTCCTCGATAATGAGCACGTTGCTGTTGAGGCATTTTTTCTCGATGCTCGGTCGAGGGAGTATCTCTTGGATTACTGACTTGTTTGCCTTTGTGTTGGCTAGCTTGGACATAACTTACGCTCGAGTATTGTGTTCTCAGGGAATATTATGTATGTCGACCGAGACGAAATTTTTCATGTTGTCTTTTACGTGGGTACAATATTCAGCTAGTTGGTCATTCTTCACCTGGTATTCGCCTCAAACCTGGGAGGCTACAAGTTTTGAGTCCATGAGGATTTTGAACTCTTTGGCTCCCATATCCTCGGCAAGATGGAGACCGGCGAGGAAGGCTTCGTACTCTACTTGGTTGTTGGAAGGGGGAATGAGAGGGAGGGATACTTCTATGATGACTCTTTCTCCGTTTTCCAAGATTATGCATGTCCCGCTACCAGTCGAGCTCGAGGCACCATCGAGAAATATCATCCATTTGTCCATCCCTTCGTGGGATATTGGAAAGGTCATTTCTGCCACGAAATCAGCTAAAACTTGGGCTTTGAGGGCCTTTCTGCTTTCATATCTAATATCAAATTCGGATAGCTCCAAAGACCATTTGAGCATTCGTCCAACCAAGTCCGGGCAACCTAGCTGTTTCTTGATGGGTTGGTCCGTTCGAACTATGATGGTATGTGCTAGGAAATAGTGTCAGAGTTATCTTGTTGCGTTGATCAATGCGAGGGCTATTTTTTTGATTTGTTGGTATCTAATTTCGGGCTCTTTCAGGGCTTTGCTCGTGAAATAGATTGGTTTTCCCCCTCCGGTGTCTCTCGGAGGAGGGCCGCGCTAACGAATTCAGGCGTTACGGCCAGATACAGGTACAATATTTCTTCCTTGTTTGGTCAAGATAATACGGGAGGTTGGGATATGGTTCTCTTGAGATGAAGTAGGGCTTGTTCACACTCCTCGGTTCACTCGAACACAACCTCTTTTCTTAGTAACTTGAAGAATGGGAGTGCTTGTTGTGTCGACTTTGCGATGAACCATGATAACGAGGTGAGTATTCCGCTGAGGACTTGAATGGATTTTTTGGATTTAGGAGTGGGTAATTTTGAGAAGGCCCGACATTTATCAGGTTTAGCCTTTATGCCACGCTCGGTGAGATAGAATCCGAGGAGTTTCCCTTCCTGGACTCCGAAGGTGCACTTCTCGGGGTTGAACCTCATTTTGACTCTTCTGGCTTGGTCGAAGACTATCCTAAGGTGTAGGGAGTGACCGACTTCCTATTGCGATTTTACGATCATGTCGTTCATGTACACTTTGATCATGTCCCCGATTTCTCCCTTGAAAACTTTGTTCATCATTCGTTGATACGTCGCACCGGTGTTCTTCAGGCCGAAGGGCATCACATTGTAGTGATAGTTGCCCGATTCGGTCATGAAGGTCGTATAACTTTTGTCTGTTTTGGCCATGGGAATCTGGTTATAGCCAGAATAGGTGTCCATGGACGGAAGCAATTTAAAACCTGCAGAATTGTCGACGAGTTTATCAATGTTAGGCAGGGGGTAGGCGTCCTTTGGACATGCCTTATTGAGATCAGAGTAATCAATGCACATGCGCTATTTTCTATTATTCTTTTTGACAAGTACAAGGTTGGACAACCAAGTAGTGTATTGGACTTCCGAGATAAAGTTGGCCTCTAGAAGGTCCCTAACGGCTTGCTTGACAGCCTCGGTTTTTTTCGGGGACTACTTTCGTCTGCGCTGTGCTACAACCTTAAGGGCGCTATTAATTGTCAGATGGTGACATTGATAACCCAAAAATGTATCGTATATTTGAATCAATTTACACAAATTTTATCCGCATTTAATTTAATTAAATTACTCTTTATTCGTATTATGCTGGTATTTTCTATGTTTTCAGAAATTTAATGTTTACAAGGCATGTGCGAAGAAATTTGCGAAAAGTTGAGCGAGTCGTACTTAAAATCCACGAAAAAGAGCAAATATGCAAAAATATATGGTGTGTGACAAAATAGGGGTGTATTATAAGTGAAGGCTTTATAAAAAAAAAGAAATAAGAAAAAGCGTAAAGGCCCAGCCCAAGACGCAATATCACAAGCCCGACAAGGGGTAACAGTCGTTACACCTTTTCCATGCAAGCCCTAATGGCCGCTATGCCTTAGTGTTCTTGCTAGAAAAACTATATGATTGATTTTGAGGGATTCGAAGGCTCAAGTTTGGTGACTTAGCCTCCAAGCTATAGGTCTAGCTTACCCCGCAGTCGAGAGCCCTTAGATATAATGTGCGGAGCCTCCCCACCTTGTAGCAGAGAAAGGAGTAAGGAGAGGGTTAGAGAGAGTTCTCCGTCCTCTCTTCCATGGACATAAGGTTTCTTTATATAATGTATTCACCATTAAGGACCATGATGATGTAACTGCCCATTAATACTTGTAACCGCCTTTTAATGGCTCGTAATGTTCGTAACGTCCGTAACCGTCGCCTATTTGACTTTTGTAACTATAACCACCCGATTTGGCACTACCCGACCAACACAGTTAGGCTGCGGACATACGACTAGTGTGTCCGATCTAAATATCCGGCTCCGATCTTGGGGTCATGCTGAGGTGCTGCCCGGTTATCAGTTTGTAAGCCTATCTCAGTCTCTTTTTATCACTCCTAGCTTGGGTAATAGATTTTATGTACGATCATAAACCCCCCGGGCATATGGTTTCTAGACCTTGAAGCCTTATGGTCAATTTAAATAGAAGCATAAATCTTCGGCAAGAGAGATGATGGTCTTGCCGAAAAGGAACTGATCGTTGTTCTCAGCCATCTTGCTGGAAATTTGAGGTATCTTTGATCTTTTGAATTCTTGGTGATGAATGAAGATAGGGGAGATAGCTTCCCACAGACGGCGCCACTGATTTGGTCGGTTGATCAGAAATGAAGATGGTCGAAGCAGATGAAGATCCTTCGAGCAAGCTTGATGATGAAGAAAGGGTGGTGTACCTGCAAGGCACTCTGATGCTAAAGTAAGAAAGTGTTTAAGGTGAGTATATTGAATATTAGGGTTTTGAGAGTAAGAATGTGATACCTTGCCCTCAAAGGTATGAGGGTATATATAATGATCTTAGGAGGATTCTCATTGGTTGCTATATTTGGGCCTAGATATGCGGATCCGTGGATATAACTATCTGAGCTGACTTGGTCAGATCGGGCACTGATGCTCGAAACTAGATGTTATGTTGAACAGGGGAGTCACAACGGGCATACTCCTTAGTGAGGCGAGCTGGACGAATCTGCTCGACAGATGTTGAGCAGATGAAGCTGAGTGGCGCATGAAACAGGCAGATAGAAGCCCCCAATTCGTTATCGAACCTTAGCGGCTTGTTATAGGTCGTGATGGAGCGATGTGCCCGACTGACGTTTGGGAAGTCCAGAGCACTATTTATTGTTTTTGAACTCTCTGTAAATGATCAACTATTTTGGGTATTAAGGAACCAAAAGTGTCAAAGATAAATGGTATAAAAACATGTTATTAAAACACACATTTTCATGTTTGACCACTTTATTTGAAGCACATTTGAGAGATGTATGTCCAACATTAAAACCACAAGTCTTCAATCCCATTAGTGGTAAAACTCTAGTCAAGTCCACACAAGCATATTTCTATCTAGGAATGTTCATTGGTTCGGGTGAATCCGAACCAAACCATAGTGTTTGGGTTGAATATTTTATTAGTCTGGGCAAGAACCGAACTAAGCCAATGAAATTCAATGACAATTGGTTCAGGCATCAAATTTTCAATTTTCTACCCGCAAACCCAACCCAAACCAATCGTAATTAATTATCATAAAAATTACTACCAATCATTCAAGTTTAAGAAGAAGAAAATAAATGTTGTATGTGGTCAAGTTAATATGTTTTAATTTGTTATTAGAAAATTGTTAGTGTATTGTGGTAATTGAGTGCAGAGTTATGAAGCACATTTGTTATCGTACTAAATCAATTGAATAAATATATATTCAAAAACTTTGATGCTATATATTTTTCTTGTTAGATATTTTAAAATCTATTGGAGAAAATTTTCTAGTCTAACATTAACGATTAAACACTATTAATATTTTTTTTTTAATATTATTATGAAAAATTAATTTCCGTAAATAAGTTTTTTTTTATAAATATTTTTATATTTTTTATCTACCGATCAATCCAACCCAAACCAATCCGTTGTTTCTCGGTTCGGCTCAGTTTGGGTTTTATCGCAGAAATTTGAAAATCCAATCCAAACCAATCCATATAATTTTAATCGATTTGGGTATCAAATTCTCAAAATTAAACCAAATCGGTCAGTGAGCACCCCTATTTCCATCCTATCCACCAGTACACAAGAACATATGTTGATCTAAGTGTCAATCTTCCCTCAAGTGGATTAGTAAAAAAAATCATTGACGCCTCTTTCTTCACTGATACTCCTACATGTCGAACTATATCAAATATGACATCTCTAACAAAGTCAAGTATGTATTTAAAGTATGGAAGGTCCCAACAATGAATCATGTGTTCTCCAAATGTATCAAAACACACCTTATGACAAACAGAGCAAACTTCATCAATAAGAAATAAAAGAATCATAAGGCTGTAACCTTAGGATGATACGGTACTCCACCAGTGATATATGTTGGTCTAATCCATCAATAGGAATAGCAAGAAGAAAGTCTTGAGCATGTACGACTGTCAAACAATCAAAAACTACCTTCTACCCTGTGGTTAGGTCAAATTTTGCATCCATGTCCTTAAAAGTTATACTAAATAGGACATTTAATAAAATATATTGTGCTTTAGGAGGGACGATGTTCTTGCTAGTAAAATTGCTAAGGTAAAAATCTAGAATCACAACACTAAGATCATCCAAAGCTAGTTCAAAATTCGAGTATATATATCATATACACTCCACTATATCTCAATATATGATCATGTAACATCTAAGATTAGGTCCTAAAATTATAAAAGCGTATAAGGTGATCTCTACTGCGGAATACAAATTCAAATTCCCATCTCTAAAGATAAAATAAAAAAATAAAAGACTTCCACCAATCACTATATCTTTATCAACACTTTACAATTATTTATTAAACCAAATAGTTATTTCCTCTATATTATTTGATCTTATCTAATTATTTATTTAAAAGAACTCAAAGGAAAATAAATTTTAACATTTAACATTTGTTCATAACGTTTTTCTGTCTATTTTCATTTTTTTAAGATACCCAAGCATTCTTTTCATAATTCAATTCAAATTTTAAAATATAAAGTAATAAATTTACTTATATATATATTTTTTAAATAATTGATCTCATATAATTATTATTTTTTAATAATAACCTATCATTTTTAACTAAATAAATTTATAAAAGTTATGACTTTATATATATATATATATATATATATATATATATATATATATATATATATATATATATATATATATATATATATATATATATATTAATTTGATTTTCATAGTGTCGCTAATACTATGGGATTTAAACAACCACCATAATGTTGTACACATTAACTTAGGATTGAATTCACATGCACATGGCATTGCAACTACGTAGCCAGAGCCTTGAGCAGTAGTATTTAGAATAGTAAACAATACTTTATAAAATAATCAGATTTAATTTTTTTAATCAACTCTGGCAGTTTGTCTGAATTTAATATTTTGAACAGAACGGTTCTGCTGAACTTATCATGTGAAGGAATTGATTTGTGTTTTTTCTCTTCTTTTTGTAGTAATATAATACTAAATATATTTTTAAATTTAAATTGAATTCACCGATAGAGTACTACTTGTAAATTAATATCATATAAAACTTGTAAATCAATGTTAAGAAAATTGGAAGAGATATGAAATGCACATCGAGAAGGAATCTAATGATTTGAAAACGAACTTTTATTTTCAAAGATTATTTGACTGGTCAAAATTAAAGTTTGCAATCACATGCTTCTAACTAACATTATCATTGGTAAACAAAATTAGTGTAAATAGTACATTTGTGTTCACCAATTTTTTTGCTTGGTTGGGGACATATAAGGACATTAATATGAGTCAAAGTGAAAATGCAATCAAATGTGAAAATGTTCTATAGCGCTTTGGTAAGAGTTTGAGGTGCCCAAAAATACAGTTTATTTATTAAAAGCTAGTACTATGATATTCAGTCAAAGAAAAACATGATGTGCAATCAAAGTAGGTTTAGTCAAAAGATGATGTGGATGGTCAAAATCATGTCAGATGGACTACTGTGGTTGATGTAAATCTCTATTTAGTTGTTTAAAGAGAGAAAAGTAATTTGATCGTATATTTGAAAATTTGAATACAAAGTTAGTGTGTTTTATATATTAAATGTGTAATACAGTAACACAACCTTCAAAATTTCACCATATCTAAGATAAGATGATAGTTCTTTTTTTGGTGTGTGTGAATACATAATGGTCGAAACCTAACAAAAGAAGACAATTATGGAGAATGGGAAATCATATTTGCACACCTAAGTTTGGGACACTCATACAGTGTCTTTTGTTAATTTAGAATATTGTGTATTTTTAGATTTTGTTCATATGTATAAATTAAAAAAACAAGTGAGAGAGACACATAGTGGCATAGATTGCTGTATACGATGTCAAAAAAGTTAGTGTTCAAAAAACACCTCTCATAAAGAAATATAGTATGTATGATATCTAAAAAGTTAGTGTTGAAATAACACCTCTCATAAAGAAATATAATAAGTATGAACTTAAGTAGTCTAATTCAAAATATGATATTTAGATCATGTATGGGAAAAAAAGTTTCAATTCACACTTGTAAAATCTAGGCATAATAGTTAAAGTTGAAATCACTTTACTTTTTTTTTTTTTTGGGAATAAGAAATCATAATCTAAAAAACAAATTACACAAATTGATCCAAAGAATTTACTTTACCATCAGCAGGGAAGTAACATGATCCCTTAGCTTTGGCTTCCTCCAAACTCTATGAATTATACTTTTTATGATATCGCTATAAATTCTTTCTATATCATTTGTGTTGTTGTCTTCTTTACTATAAACTTTCTCATTCTTGTATAACCATCAAGCATAAACGGTTTTTGCAAATGCCGTCTTCAGAATCTTAATTTTTCAGTTCTTGTTCTTGTTACTATGTCTCATTCACTCCGGCTCTTGATTCCATCCTTTAGGATCATGATCAATATCAAGCCACAACAACTCTTGATTTCACCCTTTAGGATCATGATCAATATGATCATGTTGGATTAATTATTTAATTAATCAATTTTGAATTCACAATAATCAATTATTGTTAATTATTATTAATATAAATTATAGTCTATTGAGATTAAACACTTATTGATGAATTACTTAATTGGGCTATTATCTCTGAATAGAGCGTGATGGGTTGAGCCATTTAGTTAAGTCTAATGAGAGGTCTCTGTCCTCATCCGTTTAGCTATTTAAGCGTTGTCCTATTAAACGATTAATATATAGTTTGAAACCCTAAACGACGATGATGGTAGTAACTCTCTCATACTCTCCAACGACAATCTCTATAATTCTAAAAGGTACATCGGCAATCTCTAGAATCCCATAAGGTACATCGTACATATTATTTTATTATTCTTTGATATATAATATACTATAATTTGTGTCCATCGATTAAATTAAATTTATCAATTGGTATCAAAGCTTTGATTAGATACATACTATAGCTATTAATAATTTTAGATAAATCCTAATTTTAATGGATTAATAGATCAAGAATACTACCAAATTTTAAGTGTTGTTCTAAAATTTCTTAAAAGTTTAGTTTGCTTAAAATTGTGTTCAATATTTTATAGAGATTTGTTACTCTTATAATGACATTTTGAGTATGTGTCATTATAAATATTAATTTGTTTTATAACAAATTGATTTGATATTTTATTTTATTTTATTTATAGAATGAAATTATGATTTTTATTATAAATATTTTTATGTAATCAATACAAAAATATTTGATTGTTTTAATATTAATATTAGATTCTTCATTTTTGATTGAAGATTTATTTGTGAAATCTATCTAAATATTCTATGTTAATAAAATTGATAATTATGCATTATTTTATATAATATATTCTCAATATTTTAGTATAAAATATTTGGTGTTAAATTTCTTTTGATACTAACACTATTCTGAATTATTTTAATAATGTGTTACATTTTGAATTCATTTTATACTCAACTTTATTGATTTAGACACCAAATATTTTATATTTTGAATTAAAAATTATTATTTAACATTGCTTTGTCATTTTGAGTAATTTTTAAGGCAATATATATATATATATATATATATATATATATATATATATATATATATATATATATATATATATATATATATATATATATATATATATATATATATATATATATATATATATATATATATATATATATATATATATATATATATAGTATTTTTAATTTATTTGCTATAATGATTTGCTATTGACTTATGACTTGTTTGAGATGATATGATGATACTCTAAAGTCATCAAAATTTAGTGAATAAATATTAAGGATGAATGTCACATCGTACGAGGTTAGTATAATTTAATTACTTTGAAAACCTTGTGACTTATATTATATAATTGCATATAAGGAGAAATTGTTTCTAATATTATCAACTCCTTTTGAAAAATATAAAAAAAATGCATTTATATAGAATTATTAATTTTCCTAAATATTTTAAATTAAAAATACCTTATTTATCGTCATAAATTGATTTCTTGTCATATACTCTAATAAATAAATAAAAATATAATTTTATGAGTATATTATAAATCTTAGTATTTTGAGAGGTTTATCCTGTAAAATTAAGAAATCACTATTAATTTGTAAAACAAATTGTAATCCCACCTATCGTGGATACAATTATACAAATTTTTTAATTTTATATAAAATATAAACATTCTTAATTCGTATGATTGTAACTCACCTATCGTGGGTACAATTATACACAATTTGTTTAGTAAAATATTTAAATTATTTAAGTTATAATAAATATTATATTGATAGTAGTGATATCCTATCGGTATATTATTATTAATATAATTTGTGTTGCTCAACGTACTTGATATAATAATTGTACATTGTTATTTTTCCTATTTAGAATTGTTGAAATTCTTATTTGAGAAACAAGAAATTATTTTTTTAGGACATGTAACACTTTATGAAATTCAATAATTTATTTTCAATATTTTATGAATTTCAATTCTCTAAGTACTACTATTATGTAAGTGGTGGACATACCCTATCGGTATGACATTACTTGACATGATAATTGTGTGATAGATAAAATAGTTGAATATATATTTAAAATATTTTCTAGACTCTTATGTTAATAATTCAACTATTATTATCTATCAAGTGGGAGAATTTAACATGTCAATTACATTAGAAATGAGAAACAAATATTATTTATTTAATATAATATTATTTTATGGAGACTTATATTGAGGATATTATAGTCTTATATTAGTAATAAGTGTTTATGACTATTTGTGTTATATCTTCAATAATAGTTAAAATTAAGTCTCATATTTGTTTCCGCTGCGTATAATATAATATGTTTCTTAAATGTGTGTGATTATAATTGTAGCATTTGAGATTTGAGTGAGTTATTAAGATATTGTATATAATCTTACCTTTGAAATTATAGGAATTTAATCTCACTCATATGATGATAATTTTGTTTTATATAATTATCATACTATATTATGTGAAGGTTATTTTGTTTATGAAAAATCTTTTAAAAAGATTATTTGTTATAAGGAGATTCTACATTATAATTGTAAGTGAAAACTAACAATCTCCTTGATTCTAAATACAAAATATGTGGTTAACATGAAACTCAAATTTAGATTAAAACGAGCATTGATAAAGATTGAGTTTCATATTGTTATTATGTAACCACTTGTGTTAATAGATTTGCTATATTCATGTGCAAAATAAGTGGTTAAGTTTTTATTGAAATATTGATAAATTATACAACCACTTCTCTGTTTAGTTTTCCACTAGCATTGAAATTAGTATCCCATTGTATAATCAGAGTATTTAATATCAGTGGGCTCTAAATTTTTTTTATACATGTTGGATCCGTGGGAGTGCGTGTGTGCAAAATTATATAATCTGGAACACATATTGTCATATATTCTTGTGTGCACTATAAAATATGACAAATATTTTAAAAAGACTTCAAAATATACAATACTCTAATAAGTCTTGTAATATTACACTGAGATATATATTATTCTCTTAATCTCATGAAGCATCATAATTTGATGTTTAGATCAATATTAAAAAGCCACAATAATTCTTTGGCATGCAATAATATTGTGTTATTTTATCTTCAATAGTCCACTTTTCTCAGGTCAAAATATGAAAGTACAAGTAAATATCAACACACCTATCGAGTATGATATTGTGTTATGAAGGTACTTATGATAAATATAATTATTCTTGTAATATGGTAATTCCTATATGTAATTACTATTCTTAGACCTACATGGATATGTTATGACCTTTAATGTGAAAACTCATTAGTAAATAACTAACCAGAGACTTAGGCACATGAGTAAGTCTTATGATATTTTGGGTTAGTGAGAGTTTATCAATAGCATTTTCATATGTTTGGGCCATTGGTTTATAACATATTTTTCTCATATGAAATATGTTTCTCTAAATTCATTTTTTTAATAAAAAATGTAATTCTTTAGCTTATATGATATATTTTCCCTATCGAATTTATTTCTGCAATGTTGAAGTTTACTTTTGTTTTGTGAACAAGTGTTTTGACCATAATTAAAATTATAGTATTAAAATTATATATAATATTAATAATTGATTATTGTCATCGAAGAGGGAGAATGTTGGATTAATTATTGAGTTAAATATACAAATCCCCCTTGTAATATTAGCGAGTTTTGCTTTTAAATCCTGTAAAGTTTTTTTTTAAAACCCCCTTTGTAATATGTAGATTCCTTCAATTAGGCCCTTGGGCGCACTATTTCACTCAAGATTCTTTATATTTTTCCGCGTGACAGTCCATGTCGGATTTATTATTATTTTTTAAATGTCAAGTGGATTTTTTTTATTATTTAAATTTTTTTTAAATAAAAATTCATTGATTTTTTTAACATTTCTTTTTAATTTTTTATTTGATTTATTATCAACTTTTTTTTAATCAACTTTTTTTTAATAATTACGAAATTATTTGAATAAAATTTTAAAGCAAATTTGATTGGGCTTTTGGACCATTTTAACTTAACCTGTTTTCAATCCACTATGTATATGTGTTTCCTTTATAAACACTAATATTATTTCTGTGCAAACCGATGTGGGACTTGAACTGCATTTGTTTCTGAATATGCTCAGTTTTGTAAACTGCTAATTGTTGATCCACTTGCTTCTCTATAATTTAGCCACGCATCTCAGCTTTATGCTGATAAATATAAGCTTATTATCTATCTCCATAAAATATATAACACAATCACAAGCAACAACATAGAAAACCGAGTTCATCTAAGCTTCTGTAAGCATCTCTAATACAAAACTTGTTTATAATTTTATGTGGTACTCATTTTATTGCTTCAAAGATGTTAATTGACCCAATATCTTTCTCAAAGTCAATTATGTCTTTATGTTCCTATCATTCTTTGAAGTATGTGTTGTTGGATGATCAAAACTAAAACCGTCACCGCAAAAGAAAGTTGTGCTGTCATTCCATGGAAGCACTACATATTACACATGCATTATTCTCTAAAAATAATATGCAGAATGTCACCACCAAGACAACAAATGAGACTATGTGTCATCATTTTTATATCATCATCTTATGGCAACTTATTGAAACTATGTGTCATCATTTTCATTACGACAACGTTTTAAAAACACGAGTTTATGGATATTGGAGGATAGAAATTTTTCTATCATGACATATGCATGATCATGATCAATATGACAATGTTTTGCAGACTGAATTGTGAATTATCCTGCGTATAATAGTTAATAAGTCTCCATCATAGAGTTTAAATATGCTCATGCACAGGGGCGGATCCAGACTTTATATATTGGTGTGGCTAAACATAAAAGAAATTATCGACTAAAATATATTGAAAATAAAAAATAATATTGTTTGATGAAGTGTATTTACAATGAAAACCGTCTAGTATCAATTTCTTGAAAATGAGCTAAAATAACATCATTGTTAATTGTTCCAAGAACATCTCTTTCTATAAAAGTTACAAGACGATCATTTAACCATTGAATAGAACAAAAGAATAAGAAAATTTTGAAGTTGTTAGTTTACCTTTGATTTTCAATCACCCATAAACAATGCAAAATGGTGGGGTTATTGGATTAATGAGAGAAAGAGACAAATATGGAAGTTGGTGGGGTTTGAGAAGAAAAGAAAGGGTTTATTGTGTGAGAGAGAAAGAAATAAAAGAGAGAGAAAATTAAGAGATAAAAGTGAGTTGAAGAGTTATATAATATTAAATATTAAAATTAATTAATTAATTAAATATATATTAATATTAGAAAGAAAAAAAAAATCTGGTGTGGCTATCACCTAGCCTAAACGTACATCCGCCCCCTCTCATGCATTCTTCTCTTCCTATATGATATTAAAAAGCTAATAGAGGTGTTAACAAAATACTTACAGGAATTGATTTTGTAGAGTTTAACACATGTGAGAAAATGCCCATGAATTGATTTTGTAGCAATGAAAATTTCATCATGTGTTAACTATGATAGCCTGAGAGGTTGGTTATTGTGTAAGTGTAGTGTAGTCATGAGTTTAGGAGGAGACATGTACACTATGAATAAAAGAAAACTCTATGATATCATATGAGAGAGAGAGAGGTAGCTTTTTTTAAAACTTCAGTATGAATAAAAAGTGGAATATATAGAACAATGCTGCTGAAAAATATTGAGTTTAATTTACTATATGCAGTATTTGTAAACTCCTTACAATAAACTGAACACTTTTTATGTCCTTCTTAGTTTCTTAGTACATGCAGTTGGCATATGGACCTTCTTTTGTAGCCAAGTTAGATGAAGTTTTTAGAGCATAATAGTATATAGCAGTTGAAGTGGTTACTGTGTGAGGTTACTGTGGCTTTAAGTCCCACATCGAAAAAGAAGCTCTAAATGGACACGTTTAGGATAATAAGTGTGGGATAGCAAAAGACTTAATGGACTTTGTGTTATTAAATAATATTTTAATAATTAACTTATAAATATAATTTCATTTAAAATATTAATAAAAATAATTTGAAAAAACGTAAAAAAAATATAATATATACAAAAATTTATAAAAAAAAAAAGTAAATTCCATTTGGATTTAAAAAAATTATTTAAAAGATTTAGAAATTCCACCCCACAATGGCTATGAGAGGGAATAGTTTGATGAAGCTTTAGAAAAATCTGAGTCATCCCATGTGTCCATAAGACTTTTCTTTGTCAAACCTCTTCTTTGCCTTTTCTTTCAGAAGTTTGGATGGTTCCTTACATTCGTAGCAGACAACATCTTTGCTTCTGGACTTTATGTGTCCAGAGGATGGATCAGAGGAGTTGCTAGATCTTTTGGAATTTTTGGACTTCCTCTGTCTATACTTCCAGAGTTGTTGGACTCTTCTGGAGAGCAAAGATAGCTCATCATCTTCTGACGAGGATCCTCTAGAGCTTTCTTCTTCTGCCTGAAAAGCTTTAGAAGCATATTTTTTGTTAGATTTAAGAGCAATAGTCTTACCTTTCTTCTAGGGCTCATCTTCTTCTAATTCAATCTCGTGACTTCATAACGAGCTGATGAGTTCTTCCAGAGAGATATTGTTGAGATCCTTTGCAAGCTTGAGCGCTGTCACCATAGGTCTCCATTTCTTGGGAAGACTTCTGATGACTTTCGTTACATGGTCAGCAACAGAGTATCCTTTATCCAGAACCTTTAAGCCAGCTACCAGAATTTGAATCCTTGAGAACATTGCTTCAACTGTTTCATCTTCTTCCATTTTGAATGCTTTGTACTTCTGAGTGAGGGCAAGAGCTTTTGTTTCTTTGACATGCGTGTTGCCTTCATACGTCATTCTTAAGGAATCAAAGATGTTCTTAGATGAGTCTCTATTTGTGATCTTCTCATACTCTGTGCATGAGATAGAACTTAGAAGGATGGTTCTGGCCTTGTGGTGATTTTTGAATTCCTTCTTCTGCTGATCTGTCATTTTCTTCCTTTCAATCTTCTGACCACTTGCGTCAGCAGGATGAGTATAGCCATATGTTACCATGTCCCAGAGGTCACCGTCATGAGCCAGAAAGAAACTTTCAGTTTTTTCCTTCCAGTAATCAAAGTTTTCTCCATCAAGCATTGGAGGTCTGTCGCTAACTCTGTCTTTATCGTCATAGTTGTCATAGTTGTTCTGAACCTTTTCTGCAATAGTGTTTTCAAGTTGGATTTTTTCCTGACACGGTTAAGTGTTAGCACCAAGAACCAAGCGCTCTGATACCAATTGAAGGATGAAAAACACAAGAAAGGGGGGTTTGAATTGGAGTTTTGAAATCAAATAAAAATAGACACGATTATTTTTATCCTGGTTTGTTTGATCTCAAACTACTTCAGTCCACCCGTCAAGGTGATTTTCCTATCTCAACGAGGTCTTAATCCAATAATCAAAACTTGATTACAAACCACTAAGACCACTGCCTTAGTCTTCTCAAGAACACCACATCTTGGTTTCTCAAGGAAGTACAATTCACTAAAACAATTGTTTTAGTCTTCTCAAGAACACCATAACTTGGTTTCTCAAGGAATTACAATTCACAGACAATTACAAAAAATGTGTTTAAAGATGCTTCTAGAAAACTGTATCACAATTGTGATTTTTTACACAAGAATATTTCAGCGCTTATGAGCTAATGAACGATTATGAATTTTCTTTTGATTCTACGTGTGTTGATCTTTGTATCTTTTCTTTCGTTCACTTTATAGATGAGTCCTTATATAGTTATTCATGGAAAGTATCCGTTGGAGACATCTTAAGCTGTATATAGAATGGTGATAATTTGAGTTGATTTTTCTTTCCAAAAAAGCGAGATCCTATTGGAAGTTAACTGTTGCTTCAAATCTTCATTAAATGAATGGAAACGCTTCATAGCATTTCAGTCAAAATCATGGATATCAGAGTTTGTAGAGTAGTCTGGTGCTATTTAGAAGTTTATCATAACTTCGTTTAGAGCGTGAATCTTTTAACATCTTCTAACATGTTAGAACTTCTGTATGTTCAGTTCAAAGTCTTCTTATGACATTAGAACTTCTCTTCGATCAAAATTTTCTAATGCTTTTAGAACTTCGCTTAGCTCTGACATCAGAACTTCTGTTCTTCTACTTTCACCAGAACTCCTGTTCTTCTTCTTTCATTAGAACTTTTGTTCTTCTTCTTCTTTTGTCAGAACTTCTGTTCTTCTTCTTTCATCAGAACTTCTATTATTCTACTTTTGTCAGAACTTCTGTTCTTCTTCTTTCATCAGAACTCCTGCTCTTCTTCTTTCGTCAGAACTTTTGTTCTTCTTCTTTCATCAAAACTTCTGTTCTACTTCTTTCGTCAGAACTTCTATTCGATAAGTTCAAAAGGCTTATTTTCTTTTCAAGGTTAGAACTTTATCTGCATACTTTTAAAACAACCTTAGAAGCCAACAATGTTTCATACAAAATATTTGTTTATTATTGTCAGAACATGATATTCATCAACAGTACTTGTTATCATCAAAACATCTAAGATTGGTGTAGAACCAAACTATGTTCTAACAGAATGGCTTTTTCCTCATGCTTAAGTAGTCGGGAAATCTCATTTGGGATCCCTTCTTCTTCCTCTTCTTCGGCCTCAAATACAGGAGATTCAAAGTTGGGAGAGGGCATAGAGTTATTGCATTCAATGGGTTTTTTCATTTTTTGAATCTGCACGTGTGATTTATGTTCGTTTTTTTAGAAAAAAGCAAATGCAAAAGCGTATGCAGATTATCTGAAAATGTTTGTTTTTATTGGGTTTTTTAGGATTACCATTTCCAGAAAAAAAAGGCAAAAAAACGAAAAAAAACAAACACAAAATGTGGGAATCAAACCATACTTTATTTATGATTCACATATGAAACAAGGCCCTAAACATAAACTCTATTGTCTTGGGCGAGATGAAGAGAAAAACATTTAAAAGCTAGCCTTATAAAACATCTCTCTGCCTTGGGCTGGGCGAGAGTTCAAAATTAAAGCGAGATAACTACTTTGAATGGTGAACAACAGTCAGATCTTCAACAACTTTCCTTGGTAGACTATGTATTCCAACAGTTATCCCTTAGGATCATCTTCAGTGATGATGTTGACCGTTGGTCGAGCAGGATTTGAAGGTTCTGCTTTGTTAACCTTGTCCTTTATACTGTTGAGGAGATCTTCCTCTGCTTGTTCGAAAGATCGAGGAGTACAAAATGAAGTACATGTGTCTTCAGGCGACATGTATTCTGGACTTTTAGGATGTAATTCCCAATCTTCTGAATGAAGAGACTCGTTATCAGAGACACTTTCCAAGTCATTTTCGGGACCATCTTCCCGATCGTCTCCAAAAATTGCATTTATCTAGGAATAGACAAATTTAGGTTTAACAACCTTGTCAGGTGTATTGAATCAAAGATCTTCAATCGTGATCTTGAATGGACGATGAGATTGAGAGGGAATGTATGCCTCTTCTGGTTGACTGAGATATTTAAGAGGATCTTCCCATCTAGTTGGTTGGATGTCTTCAATTGAAATTCTTGAACTTTCAGGGGCGGTATATTTTACCATGAAGTCAAATTTTCCACTTGGCTGCCCCCAAGTATCTCAAACCTCATGTGATATATGTGGAATTTCTTCTTTATCATCTTGCTGGAACATGCCTTCGAATTTTTCTGAAGGAGGATAGAACGGTGTATACGGTTCTTCCTAAGATATGTATCTAGAGTCATTGAGATAAGAATTCCATTCTTCAAAACCAGAGAGATTTTCTTCAGTGCTTTCATCAATAAGGACATTGACCTCTTTAGGAACAGGGTTACGGAAACCTCCGCTGTGGAACATTTCTTTGATTGGACGAAGAGTTTCATCCTTCTCATTGGATTTTGAGAGTACTGGAGTAAATCTGAGTCCCGTTTTGGTTTCGCTGTTGACAGGAATCACAACTTGTCCCCAACCGGCGACAGTACCGTCTTTCATTAGCTACGCTGCTTCTTTGTAAGAGAAGATAGATGATCTTTTTTTCTTGATAGGTTCCTCTTCTAACGAGAGACCTTGGAACTGCGTTCCTTCTACATCGCCATTAGTGATGAAGAAAAAGTGGATAAGTGGCTTACCAACAAGGCTTGGTCACCACAAATGGTTACCAACTTTCTGTTTGTTATGAATTACAATTTTTGGTGGAGCGTTGATGTTACTGCTCCAGCTTCATGTATCCATGATCGACCTAGCAAATAGCTGTATGTGGCTTGAACATCCATAACCTGGAAGGTGAATTGAAAAGTATGTGGACAAATTGTCATCGGAAGGTCGATTTCTCTAATAAAATATTTTCTTGATCCATCAAAAGCTTTGACTATCACACCACAGAATTTCATAGGTGTTCCTTTGTAAGACAAACGAGCGAGATTCGTTTTTGGCATTACGTTTAAGGAAGATCCAATGTTCACTATCACGTTGGACAAAGAGTCTTATTGACAATTCATTAGAGATATGCAAAGCGAAATTTTGATCCCTACCCTCTTCGGGGAGTTCTTCATCATTGAAGCTCATATTGTTGCAAGCCGTTATGTTGGTTACGATTCTACCAAATTGATCGGTAGTTACATCGTGAACTACGAAGGTTGGTAAAAAACTCTCATCAGGGCCTCTCGATGGGCTTCAGAGTTTATAAGCAAAGAGAGTATTAAGATTTTGGAAGGAGTTTGCATCAGTTGATCCACAACTTTGTAATCACTCTTCTTGATCAGCTTTAGAATTTCATCAAAGTATGGATTGATATTGGTTTCATTAGACGGACCAATGTTTAAGTATGGATTACCAACAGGAATTCCTATAGGATTCACAATAGGTACATCGGCAAGACTTTTCCTAGCTGCAGGAGCGATAGGCTGCTTTGGTGGCAACGGGGTATGCACACGCCCACTCCTAGTTATTCGACTTACTTCGGCGATGTTAACTACGGATGAAAGAATAGTTATGAGGACTTCTTTCCTATTTTCCATCATTGTTTCATTGTATTGGTAGGGAACTGCTTTGTTAGATTCATAAGGAACTGGCTAGGTAGACATATGATTAAAGGAGAAACAGGAACCCTTGGATTGTTGTAGGTAATTTCTATGCGCTCGGGCATGTTGAAATGAGGAATGATGACATTTACTTCAGTAGTTACCGAGTTGATATCTGAGACTAAATGCTCATGGCAAAACCGGTCGTCGGTCCGCGCACCCGCCGGAAAACGGCTGGTTGAGTTGAGATTTTGGGACCGCATCCCGCTAAAGCTCTCCCCGTAAAGCCCTTCGCCCGCTAAAGTCCACCGCACCTATCTGTTCAGTCTCTCCCGCCTCAAGTCCCTACTTCTTTTAATTAATTCTAGTCATTCCAATTTTGAATAGTTTTATTTTATACATTTACATGTGAAAATATGCAATATTTTTTAAGTAAAATTTCTTTAAAATATGCTTTACAAAAAAATGTTCTAAAAAATATGTAAAAAATCTAATTGAAATATAAAAAAAAAAACTATTAATATATTAAAAAAATGAAGAAAAAAAATTTATATATGAAATAGTATTTATGAACCAAATCTTTTTGATTTAAAAATAATATACGGGAAAAATCTATTATTGATCTAAATATTTTTATATATGAAAAATTATATTTATGATAAAAAAATGGTATATGAAAAAAAAGTCTATTATTGATATAAATATTTTTATATATGAAAAAATCTATTAGTGATATGAATTTTTTTTTCTTTTTTAATTATTTAAAATAAATATATTATATAAATAAATGTGTATCTCTTACTAAAACCGGTGTGTATAGAACTAGTGTGTATGCACGAGTTTGTTATTAGTTAATCATAAAACAAGGTGTTCAAGAAAATGACATGGTTGTTATACACATTAGCACAAAACGGATGATTTTGACCCTTTAGAATCTTAAAAATTCCGTAGTAAACATGTTACATTTGATAAAATTATTTGTTTTAAAATAAGTGTCACTTTTAGTTTTCAATGCAATTTTAATTTTTATCTTCCAATTATAACTTTAAATTGATACTCTTAATTTATTATTTTCTCACTCTATATTTATGATTATTTGAATACACAAATAATAAACAAAGATAGTTTTGTAAAACTACTATTTTCTCTCTTACATTTATCACTTTTTTTAAACGGTGTGAAATGACCTAATATAACAAATATTTTGAGACAGAGGAAATAGGTTAAAAACACAGTTTATAAATAGCTAAACTTCAGAATTGAGTTAGGTCATTTGCCAAAAGGAGGAAAACAATAAGATCAAGTAGAACTTATTAGCATTAGCATGCTGTCACATTTTTAATGTTTGTCACGTGCTTGATTTATTTCATAATATGTGAAACATAATCACATTACTATTGTCTTAGCTTAATGGTGGCAGTGGGTTAGTTTGAATTAACTTTAGCTCATGAGAGGTTTTCAATTGAGGTAAGCATTTAATGCTTAACATGACAAAGGGAAACTTTAACATAAAGTTAGATAAGAGGGTTTCTAAATATGTTAGAGGTACATTACTCATTTTAATTTTAGAATAAAACTCAATAAGGTTGTGATGTTTCTATAGCTAAACATTGTGATGTTTCCACAAGCTACAAAGATTATTTAATAAGATTGTCTCAAATGCAACACTGTCGACGTTTGGCATGTTGCATGATAGAAGACGTGTAAAGATAAAATAAATAATAAAACACTTAAAAATATTACTATTAGAATGCTTAAAACGTAAAGGTGGGGGCTTAGTCCTTAAATAGCCCAAATAGACAAAAGGTTAGATGAGGATAACTAACTACCTCATGTCTAACTAATTCTATTAAACACTAACTAACTTATATCTAGTTCTATTATTCTCATAGAATAATTAAGGGTATAAAGGAAAAATAAAAGGGCAATCACATACAAATTCTTAGAATTATAGTTTGATATCCTCCCTCAAATTAGAATGGATGTTAATCAATCCTAGTTTGGTAATAAGAATGTTGAAAAGTCAATTGTCAGTGACTTGGTTGAGAGAGTCGATTAGCATAAGATGAATGGTATTACATTGCATTTTGTCATTGGTGAGGCATGTATTTTGTTGAGTCAACAATAGGTATGACATTTGTCATAGGTTAGAGCGTTATAACTTGAGTACTATTAGAAGTAATTTATATTCAGGAATGTGTTGTTAGTTAAAAACAATATGGCTTCTGATGTTGTTACTCATAAGCAATAGTTTAATATGTTTTATAAGCTACACTTAATTATTAGCTTAGCTATTAAACATGTTTATTAGGATCTACGTGACAGTTTATTTTGTGTATTTAAATAAGTTTGTAACTAGATATTGTAATGCAGTTGTTAATAGATTTTCTTTCTCATCAAGTTTGTTACAGTTGTTTCCTCTCTTATTTTTCTCTTTTTCCCTCTTCTTCATCTTTATCTTCAACCTAGTGCATCAAAATTGGTATCTAGAACTCTAGTTTAATTCACAAGGAAACACGAGTGTATGTGAGGCGTGTGTAATTGATTTCATTTCTTAAATTCATGTTGAATTCACTATTAGAATCTTAATAGATAATTGCATTTTTTGATTTTGTGGGATCGGGAAATACGGGTGTTTGGTGAGATCTGAGTTTGAATTTCAGTGCACAAAATGAAGATGAACGGCGGAAACAGTTTGAATATTAAACTTTTGCTGTTTGATGGAAAAAATTGGAATCGATGGATGATTCAAATGCATTGTTATTCGGTGATCGAGATGTTCTTGATCTTGTTACCAAAGGTTATGTTTCGGTTGTAGCGGATGCGATAGAGGAACAGAGAAACGCGCAGAAAGATACAAAGAAGACAAATTAGAAAGTGTTGTTCTACATCCATCAATGTGTAGATGCCAACATGTTTTGAGAAAATAGTTGATTCGACAACGGAGAAGGATACCAGAGATATCCTGACACGGTGCTACGGTGGTGATGTGTTAGTAAAGAATGTGAAACCCCAATCTCTACGTAAGTGGTATGAGAATATCAATATGAAGAACAATGAGAAGGTACCAGGTTACCTCTCTAGAGTGATTCTGATCACAAATGAGATGAAATTGTGTGGAGAAACTCTTTCTTAACAATTAATCATTGAAATTTATTGAGATCTATTACTACAAAATTTGATTACATTATTGTAGAAATTAAACATTCTAAAGATCTCGAAACCAGGAGAATTGAAGAGTTGCAATGTAGTCTAGAGGAACAAGAGTTTTGTTTGGCGGAAAGAACCTCTAAGAGAGAGGTAAAGCATGCTCTAAAGGCGTCTTCTAGTAAGAAGTATAAAAAGAAGTCTTGGTTAGAGGCCAAGAAGAGACATGGTGGTTCCCAGAAGTCAGAAGCCTCGAATTACAATGAGAAAAACATCATAAGGAATGTTGAAGTTTGACAAGAAGAAAGTTCAATGTTATGCTGTAAGAAATTTGGCCATTTTTCTAAGGATTATTGGTTAAACAAGGAAAAGAAATTAGAAGAAGAAAACATAGGCAGAAGAGATTCTGATGATGAACCTGTTCTATTGATGGCTTCTGAGTATGATGATGGGTATTTGGTATAATGATGGTATATGGACAATGACAGCTCAAATCACTTAACTTGAAAAAACTAATGGCTGGTTGATTTTGACTCCAGAAAGAGGATAAACTTCAGAGGTACAGATGATAAGTACCTTAATGCAAAAGGTATGAGAAATATCAAATTCAGAGGGAGGAATGGAATAACTATTTTGATCAAATATTTTGGTATGTTCCTAGAATGAAGAGCAATATGATGAGCGTAGGTCAGTTCATTGAGAAAGGTTTCTCCGTTACTACGTGGAACAATCTCTTGAAGTTGTATGACTACAAACAGAAGTTGATTATGCAATATAATCAGAGAAGAAATAGAACATTCAAGGTCAACATGGAGACAATTGAAACTAAATTCCTTAGTGCAGAAGACATTGAAGGTGACAATGAGATATAGCAAAAGATCATGGGGCATCTAAATTTAAGAAGCTTATGGTATCTGAGTTCTACGAATATGGTACATGGAATTCCGAAGATTGTAAATTTCAGAAGCTTATGGTATCTAAGTTCTAAGAATGTGGTACATGGAATTTCGAAGATTGTGAAGCCTAAGAAGTCATATGAGGTATTTGTTGAGTGCAGTTATAGCAGGCAAGCAAAAAGTAAAGTATTTATTTTTACCGGGTGATATATATCGGTTAGGTTATATTGTATTGTATCCACAGAGATTGGTTATTGATTCTTCGTTCGACAATTCTACCGTTAATGAGTTTGAGATTAAATGGGTTGAAAATAAAAGACAAAAAGTAAATGAACGAATGCACACTACCCGTCACAAACTTAAATCTATCGTCCAGTTATACTCAGCCTACGATAATCGTCCGTGTCATCACATACCTCTCACAACCCAAGCTATTTATAACCCAAATTGAGAATTCAATTGCGCCACCTCTATATCCATCTCTGGCATATTTCACCACACATGGGCATTAAGATCAGATACCCTAAGTGAATGTTAGATCTAAGCCCATTCCTAGAATTCAGAAACTAATAGATAATCATCCTAGGTAAGAATCTAAGTGATCTATATCTAGAAAAGCTCAAATCTCTAACATAAAGTAAAAACCTAAGACAATCACCAACACAGATTCGTAAAGAAAACTTTATACAACGCCAAGGGCGACAAATATACATGAGCAAGAGTAAATATACATACATAACCAACAAAATAGAGAAATACAAAGAGAAGAGAAGAGATACACTACTCATTTACACCGGTTTGTCAACGCCTATCGAAGAGCAATCCACCTCCAATCATCCATTGCAAGACCCTAGTGTTGTTTTCTAAGCTAATCTATCAAAAATGACGGTTGATGGAAATGGGGATCAAAATACACCCTAAAACCATAACCATAAAAATCTATTTTGAAATGAATTTATAAAACAAAATCCCACAGATCGCGCTAAGCGTGATCTACTTTATTACTTAAACCGCCTTAGCGCGCTCAAAACCGCACTAAGCGCGAAAGTTGTTGTTTTTCTAGACAAAATTGCGTCTTCAGAGCCGTGTCTTTGAAACTTTATTCCTCCATGCTCCAAATATGCAACAAATACCTGCACAAATAGTTACAAAACTATCAAATGATACATTATGTACACAAAACACAATAAAACGCATTTACAACAAAAAGTGGGGTTATTCAACCATTATTAATAAACAAGAACAAATAAGTGCCCCAAAACATATATACAAAATAAATACATTTTGGAACTTATCAACTCTTCCCAACTTGACACATTGTTTGTCCTCAAACAAAGTCAAATAAATCAAAGAAACAAAGAATGATAATCAATAATCACGAATCAACAAGTTTTTAAAACGGAAAACAAATGTATGGTTCAAATGAAAACGTACACACAAAGTACAAACTTACCACCATCCTACAACGAAAACATATAAACGAAACAAATCCTAAGTACGCAAATCATGCAAAACATTCTAAAACAAAACAAGTCCAATCATGAATCACACCTAGCAAAAATTCATCGGTAGATGAATAACACCCAAAGGTGAGGTATAAAAAAACACTCATCCACAATCTTGCAAATAAAAGACTAAATTATGCATTCATCCAAAAACGTATTGAAAATACAAATGCAAGAATCACAAGGGCTTTTCAAGGTTGTAATGTGGTTTGGTTAACAAACAAGTGATAAGTCCTAAAGCTAATCAAAACAAAAACTTGCCTAAACCTAAGGGAGTTATCAACTCACAAAGACTCAAGCATAAAATCTCAATTAAAATTATTCTTCATGATAAATTGTAAAACCAAAACACCTCACTTACTAACACAACATTATTCATACTCTTTTTGTTTTTTTCTTTTTCAAAGCCTTTTCTCTTTTTTTTCTTCTTTTTATTTTTCTAATCTTTCTTTTTCACATTTTTTTCTTTTTGCTTAACCTCATACCAACCACAATATAAGTACATAAACATTCCTCTCCCCAACTTGAATCCAACCAACATCATTATGTGAATACTCCCTACTTTCTAAGGAAAGGTAAAAATTCATACAACAACATATAGTTGAGGGTTCAAGAAATAAAGAAATCAACATCCATAAAAAAAAGGTGAATTCAACATTCATAGACAAGCATCAAGTTCAAATAAACATGGATATTGATAAAAGCTTAAAGGGGTTAACAAAGGTTCACACACTCACAAGGTGAATTGAATATTTGGCCAAGGTAGTTATGCTCAAAATCAACAAAATTGCCTCGATCATTTTCATGCATTCATACAATCAACAAAAACAAAAGATTAAGCATAGTAAAATCCAGCTAAGAATAGAATTGTGGCCTCAAAAATATGTAAACAATGGAAAGCTTCCTCACATTTATGGGTAAAAAGGGAACTAAAGTGATTCAATTCATGATCAAGTAATTCAAAAAGAATGAATGGCATGGTAATTATACAAATGATAAATTTCCTAAACATGTTATGCTATAGAAAGCGATAAACAAGTACCTGGCGTGTACCAACTTTGAAAACTATCATTATCATACATCCGTGAGTTGAAATGATCAAACTCAGAAAATCCCCCAATGTAATCTCAAGCTACCGGACCAAAATTTGAGTTCAAACAACAACAAAAGAGTTAGAAAAATAATACTAATTTTATTCAATACAAAAAGCCTTAGTGAAAGTGGGGAAAAGGAAAACCAAGTGAAATTTTAAAAGAATTCACTGGCTCTGCACAGCAGAGTGCACTACACCAGTTGCAGAAAAATACAGCAACTGGTGGAGCTGCTATGCAACTCCACAAACACACCTATACAATCTCATTTACAAAACTATAAACTATTTACAAAACATATACACTTCCACAAGCTAAAACACTACAACTTGTGGAAAACAACAAGTTGACATAACAAAACAAAAGCAAATAACAATATAAAAACTTGGTGAAAATGAATTAACAAGTTGAAAAGTGAAGATATGAAATTAAGAGCAAGTCCTATTTCAATTTGTTAAAACACAAGCCACCACACACGTAAACAAACATAAATAAAACATGATTGTTTTACGTTGTAAGATCGAAGCCTTTATTATGTGAGATCTAGTAACCTCCTCTCGTCATGCCATGGTATTGTCACACCGCACAAACCTAAAGAAAGTGTTCTATCATTCACACAACAAAGTTACGATACCAAACAAATCAGAACAATACGTGAAAACGAAGAAAACACAAATATGCACAAGTATGGAAAGTAAACACACAAAATGTACAAGTAACAATATACAGGTTCATATACAAAGTCTATAAAACATATACATTAATTACAAAACTCAAAAACAACGGAATTATCGCAATACAGAAACAATAAAACCAATCTCCGACAACGACACCATTTGTTGAGTGCAGTTATAGCAGGCAAGCAAAAAGTAAAGTATTTATTTTTACCGGGTGATATATATCGGTTAGGTTATATCGTATCGTCTCCACAGAGATTGGTTATTGGTTCGTTGTTCGACAATTCTACAGTTAATGAGTTTGGAATTAAATGGGTTGAAAATAAAATACAAAAAATAAATGAACAAAAAGTATAAAGGATAGACAGCTTATCCGGAACGAATGCACACTACCCGTCACAGACTTAAATCTACCATCCAATTGTACTCAACCTACTATACTCATTCGTGTCATCACATACCTCTCACAACCCAAACTATTTCTAACCCAAATTAAGAATTCAACTACGTCACCTCCATACCCATCTCTGGCATATTTCACCAACACATAAGCATTAAGATCAGACACCCTAAGTGAATGTCAGCTCTAAACCTATTCCTAGCATTCAGAAACTAATAGATAATCATCCTAGGTAAGAATCTAAGTGATCTATATCTAGAAAAGCTCAAATCCCTAACATAGAGTAAAAACCTAAGACAATCACCAACACAGATTCGTAAAGCAAACTTTATACAACGCCAAGGGCGACAAATATACATGAGCAAGAGTAGATATACATACATAACCAACAAAATAGATAAATACAAAGAGAAGAGAAATCCACCTTCAATCATCCATTGCAAGACCCTAGTGTTGTTTTCTAAGCTAATCTGTCAAAAATGAAGGTTGATGGAAATGGGGATCAAAATCAACCCTAAAACCATAACCATAAAAATCTTTTTTGAAATGAATTTATAAAACAAAATCTCGCATATCGCTAAGAGCGTTATCCGTGCTAAGCGTGATCTACTTCATTACTTAAACCTCCTTAGCGTGCTAAGCGCGCTCAAAACCGCGCTAAGCGCGAAAATTGCTGTTTTTCTGGCCAAAATTGCATCTTCAGAGTCATGTCTTCGACACTTTATTCCTCCATGCTCCAAATATGCAACAAATACCTACAAAAATAGTTACAAAACTATCAAACGATATATTATGTACACAAAACACAATAAAACACATTTACAACAAAAAGTGGGGTTACTCAACGATTATTAACAAACAAGAACAGATAAGTGCCACAAAACATATATACAAAATAACTATATTTTGGCACTTATCAGTATGCATGAAAGTCAAACAATCCAGTTGTCGTTTACATCAGAAGTAGCCCCAAGATCAAAGCATGCTCTGGGAGTAGTGCATTATCATGTTTGCGGACCATTTCCAGTACCTTCACTTGGAAGAAATAAGTATTTTATGTTATTTGTGGATGACTTCAAGAGGATGGAATGGTTAACACCCATCAAGTTTAATCATGTGGTGTTTACCGAGTTTTATAAGTCAAGATAAAGGTTGAGAAACAAAGTGGTCAGGAGTTGAAAGTTCTCAGAATTGACGATGGAGATGAGTACAACTCTACAGAGTTCCATAAATTCTATTAGGAGAATGGAATTAAGCATGGAGTTAGTGTTTCATACACTCCTCAACACAATGGTCTTGTTGAAAGAAGAAATAAAATTTTACTTATGACAAGGAGCCTGTTGAAAGAGAAAAACTTGCCTCACATCTTATGGGGAGAAGCTGAAGGAAACTATTCCTTTAGAGATGTGGACAGGAGATAAATCAAAGTGTGAGTCATTTCAATGTATTAGTTTAATTTGTTACAAACATGTTCTAGATGCTAAGAGAAAGAAGTTGGATGATACAAGCAAAGTAATGTTACTGATTGGGTACCACAGTGTAAGTGCGTACAAGCTTTATTGACCAGACACTAATAAAATTGAATTCATTAGAGACGTCATTATGAAGGATTCAGAAGAATTGGATTGGATCAAGTCTCAATCCTACTCTAGTGTAATGTTTACACCTGATGTAACCTTTAAACATAGTTTAGAATCTGAAGGTTCCGAAGAAGAGTCAAAGTCAGAAGGGGACTTTGAATACGAGTCAGAGTCAGAAGATGATTCTAATTCTTAAGGTGGATTTGATTCTGGTCCAGATTCTAATGATGATCTCAAATATGGTGGTCAAGACTCTGGCGGTCATGCTTCTAAAGAAAGTCCAGAAGGTGATATGGTTCCAGAATCAGTAGGAAATTCTAAAAAATTCTAGAGGTTACAAAGAATTATAAAAATACCAAGGAGATTCGTAGATTATGACATGTTACAAGATATTGAAGTAGACTTTGAGGAATAAGTCATTTAGTGTTCCATGTTAGTATACTGTGAAGCAGATATTGTTGAAGAAGCTCTCAAGAAGCAAGTATGGTTGAAGGCCATGAAATAAGAACTTGAGGCTATATAAAGAAACAAGACTTTGGGAGTTGATTATGCTTCCAAAATAAAATAAAGACATCAACATCAGATGGGTTTTCAAAATAAATTTTAAGTCATATGGATCAATTGGAAAACACAGAGAAAGGTTAAAAGCTAGAGTATTTTTATAGAAATCTAGACTAGATTACTTTGAAGTGTTTCTACCTGTATCTAGACATGAAATAATCATATTGGTGATTGCTATAACTGCAAATAAGAATTAGCCTCTAATGCATCTGGATGTGAAATCTGCATTTCTGAACAGTCCATTATAAGAAGAGGTATACGTGTCACAACCTTCTAGATTTGTGAAAAAGAATTTGTAATGGATGGTGCACAGGTTACATAAAGTTTTGTATGGATTGAAACAAACTTCTAGTGGTTGGAATCTGAAAAATTGATTATTTTTCAAGCTGCAGGGGTTCAAAAAGTGTGAGATGGAGTATTGCGTTTATGTTCCTCAAACTTCTGAAGGTAATATGATTCTGGTTTGTCTCTATGTTGATGACATATTGCCAATAGGAAGCTGTCCATAAGAGATAGTCAAGTTCAAGAAGGTGCTGATGAATGAGTTTGAGATGACTGATCTGGAAAATATGGTATACTTTCTAGGATGGATATTTTGTACTCTGAGAAGGGTATCATTTTTCATCAATTGAAGTTTGAACTTGAGCCTCTAAAGATATTTGAGCTAACAAATTGCAAGACTGCAATCGCACCTTCTGAGACAAATCACAAGTTGGATTCTGATGTTGACACTACTACAAATAACACTTCTAATGTCGAACGCGAAAAGCATTGTACGTCGGCAACAGAAACAAGATAAATAAGGTCTTCATGAAAAGTCTTTATTTAACACGTCAGTGTTTCCAAACCCGACATGAATAGTTATTTCAAAACCATTTAGTACATGAGTTCGAACCCTAGGTGCCACACTTTTATAATATTCTAAACTAGCGTATCTTTTATCTCAATTTCTCAAAAAAAAATGAGGGGTATATAAGTTTTTTTTAATTGTTACATTTACATTCTTTATTTAGAATATTAAATTGTATACACAAAATATTGTTTATTGAGAAAATTATATTATTTACCCAGAAAATAAAGATAAAAGTGAAACTTCATATGGTGGTTCAAGATAAAAATCAAATTTCTAGGGTATCTTATTTTCCCTCAGGAAGTAGATTTATATCTTCGTATAATAGAATCTTGAGTAACATCTCATGTTAGATCTTACATGTAATGGCTTCTGATGGAAAAAAAGGTAAGGTAATTAATATTTGAGAGAAAAATAAACTAAAAATCAAATAGTGAAAAAATATTTAAGAAAACAATCCTTGAACCTAGATGATTTTCTGCGCTTGCAATCCATCGTAGAGAACTTTTTCAAGCGTTCTTAGGTTTCAAGTGCTTCATGTGTTTCATTTTGGTTAGATTTCCTATCGTAAGACAACTTATATATTGGATATCCCTTAGGTTTCACACGGATCACTAAAGGTGGATTTGTTTAAGGTCGTTGAAAACAATGAAAAGTAACATTTGATTATCATATTGGTTTTGGAATATTGTATTGCCTAACTAAACTAAAACAATATCGTCTTTGAAGAAAAACTCCTCCAAAGTTGTTTTTATGTCTTCTACTTATGTAAAATCACGATCTGGACCATTTTGTGGGTGTGATGGTCGTATAGTTTCGTACTAATGCAAGAAGCGACAAAATCAAGGAAGACTTTTCTGGATATGTCCATTTTAGAGGAGTGAAGAGAAATGTAATCTAATCATATGGGATGAAGACATGGTGGAAAAAGGTGGAAATGAATATGGGAGCATGATGAAGTCAGAGGTGGAAGCTATGAGTTATTTTAAGGTTATGTATGAATATTCAAAGAAGAAGAATAAGACACTAAAGAACAAATTGAAATCAAGAAAAAAAATTATGGAAATTTAAAGATGTTATGTTATGTTATCTCCTTTATGTTTAATGTTTACTTTGTTATAAAATGTAATAGATAAAGTAGGGTATGAATTACATTTTTAATATTATGTGAAAACCGTAGAAACAAACAAATTCATGTATTAAATTAATAGAATTAAATATCCTCCCGGTTTTAGAATAAAATCAAAGGGTTAGTTCAACTAACCCCTCATCTTTTCAAATGAACTGTGGGGTTAAATTATTTTTTTAATGGTTACATTATTTACTCGGAATATTAAAAAACACAAAATGTACAGGTCCCATACAAGATGCTAGATAGCGATCCAAGATTAATTGTTGTGCTACCATTTTCATTATACCCTTGATGGATCGTTGTGCTATCATTATCACTGCCTTCACTAGCGTAGACAGTGAGTTTGAATGCTTCCAACTTTTAATAAGGTGTCTGTTGCAAAAATTGGAAAATGGTTTTCTACACTTACAATCTATCAGTAACGACGAATATATCATAGTTGTTCAAAACCTTCAACAACAACAACATCATCAACACCATTGTTTGACATGGATCGCAAAAGCCGAAAAATATTTTTCACAAGGAAGAAGCATGTTGTTAGTCAAAATAAATTAAGCTTCTGAGGCTGTTACTCAGAAATAGTTTGATATATTATAGAAGCTACTCTTAGTTGTCAGCTTAACTATTAAGTGAAGGCGTGAAAAACACAAGAAATAGGGGGTTTAAATTGGGTTTTCTAATTTGAAAAAACTTTGCTTTTAAAAACAATCCCCTTGAATATGCTTCGCTTTGATAAAGATTAAGAGATAAGGAAAGGAATAAAGAACACATAATTTTTATCCTAGTTCACTTGAAAACCTCAAGATACTCTAGTCCACCCTTTCGAGGTGATTTACCTCTCTTCACCAAGGACTTAATCCACTATAACAAACTGATTACACTTACACGGGCAACCGCCGATGACTAATACTTGCACACACCAACTGTGTGTGACTAAAAACCTCTAAGACTAATTGTCCTAGACTTCTTGAGAAGCTGACCCAACTGGTCTCTCAAGGAACAATCAAACAACCAATTGATAACAAGTTTGTTTACAAATAAATATGCTTCTACACAAGATGATTATGTAAACAGATTTTTAGTACAAATAACTTGAAAGAATTTACAGCTTTTTACAAAGAATAATGATGTTTAACCTTAGAGTGTTTTCGCGTGAATTAGAAGTTGTTTCTTCAAGTCTTCAATCTCTTATATAGTGTCATGCATGATGTAACCGTTGGAGGGTAAATTTGGAATATGAAACATGTGGAGGTTGAAAGAACGTGGGGGACAAGATCGTACACAACGTTTGTCCTTCATAGTAGTGGAATGAAACATTTTGTTTGTACCATGTACTATTGTACCACATTAAAGTTATCTTTTTTCCTTCTGCACTTTAGAGGCTTCTGCGAGCATGAGTAGAAGTGGATAATATAACTTCTATTTGATCAAAACTTTAAGTCTTCAGAGTCTTTAGATCTTCCTCTTTAGAGACTTCAGCACTTGGTTTTGAAAAACCATGTATCGTAACCAAAGGTTGAAAGAACTTCAAGTCTTGGAATCTGAAGAATCACATTCTTCAGAGTCTTAAGCACTTAGTCTTGTAACCATGTATCGTAACCTAAGTTTAGAAGAACTTCAAGTCTTGTAATATTCAGAATCACATTCTTCAGAGTCTTTACCACTTCATCTTCAGAACCTTTTGTTGTAACCTAAGTTCAGAAGAACTTCAAGTCTTTTGAATCTTCAAAGCCAAGTCTTTAGAGTCTTCAAGCAATTGATTTTCAGAACCCTTTGTCTTTTGAAACTTGAGTCTTCAGCATCTTGACATAAGTCACACTTCTATCTTTAGATCTTCTGACTGGTTTCTTCAGATGAACGTATCAGAGTAACAAAACTTTAGAGCCTTTTGAAGCTTTCCTCGCTACTTGTTCAACAAAACCTTTGTAGCTTCGAAGCGGGACATCTTCTCTTCTAATGTCTTGGACACGCCATTCATCAAAAGTAGAACCTGTTTGTTTATCTTAAAAATACAACAAATATTAGAGTAAAAAAAATTGTTCACTCAAACATACTCTTTGTTGTCATCAAAACTCAGAGACATAATTGCATAACCAAATATTATTCTAACAATCTTCCCTTTTTTGATGATGAAAAAGTTATGTATTTTTATGACACAATTTTGCATAACATCATAAGAAAGTTAAAAATGAGAGAGGTAACGACTACTTAAACTTTACATGAAAACTCCCCCTGAATCACAGACTTGGTGAAAGATCAGAACTTCTGAGTAAGGACCATCTGAACAACAGCTCCCCTAGTTCCAATAGATCAGATGAAAGATCTTGAGAGTATTAATTCTTGAAGACACAACTTCTCAATTTTGATCTTGAACTTTAATGTCACTCAGAAAAGTTCCAGAATATCCAATTAGAACTTGACTTTGAACTAACTCTTTTAGAGTCTAATGTAAGGAGTCAGATGCACAGACTTTCTTCAGATTCTTGAAAAATTCTTAAAAAGAAAAACAACACAATTCTACCAAGAAAAATTATTTTATATTTGGTTAAAAATGTAAGCATCATTTTTCAGAGAATTTGATCATTGATAATCAAAATTACTTCTTTAACTACTCCCCCTTTTTGTCCTAATCAAAAAGTTATATTTTAAAAAGTGTGAAAAACACATAGATAAAATAGTAGACAAAAGAAAATGATTTTCATTCATAAAAATAAAAGAGTACATTAAGCAGAAGAGTGAAGCTAAACTTCAAAAGTATAACAACACTCATCAAACAATACACTTTCTCCATCAGCAGATTGTTTCTAATAGTTTCAGTTACATGAGCTAACTCAAACAGTTCAGACAGTAATCGTCCATATGGAATAAATGACATCTGAGAGTTTCTGGAGCCGATAATAAATATCTTGAGATGGTTGAAGATGATTGATGACAAATAAACATGGATGTTCTTTTTAACACAATAGGGCAAACACATATCCCTAGGAAAAATCACATCAAGATTATGTCCCATGGGATGGAGATTTGTTAGCAGATGCTTAAACCAATAGTGAACGGAGGATTTTAGTACGTACGAAGAATTGGTTATGCCACTAAGGGGAGTGTTCAGAATAATGGGAAAAACATCAACATCAGTGCACTAATTACAAGAAGAAGGACAATCGATAGCTTGATCAATGGAGAGACGAGTGATAACAACATGACACCCAAAGACATGCGCGTGAATGAATTCTCCAGTAGGATCAACTGAAGCATGAATCCAGAATTATTTTACAAGACTTGGATAAATAGGACCCCTAAGCATGACTGAATATTCATACCAACCTTGTTGTTCTATGAATAAACTAATTTGACCTACATCGGTAACACTATCAATTCATTTTTTGTTATTCACTTCAAGAAGAGATACATCACCATTGAAGGTTCTAGAATTCATGGAGAAGAGACTTAATGATAAAGAATGAAAAAGAGATGAGAAGATGAAGTGCAATCAGGACTATAAATAGTTGCAATCAGACAACTCAAGGTTTTATAAAATCTTGTGGCAGATAGTCGCCAGTTAATGAGAAAATGAAAATATGAAAATCATATGAAAGATAGGTTTTAAAGCGTCAAAATAGGGAGGAGCAGTAAATAGTAATAAAGATTTAGTCCATTCCCAAGAAGGATTGCTTGCTCAGTATGCACGCTAAGTTGGAATAATGATTGCGGTATAACATAAGTTGTACACGTTACTCATTAGTTCTGATTAGGTGATACATTTTGATATGCTCAGGATTTTGGATAACCAAAGGTTTCCATCTGATCAGAGACACTTCTGACCGAAACGTCTTTTGAATACTTAGATTCTAAGAAAATAAAGAATGTATAATTTAACCAGGAATCCAACATATCAGACTCTAACTCAGTACATTCATTCTCATAGTTTTTACTCTGGACCAAGTTTCTTTTTTAGATTCTATAGAATAAACAAAAATCTATCTTTAGCTAAGGATTTTGTAAAAATGTCAGCCCATTGATGGTTTATATCTATAAATTTTAAACATAAAATTCCCTTCTGAACATAGTCTCTAATGAAATGATGTTTAATTTCAATGTGCTTTGCTCTAGAGTGTAGAATTGGATTATTGCTTAAGCATATAGCAGCAGTGTTAACATAAAAGATAAGAATGTTACCTCCGTATATTTAGTAGTCTTCTAATTGATTCTTCATCCAAAGCATCTGAGTACTACAGAGTGATGCTGATATGTACTCTGCTTCTGTTGTTGAAAGAGCAATTTTAGATTGCCTCTTGCTTGACCAGGAGATTAGATTGCTTCCTACGAATTGACAGTTTCCAGTTGTGCTCTTTCTTTCTAATATATCTCCAGCATAATCTGCATCACAGAAACCAAAAAGCATATATTTTCTTCCTTCTCCAGAATGCATGTTGGATGCATTGGAGTATTTTCTATTGTGCATTCCATCATATTGAACATCTTTAGAAGTTCATTAGTATACTTACTCTGATGAATGTAAGTTCCTTTAGGCTTCTGATCAATTTGAATTCCCAGAAAGAATTTCAATTCTCCCATTAAACTCATTTCAAATTCAGCCAGCATCATCTTAGAAAACTCCTCACAAAGAGATTAGCATAACCAAAAATAATATCATCAACATATATTTGCACTATGAGAAACTTGCTCAATCTGTCAACCTTTCCTCCAGTAAATTCATTTTCTAAGAGAAACTTGCTCAATCTGTCATACCACGCTCTAAGAGCTTGTTTCACACCATAGAGAGATTTCTTAAGTTTAAAAACAAGATCTAATTTTTCAGAGTTTTCAAAACCAGGAGGTTGTTTGACATAAACTTCTTCAAAAATATATACATTCAAAAATGCACTCTTAACATCCATCTGATAAAGGATGATGTTATGATTAACAGAACAAGAAATTAATAAACGAATTACTTATAACCTAGCAATTGGAGCAAAGGTTTCTGTATATTTTATTCCTTCTTATTGAATATAACCTTGTGCAACCACTCATGCCTTGTTTGTTACAACTTCATCCTTTTCATTGAGCTTATTTCTAAACACTCATCTGGTTCCAATAACATGGACACCTTTAGGCTTCTGAACAAGGTCCCAAACACCGTTCTTTGAGAACTGATTGAGTTCTTCTTCCATAGCCAAAATCAAATCTTTATCTAAAAGTGCCTCTTCAATGGATGTTGGCTCAACCAAGGATACCAACCCTAGAAGGGTTTCTTCTAAAGGTCTAAATGTTAATCTGGTTCTGACAGGAGCCGCTTTACTTCCAATGGTCAGTTATTCTGGATGTGAAGTTGTTATTCTATTCTTCTTCAACAAGGGAACATAAGCTACAACATCTAAACTAGGAGCTTCTGAGGTACTTTCTTCCTCTACCCTGTCTTCTAGTTCGGAGTAGTTGATTTCCATATCTGCAAACGTCTCAACTAGCTTTGCCTTTTCAGGGTCAAGTTTATCATCAAATTTAACATGAATTGATTCCTCCACAATACGTGTTTTTATGTTATGTAATTTGTAGCCTTTTGAGCGTTCAGAATATCCTAACAATAAACACTTTTGTGCCTTAGAATCAAACTTACCCAGATGATCTTTAGTGTTTAACATGTAACAAACACAACCAAAAGGATGAAAGTAGGAAATGTTAGGTTTTCTATTTTTGCATAATTTATAGGGAGTGTTACCTAAAACAGGTCTTATTGAGATTCTATTTTAAATTTAGCATGTTGTATTAATTGTCCATGTCCAGAAGTGCTTTGCCATGTCAGTTTCTTGGATCATGGTGCGAGCCATTTCTTGCAAGGTTTTATTCTTCCTTTCTACAATTCCATTTTGTTGTGGAGTTCTAGGGTAGGAGAAATCATGGGATATGTCAAAATCGTCAAAAAAATTCAAAATCTTTATTTTCAAATTCTCCACCATGATCACTTCTGACTCTAACAATTTTACAATCCATTTCATTCAGTACTTGGGAGCAGAAGAAAGTAAACACAGAGCGTGACTCATCCTTGTGTTTTAAAAACTTAACCCATGTCCGGCGACTATAGTTATCTACGATGACCGAACCATATTTCTTTCCACTGATAGATGCGGTTTTAACTGGTCTAAACAGGTCAATGTGAAGAAGTTCTAATGGACGAGAGGTAGAAACAATTTTCTTAGCTTTGAAAGAAGTTTTAGAAAATTTTCCTTTATGGCACGCTTCACAAAGAGCGTCTAAAGCAAACTTCAGATTTGGTAGGCCTCTGACAAGTCCTAGCTTGTTCAGTTGAGATATTCTTCTTAGACTGACATGTTCCAGAATTCTATGCCAGACCTACTGCTCTTCGTTCAAAGACAGAAGGCATTTTACATTTTGATTTTTCAACTCAGATAAACGGATTTTATAAATATTGTTTTTCCTCTTTCTATTGAACATGATAGATCCATCTTTTTGACTAATAGCTTTGCATGATGTTTGATTAAATATGACATCATAACTGTTATCACAGAGTTGACTAATTGATAACAAGTTATGCATCATACCCTCAACTAGTAACATGTTATTGATAAAAGGAAGTTTATCTTTACCAATTGTTCTAGATCCAATGATTTTTCCCTTCTGGTCTCCTCTGAAACCAATTACACCACCAGACTTAAGTTCCAATTCCTGAAACATGTGCCTATTACTAGTCATGTGTCGAAAGTATCCACTATCCAGATACCAAGATTGATGTTTCATTGAGGCTGTCAATGATATCTGCACATGAATAACTTGACTCTTAGGTACCCATACTTGGGTCCTTTTTCGTTAGACTTTCTAGAGGTTCTAACACCCTTGGATCACTGTGCAGAGTATATATGTATGGAATGTGTGCAAACATTTTATATTTAGAAGTTTTTCTTTCTGTGTATGTGATAGTGATATTGTAGAATCTTAACATAAAAGGGAAAGAAGTATATCTCTGTCATCGTCAGAGTCGGACTTGTGGTCAAATTCGTTGACTCTGGGTCTTTGCCATGAGAGCTACATTGGCATGTTATTCATCAGAATCTTCTTCCTCGGAATTTGAATCATACCATGTTGTTTTGAGTACTTTCTTTGCTTTGAAGATCTTCTTAGATTTTCTTTATTTTCTAAGCTTAGGACAATCATTTATGTAATGTCCATGTTCTTGACATTCATAACAAATAACTTCCTTTTTAGAGTCATTTCTCCAGATGTAGACTCTTGTTTTCCTCTGAGTCTTCTTGATCCTCTGAACTTACTCTATCTGTGTTTCCATAATTTGTTTATCTTTCTAGAAATCAGAGATAATTCGTCTTCATTTGAGTCTTCTTCAGACTCTTCTAACTCCTCCATTTCTTGATAAGCTTTTGCCTTGCTCAATCTTGAGAGCGATGGATTTACCTCCCTTCTGAGGTTCATCTTGTTGAAGCTCATTCTTATGACTTCTTAAAGAACTAATGAGTTCTTCAAGACTAGTATTGTTTAGATCCTTCGCCATTTTTAAAGCAATTATCATGGGTCTCCATTTGACAGGCTGATTTTTGATAATCTTTTTGACGTGATCTATAGTAGTGTATCCTTTGTTCAGAACTCTGAGTCTTGCAACAAGCATCTGAAATCTTGAAAACATCGTTTCCACAAACCCATCTTCCTTCATTCTGAAGGCTTCGTGCTTCTGGGTTAAGGCCAACGGCTTAGTTTCCTTGACTTGAGCATTTCCTTCGTGAGTCATCTGAAGAGAATCAAAGATAGACTTAGCAGTCTCTTTATCTGTGATCTTATCACTCTGTATAAGATATTGCATTGAGAAGGATTGTTATTGCTTTATGGAGGTTCTTATACATATTCTTCTGAGCATCTGTCAAGTCGCTTTTGGGAACTTCTCTTCCTTCTTCATCTACTAGGTATGTGTAGCCATCAACTATGATATCCAAAGATCTAGGTCAAATCCAAAAAGATGCCTATGTATCCTGTCTTTCCAATAGTCAAATCTTTCTCCATCAAAGATCAGAGGCTTTGAACTATAAGAATCTCTTTCTTTATCAGAGCAATAACAACTACATTGCTATTTTGAGCAGCCATTGTTGTTTGTCACACACTGGATTGGTATTGAACATTGTTAGGTTCTTGATAAAAATCCAACATTTTTATCACTTCAGAACCGGAGCCCGGATGCCAATTGAAGGCGCGAAAAACACAAGAAATAGGAGCATTTCCTTCGTGAGTCATCTGAAGAGAATCAAAGATAGACTTAGCAGTATCTTTATCTGTGATCTTATTACTCTGTATAAGATATTGCACTGAGAAGGATTGTTATTGCTCTATGGTGGTTCTTATACATCTTCTTCTGAGCGTCTGTCAAGGCGCTTTTGGGAACTTCTCTTCCTTCTTCGTCTACTGGGTATGTGTAGCCATCAACTACGATATCCAAAGATCTAGGTTGAATCCAAAAAGATGCCTTCGTATCCTGTCTTTCCAATAGCCAAATATTTCTCCATCAAAGATTAGAGGCTTTGAACTATAAGAAACTCTTTCTTTATCAGAGCAATAACAACTACATTGCTATTTTGAGCATCCATGGTTTTTCGTCACACACTGGATTGGTATTGAACACTGTTAGGTTCTTGATAAAAATTCAACATTTTTATCACTTCAGAACCGGAGCCCTGATGCCAATTGAAGGTGCAAAAAACACAAGTAAAAGGGGGGGTTTGGATTGGGTTTTATACTTTGAAAAAACTTTACTTTTAAAACCAATCCCCTTGAATATGCTTCACTTTGATAAAGATTGAGAGATAAGGAAAGCAATAAAGGACACAGAATTTTTATCCTAGTTCACTTGAAAACCTCAATCTACTCTAGTCCACCCTTTCGAGGTGATTTACCTCTCTTCACCGAGGACTTAATCCATTATAACCAAAGTGATTACACTTGCACGGGAAATCGCCGGTGAATAACACTTGCACACACCAACTGTGTGACTAACAACCTCTAAGACTAACTGCCCTAGACTTCTTGAGAAGTTGACCCAACTAGTCTCTCAAGGAACAATCAAACAACTATTTGATAACAAGTTTGTTTACAAATAAATTTGCTTCTACACAAGCGGGTTATGTGAACAGATTTTTAGTACAAATGACTTCAAATAAATTACAGATTTTTACAAAGAATAATGACGTTTAAGCATAGAAAGTTTCCTCATGAATTAGCATATGTTTCTTCAAGTCTTCAAGCTCTTATATAGTGTCATGCATGATGTAATCGTTGGAGGGCACATTTGGAATATGAAACTTGTGGAGGCTTGAAAGAACGTGGAGGACAAGATCATACGCAACGTCTGTCCTTCATGATAGTGGAATAAAACGTTTTGTTTGTACCATGTACTATTGTACCACGTTAACATTATCATCTTTTCTTCTACACTTCAGAGGCTTATGCGAGCATGAGTTTAGAAGTGGAGAATCTAACTTTTGGTTGATCAAAACTTCAAGTCTTCTGAGTCTTCAGATCTTCCTCTTCAAAGACTTCAGCACTTGGTTTTGAAGAACCTTGTATCGTAACCAAAGGTTGAAAGAGCTTCAAGTCTTGGAATCTTCAGAATCATATTCTTTAGAGTCTTAAGTACTTGGTATTGTAATCTTGTATCGTAACCTAAGTTTATAAGAACTTCAAGTCTTGGAATCTTCAAAATCACATTCTTCAGAGTCTTCAGCACTTGTTCTTCAGAACCTTATGTCATAACCTAAGTTCATAAGAACTTCAAGTCTTTTGAATCTTTAGAGTCACGTCTTCAGAGTCTTCAAGCACTTGGTCTTCAGACTCTTTGTCTTCTGAAACTTGAGTCTTCAGCATCTTCACATAAATCACACTTTTGTCTTTAGATCTTCTGACTGGTTTCTTCAGACGAACATATCAGAGTAACAAAACTTCAGAGCCTTGTGAAGCTTTCCTCGCTACTTGTTCAACAGAACCTTTGTAGCTTAGAAGCAGAACATCTTCTCTTCTAATGTCTTGGTCATGCCATTCATTAGAAGCAGAACTTGTTTGTTTATCTTTAAAATACAATAAACATTAGAGTAACAAAAATTGTTCACTCAAACATACTCTTTGTTATCATCAAAACTCAGAGACATAATTGCAGAACCAAATCTTATTCTAACATTAAACATACTTTTGCTAAGACATACATGGCAGTTTATTTTATGTATTTAAACAAATTTGTAACTAAGATTTTGTAATGCAATTGTTAATAGAGTTTCTCTTTCTTCCCCTTCTTCATTTTTATCTTCAACCTAATGCACTAATAAATCCATGGGTTTTGAGGTTGACTTTGCTGCAATGAGGTTTGGTACCTATAAAAGGACTAACCTATATTTGTGTTGGCGCAAAGAGATTCTATGATGAGATCTAGCAACCTTATAACTTAAGAAATATTTGAGATTGTCAAGGTACTTTAAGATAAAACTTATACCCAAACAAATTTTATATGATTGATTTCAATCAGGTTGTCACCTGCAAAGACTAAGTCATTAATATAAACAAGAATAGTAGTAAAATAAATGTTAGCTTTCTTAGTGAATAAGGAGTAGTCATATTTGTATTTGTATTGGATGAAACCTAATTCAATATAATGAAGTTTGAGTTAATTTATAATTACATTGCCTACTTGCTTGTTAAAGACCATAAATGGGTCTATTAAACTTGCAAACATTTATAATTACATTGCCTACATTTTGCTAAATACTTTTAGTTAAAAGAGGTATTTTCATGCATACTTCTTCGTCTAGATCACCATCTAAAAAATAGTATTAATGTCAAGTTAGTGGAAAAACTAATTCTGACTAGATACTATAGACAAAGAAGTATGATGTTGTCATTTTAATGACAAGGCTAAAAGTGTCGTTAGAATATATGTCTTATGTTAGAATGAACCCTTTGGCAACAAAGCTATCTTGTGTCTCTCTAATGTGCCATTATTAGGAATTTCAATTTGAACATTCACTTACAACCTACGGTTATTTTGTTTGGGGGAGAAAAGTTAGGTCTCATGTTTTGTTGTTAATGAGGGGCTGGAGCTTAATGATAATGGCTTCTTGCCAATTGGGATCAAGGATGGGCTAAATATTAGATGAGAAATTAAGATTAAATATTTTGTGGAAGAGATGGAAGATGTATCTTCAATCATAGAGAAGTGGTAATCATGTAGATAATTAGGATTAGGAGGTCTGAAAGTTCTAGTAAATTTTCTAATATGATGGGTGGGTTGTGAATGTGAGAAGAAGTTGTAGAAAGTTTGTTGTGTATAGGTGAAAAAATAGGAGGAGGATTGGTGGTGTTGACAATAGTATTATTTTCTAGGTAATCTAAGGATAAGTCAGTGGTTGGGTGGAAGATATATTCTAGGGGGTGTTTTCCTTGAGTTTGATGATGGAATATGAGTAGATTTGTTTAGAGATTTTGGTGTTCCTAAGAGAAGAATATTTTTCTATTTTGAAGGTCAAATATAATATGACCTTTAATACCGAGTTTATTTTCTAAGCAAACACTTTTAGAATGAGGATCAAGCTTGGTTCTAGACAACTAAAGGATTTAAAATCAGTGTAATCAAAATTAAATTTTATGAAAATTAAAGTAAAATGTGTTATATAATTCAATAATTTAGAAGGAAATCTATTATTTAAAAACACAACATCGGATATGGCACGAGCTTAAGTTCTTTTGGAAAATGTGATTGAAAAAAGAAAAGGGACATTGGTGTTGATAATGTAAAGATAGTGATAACTGATAAGGTTTGTGTAATCTAGTCAACCATTATAACAAAACACTCGAGGGTTAGAGATAAAGAAAGTTAAGAGCAATTTTAGTCGTTTGATATCATCTCAAGAGTTATGATTAGATCTAATTCAATCTTACAAAATCGACTTGTAAAATGATGATTGAGCTCATTTATAAACACATGTTTATGCTATATATATTTCTCACGTTAGACTCTTAACACACTCACTCGCATTAAAGATTTAACATCAGAAGCGTGAACATTAATAGTGGGTGACTTGATTGGAAAAATTTGATGACAAGTGACTCAACGAATGGCTATGATACCATGTCAACTTTTAACGATTTGTATTATAGAAAACGTGAAAAGATAAAAGAGTTGAACAATGAAACATTTCAAAATATTATTAGATTACTTAAAATGTAAAGGTGGAGAGACTCGACATAAAGGTGGAGAGATTCGAGAGGATTTAACCTTCCACCCCACACTTATATCCGACACTCTCTCCAATGATAGTGCTATTACTCTTATGTCCCAAAATTTTACAATTTCGAAAATTTCAAGAAAATATTGGATTTTTATTCATGAGCAATTTAGGAATTAAGAAAAATGTGGAGTGATAGATTTAATTTGAAGATCTACTAAATTACTTATTTTGGAACAGATTGAATAATAAATTTGACTCAGTAGTACATTTCCAACAAGAGAAAGTTTCTTAATCTGTAAGACCATTTTCCAAAAGAGAAATTTGGATTAAAGAAGAATGCAACCACATTGTATCAATTACAGAATATAACCAATTGGCTCTTCATGATCCTACACATTTTTTATCCTAGCTCTCAGCCAATACATGATTAATAACAAAATAAAAAGAAAAGAGAAAAAAGGAATAGAGAGTAAAAACGATACAGCAAAAATTTCAAGCAACCTCCAACATTCCTCGCCATAGTGCTCAATGATATGAAGTTCAATCAGTTCTTTTTGGCAACCCCGAGCCTCAGACGGAAATCCTCTTCCATAAGAGGAAGGCCGTCTCGCAACTTGATCTTCGGTTCCCATCCAAGCAATTCCTTTGCTTTAGTTATGTCGGGTTTTCTTTGTCGAGGATCGTCCGGAGTGTTCTCCACCATCTTTATCTCCACATCTGGATTAATAAGCTGCAAAACCATGTTCAAACCGTTAACTACAATTGTTTCCCTAAAATCTCCATACTCAGTTGGTAGTTGTGCTTGTACAGAGACATCAGACTGCAGGGGCGCGGTTACATCCACGACATCCCACTTGTTCACTTTTAAGGAGTGAAATTCCAGCCATTAAGCTATTAGACCAAAAAAACTGAGGTATGTGACATTCCAAAAGAATTAAAACGGTTTGTAACTGACCTCCTTCACATTCTCAGCAAGCTCAGTCATAGTAAATTCACCTGAAGGAATAATGTATAACCAATTCAAACTAGTACAATACAACAGAAGAATCAATGCTCAATGCACATAGGCATTATTGGTATTGTAAAGTAACCTGGGTTCCCAATGTTGATTGGACCAGTGTTTTCTCCTTCCATGAGACGAATAAGGCCATCAACCTAATAGATATCAAACATATAATAACCACAGTTTGTATTGATATGAAAATCAAGAAAACAAGACACGGTCGGGGAGTAACAGTTCATATATACCATGTCAGAGACATAGCAGAAACTACGAGTTTGTGTTCCTGGAAGTTGGACAGTTAGGGGTTCGCCACTGCAACACACGAGATTACATGAGAAGCAACAGTTCAGAATTCAGTTTCAAAATGGTGCAAAAAGAACTTGTGACTAGCTAATACGTGAAAAGTGAAATCAAGATATACAAATAACACTACTTAAGAACTTACCGAATTGCTTGAGCAATAAAGTTGCTGACGACACGTCCATCGTCGATATTCATGCGTGGACCATATGTGTTGAAGATTCTGGCAATGCGGATTTCTGCGAAAATATGGAAATATGAACAGTTAACACAGAAGATGAAAAAATGAATTGTCAATATACTCCATCAATGATGGGCCACTTGTTTGGTGAAGAAAACATGACATTACCTATTCCATGCTGCCTATGATAATCAAACATCAAAGTTTCTGCCACACGCTTTCCCTCATCATAGCAACTCCTAACTCCTGTTATGAAAAATTCATCATATGACACGAAATATTCAAAGCCGTAGAATTTAGATCCATTTGATCAGTTAATAGAAAAAACTGTCAAATTCGACTATCCAGTTTGGCGTGCCATTGAAAATAAGCATGTACCAATAGGATTGACATTTCCCCAATAACTTTCTGGCTGGGGGTGCACTAGAGGATCTCCATATACTTCTGAAGTAGATGTAAGCAAAATCCTGAGAAAATTACAATTCCATAAAATCAACAGACACTAGCAGTTAACATCAAAAGATTCAAAAAAAGAACAGAAAAAAACTTCCTAACCTTGCTCCAACTCGCTTTGCAAGGCCAAGCATGTTCAGAGTTCCAATTACATTTGTCTTTATTGTCTGTAAAGTTATTCCTTTAAATGTTACATGATTTTAAGGTTCACTAGATCGATATATCAATTAACAAATGTACACAATCTGAATTACTGGACATGATAATGATGATGATAAAATTCGTACATATATTTAAAGAGGGAGACAAAGAAGAGGTTTCGCGTAAATATAGTAGGATGCAAGCAATAAGCCTTTTCGATAGTTCACATGATTATGTATACATACTATAATAACCCTACCTTTACAGGATTGTATTTGTAGAAAATTGGAGAGGCAGGGCATGCAAGATGGTAGATCCGATCAACCTCAACCAACAGTTGTTCTGTCACATCTACTCAGGAAAAAAATGAAATGAATGTCAAGGCCTATAGTTTATTAAAAATATTTAAGGAAATTGGAAAACACAGATTTTAGTGCTCGTGTAGAAGCGTCATTCATAACACGTCATTCATGTAGTGCGATATCAAAAGGCCAGCTGATTAACAATGGTGAGTAATTGTGATAGAAAAAAGATGAAATTATACCGTGACGAATTAGCTCAAATCTAGGATGATCAATCCATTTTTTAAGGTTGTCTTTAGATCCAGTGAAGTAGTTATCAGCTACAATTACCTGAGCAGAAAAGCATAGTGTTAATGATGTACCAACCAAAACAATGATAGACTAGTAAACTGTAATACAATACATACTGAAAGAAGAAAGCCGTGCAAACCTCGTTTTTCTCATTTTCCATCAATCTGTCAACTAGGTGAGAACCAATAAAACCAGCTCCTCCGGTGACCAAAATTCGCATATTGGACTAGTAAGAATGACATAAGAAAAGCCACGATTAAGAATCCACGAATAAAAAAGAACTAATATAACAAATGATCATGGCCACAGCATTGGTCTGGCAATCACAAACTTCTCAATTTGTGAGATAATATGAAGTTATTCCGTCGTGTCACTATTATAAGCAAAAATTCTTTTTATATGTTCATTAAATAATTGATGTATCTTGTCTACATACAGTCCAGATACATAAATTATTTAATGAACCTAAAAAAAGAAACTTTGCTTATAATAGTGACCGGAGGGAGTATATAACATGCAAACGAACAGATCCTCTAACTAAATTACGTTTCTCACAAGCCACAAGCACAAATAAGTAATCTGCTAACGAACAATTTAACCTTTACATATCAGAATCAAATCCAACATTATCAGTATCAAAATAAATCAATGCACAAATCAACAACAATAAAATAACAAGAATCTGCATAAAATAATTCACCTGAAAGAATTTGGAAAAACGCAGCGGAGATGGCTGCGGAGGTTGCTTTGATGTCAATTGGTGATCTCCATTAGAAGAGTTTGTCGCCATTGTCAAAACCTCCGAAATTCAACACCTGAACAAATTAACAAAACAATCAAATTTCAGACACATACATACATAGATACATACCTAAATACATGAAAATGAAACCTACTTACAAACCCTTAATCCCAATTATGATACAAATGATCTGTGATCATCACTGATCAAAGAATCATTATATATAGAAAGAAAAAAACTTAAAAAAATGAAACTTTTCTTTCCTACCAAACGCTAATTTCATAGAAAACGTAAACTGATTAAAGCCTTCAAAGTCACGGAAAGTGAAAACAACATCATGATGGGACCGAAAATGAAATCATAACAAACATTTTCAAAAACAGAAAGAACACACCAAACATCAAAAAGGATACAAAAATTGAAACTTGATTACCTATAGTGTAATGGGTATGAAGGGTTTAGTGAGAAGGGAGGGTGGAGATTTTTGTGGATCTGATCTGAGAGGGAGTGGTAATGTGAATGAAGAATACGAAACTGGAAAGATTGTTTTGTGTTTGAGTTTGCGTATTGAATGTGATGTCGTGTCTTCGTGTCCCTCACTTCAACAACTGTTCAAAAATAGTCACAGTTACTGTTTGTTTTATCTTTTTATTTGTCTTCTAATTTTAGCTTTTTTTGGATTTTTTTGGTTAGAAAATTTTGTAGTTTAATAAAAATTGATATTTTAATTGCCCTTTGAGTTTGGCTAAAATTGCATGCTTTAAATCATGTCTAAGGGTAACAAACAAGCATATTCGCTTTGTTTATACCAACACCGTAAAAATCCAAAAAAAAAAAAATGGAGTTGGTTTAGTTGAAGGTGGATTTAAAATTTTAATCGGTTGACAAAAAATGTAAGAGCAAGGTTAAGACGGGCACACGGATATTGCATCTTTAAGTTTAAAAATACAAAATTTTAAGTTAATGCATGCGTTTGCAAAAATTTGCAAAAAAATGGTGGGTGCCTAAAGCATTGATCTGCCCTGCACAAAAGTGCGAATAAAACGAATATACTTGACGAGTCGAACTCGTTTTCCCAACCTTAATCATGTGGTCATTTTTTTGTCGTCGACACTTTATTCTAGTAAGTTCCTTTTATCTTTGTTTTTCTTTAACATTATTTTAGTTTTGTCTTTTGATATACTTTAATTCTAAAAGGGAAGGATGGTTCCTTTAACTATTTTTGTAGTCCTTATACAAAATGTGATATCAATATTATGGATTTTTTATGGTTGTATGGCTTTGTCATATAGTTTCATTTTTCCTTAACTCCTTCATGCTCAATGTATTTCTTTTTCTGCTTTTCATCATGTGATAATTGTTATGGGAAATTGTCTGCAAGAGACTTGATAGAAAAGTATCAATTGACATCTTTTCCTTTAAATAGGTAATCATGAGTGATTCTGCGTAGTCCCCTCATGATGGCAACACAATCCCCAATTAACTAGGTCACTTAGAGTGTAGTGTGAATATAATGTACCCAAGATGTCAATTAATTTATTCAACTTCTAGGGGATCACAATATTTTGATTCTCTGACCTCGTTTGGAGGGGTCGAGGAAATGTGGCATGACTTTTTCCAGCCTAAATTATCATATATGTGGGAATTTTTCATTATGTTGATTCCTCATGTATGATATAAACTTCTAGAATGATGATGTTTGCTTGTTCTTCTCATCATTTGAGCATCATCAGTTTTCAAGTCTGCGATTAGTTCATCAATGACTTTTCCTCCTTCCTGGAATTATATCTGATATTTCCACCATTTATGTGATCATCTTCACTAAAACCTCAGGATGCATTATTCTACGCCATCTTCCATGTTGTTTGGAAATTCCCTCAAATTATTCCTAGTTTGGTGACTTTTGAACCTACTTTCCCAGTTTTTAAACCTCTTCCTTTGCTTGTGGAAGATTTTTGTTGTCGATTTGTAGTATATTACCCTTTGTCTCGTCCTTCCCATGAGCCCATATGTGTTGTTTGTGATCTTTTTCTTCCACGTTTCTTACATTTGTTATTTATATTGTTCTTGTTTGAACTAGGGATGAGTGGTGTAAGAGATCGTGAAATTACTTCTCATGGTTTCTTTGGTGCCTCTTGACAACTGATTCATCCTTCCGCTTTTCATGAAGTTGGGAGGACATCAGTCTGAATTTCAAAGACTAGAATCAAGTCTTCTAAGAAACGACCATGGATTAATGGTTCTTCAATAACAAGAAAGCTTTAATCATTGCCCCTCATGAAGATCGACTGGGTTGTTTCTTTACACTCAAGACAACATTCCCTTTGGGTTCTTTGTGGATTATAGATTTGGGTCCCATGGGACATTAGTCTATATTTTTGGAATGTCTTTCATATCTATCCAAACGAATGACTTTGATTTATAATTCTCGCCTCATATGGTACCAAGACATTGATGAAGGAGCAACTCCTCAAGGAATCAAAACTGACTAGGTATGAGGCGAAGTTAATAATTTGAAGAAAAAGTGGGAATAAGAGCTTTGTCGCCTTCGTGAATATAAGAAGATGGTCTTTGAAGAGTATCAATTGACTGATGATTAGATGAAAAAGAATCAATCTAACATTCTTATAGTTATATGTCTAATGGAGAAAAAGATAATGGAATCACATTTTTTGGATTTCGAGAGGAACGTTGTTGTGCTTCATCATGAAATTGAGATTCTGAAAATGAGTTCGGGTCAACACCAATTTAAGGGGTCCAAAGAGAAAGTGGTTTATTTAGTCTTAGCCAATGTAGAACTAAGAAGGTTCCATTGGAATGTGTGTCTTATTGAAAAGATGGTTTAAGATTTGAGTTTTAAACTCCTCTCCCTCTTGGCATGGAATCTTAAAAATTTGAAATGGGAGAGATTATTGCAACTGCTCGAAGATTTGAAAATGCAATATCCCATATTTGTGTTTTGAACCCCCATCGATTTCTTTTGTCACTTGTGGCCTTTATCCTAGTAAAATGGTATGTGAAGTTTGAAATGAATAAGAATGGTTTTTTGTAATTTGTCTCAGGGAAACTTTCTTTTGTATTTGACTATGGACTAATATGGTTGTTTGTAACTTTTTAACGAATGTTGTTTTTTTGCATTTTAACTATTTTTACTTCGTGGTTTGTTTGGATTGTCCCTGTCATATGGCTTCAAAAGATGTTTTGTGCAACACCCTAGTTTAATTTAATTATTTTATTTGAATTATTGATGAATTTATATATTTTATTTGATTATTGTGTGTAGTAATTAAATAATCATGAGTTATGAGAGTATGTGACCTAAAGATGAGGGTGTTGAGAGAGAGTAGAAGTTAGTTATAATAAATTAGAATTATTTAGAATAATAATAATTTATTTTATTTATTTGATTTTTTAATTACAAAGTGAGAAAATATGGGTAATTGGTATAATATTTGATTATTAGATTAAATAATTAAAATAAAATAGAAATTTAAGGAAAAGGCAAAGTAAGGATTTTTGTTATTATAAAAAGAGGAGTCGAGAGAATTAGAGGGTTTTTGCTAGTGTGTGAAAAAGAGGAGAATGTTGAACAAGAACGTTGGAAGAGGGAGCTAGGGCTTTCGGAATAATATCACATAGAAGGTTCCTTTTGTTGGATTTACCAGATAACGAGGGAGAAGTTTCTTTATTAATAGGTATAATGCATGAAGGGTAGGATGTGGAGTCATTAACCTCCAACAGGGTTTGTGCTTCTTTATTGTTTCATGATGAGTATGAGGAATGAATGATTATGATTATGTTTTGCCATGAAATGATGTGATAATTTGTTTGTGTTGGTGCATTGTTGTGTTTCTTATGAATCAACGATTGTATGATAAAGTTGTGTTGAAATTTGAGATTTTAGGGTATAATTATAATGGACCAATTCATGATAGAAACGTAGATCTTTGATGTTCTGAGAGTAATGATGTTATAATCATGTTAGATTTTGATTTTTGAGTGTTTTAATGATTCTAATTAAGACTGGTTTGAGGGATGAGAGATATGAGATGAAGGATACCAACGATACTATGAAAAATGGAATTTATAGAAAATTGGATTGTGTCAATCAATTGTATGCTTATTTATTTGGAAATTTTCACCCTGTCAATCAGTTGAAGGCAGGTATTTTTAGAAGAAAAAAAATCAAATTTTAATTAATTGTCTAAGTTGTGCAATCAACTAATTCTTAAAAACTTGGAGAAAGTGGCGAGGGGCATTTGATGATAATCATTTGTCATCAAATGTCAATCGATTGATGCGGTATAATTTTTGGAAAATCTTGAAGCTGGATTATGTTTTATTTCCTGACGATTTATGTCATAACTTTAGTTTTATAGGTTCAAATGATGTGTCGTTTGAAGTGTTAGAAAGCTAATGTGAAGCACTATCTTATGGTATTAATTTGTGAGTTTAATTTACAAGTTTAATTATGTATGTATGATGTGTTGTCATGTTATTATAAAGGTGAAATAATAATTAATCAAATGTGTTGTTCTATAATGTTGAGTGTTAATTCTACTTATTATGTTGTTTTATGGTTATGTTTGATGTTGTTATTTAATTTAAATATGATTGTTGAATTTTTTATTGATTGTATGGATGCATATGTTGATGCCTTATGGATAATTTTGAGATTGCACATAATTATTGTTGTTGTGATGGTAGTTTCAAAGGGGGGGCTACATTGTTGTTTGATGTTTAAGTTTAGAAGGGGAACATAAACATGCTGGTTGTTGTTGTTGCATAAATTATATGACATGCATCATTTGTGTCGTTGGTTGTGAAACTTGTCAAAATTGGCAACAAGGAGTGAGTACTCTTGAAGCTCAAATGGACAAGGCATCACAACCTCATGATATTTTTAATATTAATTCTCCAAAGGTTGAAAAGCCTCATAAAAATTATATTTGGATAAAAAAAGGAGTCAAATAGCAAAGGTAAACCTCATCATAGGTTTTTTTGTCACTATTGTTGCAAGAAAGATCATGCTATTGAAAAATGCAAACTTAGGTGCCTTATAGTTCCTAAAGGAAATATCCAATGGTTGCCCAAATGAAAAAAAATTCTTTCACTCACTAACAAGGACCCAGTGAGAAGTGAGTACCTATCACTTTTGTTTGCTCTTTGTAGGTTGGGTGTCTTGACGCTATGACAGGAAAATGGATTTCTGATAATGGATGTTCAAAATACATGATGGGAGACATATCTTTATTCTCCGACTTTGTGTCGAAGAAGAAAGGTTTTGTATCCTACGGTGATTACAACAAAGGTGAAATACTTGGAAAAGGAAGTATAGGTGATTCCTCAACTATTATTATCTCAAATATTATGTTAGTTGAAGGCCTTAGACATAACCTCCTTAGCATTAGTCAATTGTGTGACAATGGGTATGAGGTAACTTTTTCCAAAGATTGTTGCACAATAATACATAATAAAAAGAATGATTGCATGTTTAATAGCGTGAAGGTTACTAATATCTATATGTTAGACTTAAAATAAGTTTCCTTGAATAATTTCCAATCTCTTGTCACCATGAGTGAAGACTCTTGGCTTTGATATAGACATTTGGCACATGATAACTTTGATCTACTGAATAAAATAGTTGCAAAAGATTTGGTGATTAGTCTACCTAAAATGAAATATTCAAAAGATCACATATGTGATACGTGTCAAAAGGGTAAGCAAACTAGAGTCTCTTTTAAATCTAAAAATGTTGTTTCAACATCGAGATCTCTTAAGCTCCTTCAAGTGGATTTAGTTGGACCCTCACAGACCAAAAATATAGGTGGCAATTACTATGGAGTTGTAATTGTAGATGATTACTCGAGATTTTGTTGGACTATTTTCTTATGTAGCAAAGATGAAACATTCTCGAATTTCACACATTTTCAATTTGTAGCAAAGATGATTACTCGAAATTGAATTATAAAATAGTTGACATTCAAAGAGATCATGAAGGTGAAATTTAAAACCACCTCTTTGAAGAATATTGTGATAAACTTGGTATTAAACAAAACTTTTCAGCTTTTAAAACTCCACAACAAAATGGTGTTATGGAGCGTAAAAATCATGTTTTAGATAAGTTGGCAAGAACAATAATCAATGATTATGGGCTACCAAAATATTTTTGGGATGATGTTATTAGCACGGCATGTTATGTCTTGAGTATGATACTTGTACGTCCTATACTTGACAAAACTCCTTATGAACTTTTAAAAGGTAGAAAACCAAATTTGATGTCTTTGCTAATGTTGGGACATTTGATTTGACATATTTTGTTTTTTTTCTTTGGATGAACAAACTTTAATCCAGGCCCTTTTTTGTTTATCGCAGCTTGATTGTCATAGCCAAGACCTTTAACATCACCAACATTTTTTCCTGTTTGAAGAATCTCATCTAGCACATCAGAACTACTATTAAGCATTCTGACAGATTTAGTCATATTGTCAAGTTTAGAATTAAGCAGTGCAACTTCATCCTTTGGTTTGGAGACGATAGACAAATGCTTTACTTTTTCAGCCTCTAGACCAAATATGATAGATAGGTGCTCATTTTTTCAGTCTGTAGTTGAGCAATAATTTTTTTTCCTAGCTGACACACTTCCTCACTTCTAAGACACTACTATTTGTAAGAAGCAACAAGTTCCTCAAAAGTAAGTTCTTCATAATTTGAGTCTTCATCATAATCCTAGATTTATGTAAAGACTGTAACCTATTTGGCAGACTCATCTTCAAGATCACTTTCAGAATCCACTTCTGACTAAGATGCATACACTTCTGCTTCTTAAGATAAGTTAGACATTCGACTCTTATGTGTCCAAAGCCTTCACATCCATGACATTAAATTCCTTTCCTTGGTTGGTCTTCTCTGCATGTCTAGGCCTTCTACCGTAGTCATAATGTTTGTTGATGTGGAATGACTTGTTCTTAACATTTGATCTTGACTTTCAGTCCATCTTCTTCACAACTTTATTAAACTGTCTTCCAAATAGAAAAATTGAATTAGACAACTCTTCCTCTGTATCCAAGTCACATCCATCTTCAAAGTCTTTAGTATTGTGACAAAGGAAATGCTTTTCTACTTTTCATACTTTTCACTCATCCTAATTCAAAAGTTTGTAAAGATCCCATAAGCTCATCATCCTTCATGTTGTTTATATCTTGGGCTTCTCCAATGACAGTCACCTTCATGTTAAACTTCTTTGAAAGAGATCTGAGAATTTTTCTCACCAATTTAGCTTCAGACATCTTCTCCCCCAGGGCACTTAAGGCATTAGCTATCTCAATAATATTCATATGAAAGTCATGACTATTTTCATCCTCCTTTATTATTAAGTTCTCAAACTTGGTTGTAAGTATTTGAAGCCTTGACATTTTCACCTTATAGGTTCCTTTATGAGCACTTTTCAATATCTCCCAAGCTTTTTTAGCAACAATACAATTACTTATCAATCTGAAGATGTTCTTGTCCACTCCATTCAACATAGCATTTAAAGCTTTGGAGTTTCCCTGAGATAATTTTTCATCTTCATCATTCCAGTCTTCCTCAACCTTCAGCACATCAGTAATCTTTACATCCTTATCTCTAGCCATTGGTGAATCTCATCCCCTGACCACGAATTTCCATGCCTTGTTGTCCATGGATTTAATAAAAGCCACCATATGAGATTTCCAGTAAGTTTAATTGGTTTCATCTAGAATGGGTGGTCTATTCATAAATCCTCCTTCCTTGTCCATTTTACTAGAAAGTACCTTTCCTAAATCTCACCCAGATACAGAGCATGACACTTGCTCTAATACCAATTGAAATTCTGCTATGCAGATATCCGATGTCCTAAGAGACATCGACACACTAATATTTGATCAAAACACAATGAACAAATTAAAACACAGTTTAGACGTACGGAGAGTAAACAACACGCATAATTGTTAACCCAGTTCGGTGTACAACAACACCTACGTCTGGGGACTACCAAGTCAAGGATAAAATCCACTAAATAATATCAGTTTATAGACCCATAGTAAACTATCACTAGTTTACAATCTACTCACCTTATCACTACTTGTGCTTAACTTCTACCTAAGACTCATCTAGGTATGAGACTCTTCTCAAATATCTTTCAATCACAACAGTGATGAGAAACAATAATACTAAGAAAGTTTCAGAAGACACTTGTTAATTACACAAAATCATCCAATGCTTAAAAGCTTAAGAATGATTGGCATAACTTACAGCTCAATAGAGAGAGTCCTACTCTTATATCAAGATGATATTAGAGAGGCTCAAAATTCATAAGAACACAAACTCTAAAACTCAATAATTGGTACAACACATTCCACACGTGTATTAGGGTTGTAGCCTTCTTTTTATATCCTTGAGTGGACTGGATTTGAGCTTCAAAAGGCAACTAGTTAGTTGCTGAAAATCTGCAGAAACTTTTGCATAAAATAGGACTTTAATCATATGTTTTCTAAAATGTCTCAACGTTTAGTGAAACAAAATAATCTTCTAAAATCAAATTGAATCTCTAATTTATTAGTCTTGGACGCCACATAAGATAACCTAATATTCCCAGAATATTGAGATCATGTTAAAAGTAAATTAATCCAAGTGTACAACTGTAACAGACAAGATGTCAGATAAATTTCATAGGACATTGTGTCCAACATGTTATCTCTGTAAGTTTAGAACATCTTATTTAACATGTTGCTTGCAAAATTAATTTTATCAAAATTAATATCAAACATAAAAATAGAGAATTAATAATTAATACCTTCATCTTTCACAATTCAACTTACAATAAATTCTTTAAAAAAAAACGTATATTTTGTAATTTTTCAAAATATGTAGCTACAAAAGATTAAGAATTAACAAACATTAATAATATGAATTTTATAAAAAATATATTTTGTAATGCATCAATATTTGTACCTACAAAAAACTCAAGAATTAAAATTAATAAAATTAAAAGAAATTCAAAATCAATACCTACAAACAAATAATCAAAAATGAACAGATGTCAATAAAATGAAAAGAATTATAACATTGAATAATAAAAATTAGAAAACTAATATTATGACATCAATCTTCTAACCCTCTATCTTTCATAATTCAAATTTAACATATATTTTGTAAATCTTTAAAATTGGGACCTGCAAAAAATTTAAAATTAATGAAATAATTTTTTTAATCAAATTTACTCGTGAAAAGTGGAGCAAGAGTTGTTGGAAATTATTATTATTATTATTATTATTATTATTATTATTATTTATTAAATATTGGAGATTTTGGAGTGAAATTTGGTGGAAAAAATTATAGAATTATATAATAGTATGATGATATATATTTTTAAAAATAAACAATGAAAATAATTAATGTTTTTATCATAAAATATAATTAATTAATTAATTAATTAATTATTTTTAAATTAAAATAATTGAATTAATTTGTTTTAAAATGTTATTTGTCATAAAGATATTACAGTACTTTAAAAATATACAACACTTCTATCTCCTTTATTTCTTTTCTCTTTCTCTTAAATTAAACAATACTGTAAATCTACTTTATTTCTCATCTTTTTCTCTCTTCTAACTCTCTCTTATATATTTCTCTCTTGAAAATTTCTTTTCCAAACCAAATATTTTTATGGTCTATTTGTTTGAGGTGAGATAAATGCGAGAGAGATCGGAGAAAAAGTATGCAAAGTAAAATAATATGGATCATATGTTTTTTCTTTTCTTCTCATACCTGCGAAGAAATATGAGAGAATTAAATTTAATACTTATTTGTCCAAATTTGTCGTTCTCTCTTCACATTTTTCAGTCATTAACAATAAATTAATTTCACATTTTCACACATTAGCAAAATAAACTAATATACAACAAGTGGTGGACCAATTATAATTTAATTTCAACTTATTTTTTGTATTTATAAAAACATGTATTATTTGCAATAATATTATTTATTTAATATTATTACTTATTTTTTTAATTTCTTATTTAAGTTAAAATAAAATCTATATTAAACTTTTTATGAATATTAAATTTAAATATAATAAATTAAATGTTTTTAGTACAAGGATATTTAGGTCTTTTTAAACTTCAATACACTTTTTCTCTTGTAACTCTCTTATCTTTCTCTTATACCAAATAATACATCAAATCTTCTATATTTCTCACTTATTTTTTTCTTTTCACACTTTTTCTCATCTATTTTTCTCTTCACACTTTCTTCTAACCACCAAACATATCCTTACACTGTGTTTGGTTGAAGAGAAATGAATGAGAGAGAAATATGAGAGAGGGAGTTAAAGGAGAAATCTGCTTGAAAGACAAGATAAATAAAGAAGAGAGATTAAAAATGATGGGGTCCACCATCTTTATTTTCTCCCCTAATTGGCAAAGAAATAAGAATAAGAGAAAAAATATTGTGTTTTCTCCATATGTACCCTCCTTTGATTATTTTATGGGAATTTCTCTTTACACTTAATAGTGGTGATTTTCACTACTCAAAATCCAAATATATCATTCGTAAATGCACTTGCGAATTCACCTTTCAGAATGTTTCGCAAGTGCATTTGTGAATTATGTTATGTGTTTTTTTTATTTAAGAATCTAAGATTAATTTGCAAGTGCATTTGCAAATTATGTCATGTGTTGTTTTTTTTTAAGAATCTAAGGTTAATTCGCAAGTGCACTTGTGAATTCTACAAAAACATAAACAGATCCATTATTTGCACCATTAATTGTAGATTTTTAGATTTTGAGACATGGAAAAAACAAATAGTTGTAAAACTAAATATATAGATAATATGTTATATATGTATTGAAACGTATAGAATTAAGCGGTGACAACTTTTTTGGTGCATTTTAGAATGTAATCTAATCATTTTTTTAATGTATGGTCAAACATATTGTATAATCTATATGTTTCAATACATATATAACATATTATTTATATTTAGTTTTACAATTATTAGTTTTTTTCGTGTCCCAAAATCTAAAAATCTACAATTAATGGAGCAAATAATGGATCTGTTTATGTTTTTGCAGAATTCGCAAGTGCACTTGCGAATTAACCTTAGATTCTTAAAAAAATAACACAAGGCACAATTCATGATCGCACTTACAAAGCTTGCTGAAAGGTGAATTCACAAATGCACTTACAAATTCTAGAGATATTTTGGATTTTTCACAAGATGTCTAAGTGACGGGTACTAGATATAGAAAGTGTAAGATAATGGAATGTGTGCCCTTTTCATTCATATATATATATATATATATATATATATATATATATATATATATATATATATATATATATATATATATATATATATTAACGTTGGTCAATTGTCTAAACATAATTACAGGAAACTAATTATAGCCAATTATGACAAATATTCGATTCTATCAGAATATTCCATTCTATCACATCCCTGCATTCGAAGCGGGAGGTTCATAGACGCTTAGACTGGTCCGAAAGTCATCAAAGAGAATGTGAGGATGCCCTTTGGTGAAGATATCTACAATCTGATGTTGAGAGGAAACATGAAGTACGCGTGCTTGACCACGAGCCACTTTTTCCTGGACAAAATGAATGTCCATCTCAATATGTTCGGTACGCTGATGTTGCATAGGACTATCAGAGAGATAAATGACACTAACATTGTCACAATACACCAAAGTGGCCTGGAGAATAGGAAAATGAAGCTCCAATAAAACATTATGAAGCCAACATGACTCAAATACAAAATTAGCAACACCTCTATATTCGACTTCGACACTAGAACGAGAAAAAGTGGGTTGTCTTTTGGAAGACCAGGAGATAAGGTTGCCACCTAGAAACACATAGTAGCCAGATGTGGAGTGTCTGGTGTCTGGACATCCACCCAATCTGCGTGTGTGTATGAGATAAGTTGTGTAATGGGGGATGGTGATAAATGTAACCCAAGATGTATAGTACCCTGAAAATAGCGCAAAATGCGCTCAAGAGCAAGCATGTGTTATGTACTAGGTGCATGCATATGAAGACAAACTTGTTGAACCGCATATGATATGTCAGGTCGAGTGAAGGTGAGATATTGTAAATCCCCTGGAAGACTCCGATATAGTGATGGATTCTCATATGGTGTGCTTGAGGAGGTGCTAAGTTTCTGCTTTGTTTCAATAGGAGTGGTAGACAGTTTTCAGGACGCCGTGACTGCACGTTCAATGATCTCTGAAGCATACTCCCTCTGTCCAAAATTATAAGAGAAATTTACTTTTTAGATACATTGAATAATTAATGCATCTGGTCTATATGTAGACCAAATACATTAACTATGCAACGTATCTAAAAAGTAAATTTCTCTTATAATTTGGGATGGAGGGAGTAATTGCTTTGACTGAGAAAGATGCCACTAGGATGACGAGATACAATAATTCCCAAAAGTAACTCAATGGACCCAAATCTTTCATTTCAAACTCAAATGCTAGGAGTGACATAATGGATTTGCAAAGTGCATGATTAAAGGTGATAAGGATGATGTCGTCTACATAGAGCAGAATGTAGACCATGTCTGAACTTTGTTGATATATGAATAGGGAGTGGTATAATATGTTATGGTGAAAACCAATGGTAGAGACATAGTCAGCAAAGTGTTGGTACCATGCTCTAGGCGTTTGCTTGAGACCGTAAAGTGACTTCTTCAAACAATAAACATAACCTGGATGATGAGGGTCGCGGAAACCCAGTGGTTGATGCATGTAGATGTTTACTGTGGAAAATGGTAAACAACCGTTGGTCCTCCCAAAGCCCTAAAAACTAATGGTTACTCGCAAGATCGACCAGTTGATCTTAAGACATGTACTAAGAGTTTTAAGATACATTTGCTCTATCGAAATCCTTACTACTAGAAATGGTTTTCTATGAATAAGGGAGCAAGTATAAAAGCTTTCCACACTATGATCCGACCGATTGATTGGTGACTCGTGACCGACAAAAGGTGTTCGTAAGAAATAGGAATCAATAAACTAACTGACTGGTAACTTGTGACCGACAGAAAGTATTGAGTTGTTTAAGCAAAGCAGAAAATAACGTAAATGAATTGCTCAAAAGTAAATAGAAAGCAAGTAAAGTATTTGAAAAAGACAATTGAAAAGTAAAGGATTTGCATTGAAATATAAATGGTGATTCACGTACATTAAACACTTCTTCACTCTTTGCTTCCCTACGCTCGGAATTACAGAGTTTTGACAAGTGATTTTAGTACAAGTAAACACACGAAAATCTACGCTGAAACTTCTTATTTATAGTGATTACAATGTAACTGCCTATATACATGATCTACTGACACGTTTAAGATTTAAAACAACCGCTCCACTAGATTTTTCCACCTATTTGGTGCACAATCAACACACAAACTACTAGTAACTGCTAGTAACTTCAAAATTCAAATCTTCCCACTTCTGGCTTGCTTCGACGTTACTTTTTGGCAAGACTAAATCACTAGAATTCTTCTATGTCTTGAATTCCCTTTGGTCGACAAGACTAATTTCGACTATTTCCCTCATCCTTTGGTCAACTAGACCAATTTTCTAGTATTTGTTATCATTTTTTCTCCTTTTGGTCGACAAATCCCAGCTTCGGCATTTTGGCTTGATATTCCCATTGATCATTAAATTCTTTAGTTCGACAAAGCCAAATCTCAAACATCGTGGCTTCAGTTTCCTAAAAACCCTTATTTTAGAAGATTACCCTTAGCTTATGGGAACATCTTCATTTACCACACGTGCATGAATACCTTAAGATTTTTCCAAGGTAACAAAATTCCCCCCAAAGATGTCATTTTCGAGTTCGACTCATATGAGATAATGACATCTTTGAAGCGTCGACTTTCACTCATCGACCAAATCGTTCCCACTTCTTCCTTAGTGGACGTTACTGTTCTGCTTTTACCGTGAAGTCATGTCATCATAGTGGCGTATCACGCTTTCAATCTCGAGACATGTGATATTAAATTTCACCATTATTTCACTTTTCAGTGGGAGACGTGGCCCACTAACCCACTTTGATCTCACTCCACGTGTCTGATGAAGTGACACGATTTGACTTAGGAAATCACAAAAAAATCCTCATTATTTCTTTCTTCTTCTTAGGGTCTATAAAAACCCTTTTCCTCCTTTCTCACTTTCTTCTTCGCTCTCATTCTCAAAACTCACTTGTTTCCAAAAACGAAAAATCACAAGCTTTCCACTGTTCATCATCTTCGACCTCCTTCGCTCCCTCCAATGGCAAACGTTAATGAACAAGTTTCTTCTCCTGCAATGATCGTTCAACCACGGCTCGTTGACGATAAGGAATACGTTTTAGAACCTCCATATGCTGACGAGAAAGCCAAAATCTGGCAATCTCAGGTAATTATCCCTTTTTCTCTTGAAGATAAACCTTTGGCATTTTTGGGTCCTCTACCTGCATAACCACCTCTAAGGATTTTTGTAAATGATAAAGAAGCGTTTTTTCCAACTAGTATTTACACTAAACCAGTAGTTTCTTCTTCAAACCTTATTTCGCTCCAATACGTAGAAAGAAACTTTAGAACTGCCCCACCAAGAAATTACCCCAAATTTAGTGCTTAGATGGCACGCTTGAAACTAGAAAAAGGATCCCAATGGAGAGATTTAGGCATTTATACCTTATTATAACTCTCGCGTTGTGGACAACCTTACTCTTGTGGCATGTTGTTGGCTGCCATTCACTTCTGAGAAGGGTCGACCAATACCTTCCACACAAAGTGTGGTATGATTATTCCCACTTTATTCAACATTTTTGCTATCACAGGACTGAAGCCATCTGGACAAGTATTTAACTATAGGGAGGCTACTCATGTGCCCTTAAAGTTCGATGTGGGTGAGGCCCGCAAACCAACTTATAACAATTTCATCGACTACCACGCCAAAACTTCTGGCCATGTTACTAATGAGGAGCATGTGGCGTTTTTGACTCTATGGTTATCTCGCTTCATTTTCTGCTCCAGGTTCATACAGGTGGCCAAACAATTTTTTATCTGGCTACTCAACTGCATCAGAGTAAAAATGTTTCTTTGGGCCAACTAATATTGGCTTCTCTCTATGAATCACTTACTGATGTTGCTAGTCAGATCAAGCTTTTCGACCCCACCAACTCGACTAAGAAAAATGTCTTGGCTCATGGCCCTTTCTGGTTTTTACAATTATGGTTAAATGTCACTCTCTCTCAAGACATTAAACCATACATAAGTAAAAAGGTGGTGTGCCCTCCATCTCAAAGTAACGTTGTCTGGCAGCGGCCTGTTACCACTAACTCCTATCGACAAGACTTTTCCAAATGTCGAAGTTTTTACACTACTGTTAAATATCATGCTGAGAAGGGCTAAATTTGAACCCTCTATGACTTTATTCTATGATCAATGTGATGGCCCTGAATGGTTCACCAGGGTTTTTCCTCCAACAAGGAATGAAGACATGAACAACTCTCTATTCAACTGGAGATGCTTTTTGACTCCCTAATTTCTATCGGTCGTTATCGTTGGCTCAAATCCTGGCTTAGTTGCTTATCAACCTAACTTGGTGGCTCGACAGTTTGGGCTTTGCCAACTTATCTCGAAGTCTTTGTTTCCCTCTTACGAACTGTTGGTCAACATTACAATGGACCAACCTTTTAAAATCATCAAAGAGGATGTCAAAAATCTTTGGGAGAAGAGGCCCAGGCTTATTCTCACTTCCTTTCAGCCAGCTTTCTACTGCACCAAAGAGTTTGAAACTTGGTGGAAGTCATATTTTAATGCATTTATTGGTGAATCTTGAAATAAGACTAGCTGAACTAACTGCAACGTTTGATTCTTTGTAGGGAAAACCAACCAAATGTAAGGCTACTAACATCAAGTAGATCCAAGCTTTCCAGAAATATTTTCGCATGGTGTATCTACCCAATAACCTTCGTTGGACCATTTCTAACGCAACCCAAGAGCTAAAGGAGAAGGTAACTGGCATGAATCCACAACTTAAAATTCCTGGTTATGTGAAAGATAAATATCTTTACGCACTTCATTTTGGAAAAATTAGATTTCCTCCTTTATCGACTAGCCCCTTGGCTTTGGCTTTTCACCCGCATATCCCGGACTGGTGGTATAGCTCTTTGTCGAACGTGCAAAATGCTTATAAGAAAAAGGCTGAAAGGGTGGTGCCGACGAAGTATTGGTTAGACAACTACCTAGGTTTTCAACATATTAACCCTCAATATGTCAAAGAACTTGTTGTCGTACCATATGGTAACAGCCTCTAGAAAGCTTGATTTCTTTTCCATTTCGACTTCTCTATTTATTTGACCCTTTGCCATTTTTTCTTTTAGCCCTCCCTATTCAGGTAGAACCAAAGAAAGTTCCTGTCAACCAGACTGGTCCTTTGACGACAAAGGTTTGAACTTCAAACTTTCGCCAATTATCTTCTCTGATTTGACACTTCTAACTTGGCCAACATTTTTCATATTGTTCCTGACCACACACCCTCCGATGACGAACTCATTTCTTCTTCACTTAAGAAAATTGATTCTTATGTAGGTGTATTTGTATACTTCCTATTTCTTCCATTCTTTTTATGGCTTAAAATTTTACTAATGTTTCTCTTGTCTACCAGAGTCAAAAATGCTAAGCGGATTTGACTGCTCCCTCTGGAAAATCCAAAAGGTCCAAGAAGGACAAGCACCACACTACTGAGAGGACTGAGGTATTTTTCGTCGACTCAATTTTTCCTTTCGACTGAAACAATAGCTTCAACTTACACTTTATTTTTTGAAACATAGTCATCGCTTGATGTCCAATCCCCTCAACACTCACACAAATCCAAAAGCCACAAGAGGAGGAAGGTTTCCCCTGCTGAAGACATGATGGCAAAAAATAAAAAGAAAGAAAAGGAACCTGTGACCAAAAACTTTGAAGCCAACCCTGGCTCAGATGTTGCTGCCAAAGTGGTAAATCCAGACAATGTCGACCCATTTATTGCTCCTAACACTATTGGAACTCCAGGCCCAGATGGGGATCAAGTAATAAAAAGGAGAAGCAAAGTGATTATGGTCGAAGAACCTGAAACTAGCCTAGATTTAGGTGCTTCCACCATAGTGGTAAACATAGACATTGTCACTCTAACTCGTGCCCCCAACGCTATTAAAGTTCAAGATCCTGTTGGGGGCACTGTTGTTGCTTCTGTTGAGAAAAATGTAACCGTTGACCTTGATCCATCGACACAGGTGTGATACGGTGAACTGACTTTGTAGGATTTTTGTATCCAAATGTGCGGATAGCAAGAGTCGCCACCGACTTTTATTTTTATCCAATTAAGGGAAGGTAAAAGTAACAGAAAAAGACCTTCGTTAGATTCTGAGTTCGGGAGAATGGTTATGAAAAGGGAAGGTATTAGCACCCCTTTCCATCCGCAGTTTATTCTACGGGCTCTTAGTTGCTCTTAGATAACTTTTTTAAAAATTGCTTTCTGTGTGTTTGACAAAGATGTTTTGAAAAGGCATTTCGCTTTGACTTTGTAATGACTCATGTAGGAGTGTATACAAAGTGTTCGGAAATGTTTTGTTTTGAAAAGAATTTTGAACTTTGAAAAAGTGTATAGTGTGAAAAGCATTTGATAGAGCAAGCAACTAAGAGACTTATTTACCCACTCAGAATTTGGTCGTTTTCGTAGTTCTACGTTCCTTTAGAATAGCGCTAGCCATACCATTAGTTAGTAGGTAGCTCCATTCATTGGATGTAAGCGGGACATTCGAAGGGACATCGGATGGTCATAGAAGGCAACTTGTAGGAAATATCCTAGCACATTCGAAGGGACTATCATCATTTTTCGTAGGTGACAATCGAGGGTCAAGATCATGTATTCGGAGGCGACAACGTGGGTCTTATGATCTTTGTATCGAAGGGACTATGTTGATTCGTTTGGAAGGCAACGGTGCTAGAATACCTCTACGTTCGAGGGACATGACCATTTTGAATCGAAAGGCATCGAGAGAGAATTACCCTAAGGGGTGCGTGTGTGAAAGAAGTGTGTTAAATTCAGATATTTTATCTTGAAGATTAGTGTGAGCTATGTCCAATTATTAGTCTTGCCATACACGCCTAATTACTAGCAATTGATAAGGGTGCGGAAAGTAAAAATGCGGAATGTAAAGGTGCGGAAAATAAAACCTACGCTATTACAAGGCTTTGGGGCAGATACATAATTTAAACTTGCGGAAAATAAAACCCTAGATTAAACTATTACAAACTGTGAGCAATTACATTATTGGAAAAAATAAAACGATAAAAGAAAAACGTCTGAATCGGTGCGACCTGTGAAAGAATAAGAAAATCGGGAAATATGATGAAATTGAAATAAGAGAAAATGTTAGAAAAAATGCAATTTTTAATATGAGAAAATTAATATATGCTGGAAATATGATAAATGTATTAAAATAATTTTTTGGGATTTTTTGGAAAAGATTTAATAATTAAAATGCAATTAATAAGGATTTAAATGCAAAAATAAAAATAAAATACATATGCATGGAAAAATTATATTTTTTAATTTATTAAATTAAATAAAGGTTTTTAGAATATAAATGCAAAAGGAAATATTTTTTTGGTAATTTTTTAATGCAGAATAAAAATGTAGAAAAGAAATTAAAATAATGCAAAAATATTAAATAATGTAAAAAATATGGAAAATATTGAGTTTTGTAAAAAAGAAAAAGGGATTGTCTGAACCAGGAATCGAACTGGGGACATCCCTTTCAAACCTTGAAAACCAATGCGCTGACCAACTGAGCTAGACGTGCCAACTGTTTGGAAACGGAGTGAGTGGGCTAAGACACGCGTCGTCCCCTGGCTTCTTCGTTCTCGCGCCAACGATCGTCTTCTCCGATTCAAATATTTGAAAATCCAGCGTCGGCTTTTGTTCGACGCTATGTCCCTGGCTAATATCAAAAATGCAGCACACATAATATAAATACATTCTAAAGCCATGGTTCGATTCAGGAAATCATTCCGGATGCACTGGTATAGGTCTCATGGTCCAATTTTTCCGTTTAAAGGAAACCCCAAATCGTGTTCGGAAACCCTAATCATGGTGAAACACGATTCTGGCCATGGAAATTCGATTAAAGCACCCAGAAAGTTTGCAAATACATCACTGATCATAAAAACAAACACAAAACATGTTAACAATGCATGAATCAAAGAATACGATTTTTGAAATTTCAAGAACAAACCGATTTCGGATTCCTTATTTCTTGATGGTTTTGAATGATATAAGAGTCTGGATCGACTCTAAACAACCCAAGGAATGCAATGGAATCCTCAAAATCGGCTGTGGATGGCTGGAACTAGGATTGCAAGTTGCTTCAAGAACACGAAATTTTGACTTTAGGTTAGGGTTTGTGGAGCAATTTTTTTGTTCTTTCTTGATAGGTATGCATCATATATTTATACTGGATGGATTTGGAATGGTTTTTGGAAAGAATTGATCAACATTCAATGGAAATCAAATTTTGATATTCTCATGAAATCAAATTTTCAAATTTGTCCAATTTCAATCCAATCTTGCCAAATTTGATCCAATTTCGAAATTGCTGGCATTTGTGAGTTAATTGGACCTTAAGGAAAGAATAAAATCAATCTTTGCCATTTATTTCAATTTTATAATTTATTTTAAGATTTAATTTGCATTTAAATAAATAAATTACAAATTAAATAGAAAAATAAATCAAAAATTCGTGGCTTTGGGCTTGGACACTCCTAATTGCTTGAGGAACAAGTTAGGATGAAGAAAAAGTAGGCCCATTTGCAAAAGATTTGATTTTTTGAAGTATCTCTCTTTGTGCATTCTTCCAAAATTGCCCAACTTGTAGATGGTGTAACTTGCTCAATTTTCCACATTTTTGAGTGTTCTTGGACTTTTTGGAAAGCTCTAAGAGTCCTCTAAACAATGTCTTTGGTCTCATCTCAATTGGAGTTACCATTCTCAAAATATCTTCAAAACAAAAAGTTGACTTTTTGTTGACTTTGAAAATGACCTGTAATGTTTTGAGCTATACCTCTCAAATGAAGCATTTTTTGAACATTCTTGTGAGACATGAAGTTGTAGAGAATTGAATTTCCTTCAAAACAAGAGGTGGTGGAAAAATTTCTGAGAAAGTATGAGAAAGTTATGACCAGTCAAAGTTCAGTTGACTTTTCATCTAGAAACCCTAATTTAGAAAGTTTGACTTTTGGGCAAATCTTGAGTTTTCTTGATGAATCATGATCAAACCTTGATCAAATGATGAATGTAACTTCAAAATGAGGATGTTGACCAAAAATCAGAAGTTTTGACTGTATGTTGACCACAGTTGACTTTTTGTCCATACACGATTTTCAACCATCCGAGCAATTGTGCGAAACTTGACTTGAGGCTTGAAACTTGACATGGAGAATCTTTGAAGCATATGAGGAGGCATGAAGGCCATTGGAGATGTTGGAAATCCATCTTGACTTGAGAGATACCAAACCCTAGTTTGGGTTGATTGTCTAGGAGAGAGTTTGTCTGATCAACTCTTGAGGAGTCCTTGAGTATGGATGTATGAAATCTCTTGAGTAGATGGAGGGCAAATTTTGGGGTATGACAGCTGCCCCTGTTCAATCTTCTTGTACTGGAAGGGTTAGATTGACATGCTTGTCTTTCGTGACCTGGAGGTAGAAGATGATTGAACAAAATACAAAATTTGCACTCGTTGGTGGATGATGCGGGAATGGGCTTACAGATGCCATTTGGAGAAGTTGGAGACTTCGCTGGGGAATGAGTCGTACGCTAGACTCGGAGTCGTTAAATAGGAGAGCTGACGGAGATGGGCTTAAGATGCCATCTGGAAAAGTCGATGCTGGGGAGCGAGCCGTACGTTAGACTCTGTAGATGTTCCTGGAATGGAGAGGAGATGGGCTTAAGATGCCATCCGAAGGGAACTGAGTCGTACGCTAGACTCTGTAGTTGCTGTTGATAATAAGAGGGAATCAGAATAAGTCTTCGTGCTGATTACTCTGAGGGATAGTAGTTGGCAAGAATGTGGATAGCTTCCCTGTTGTGTGTCGGGTGTTGATCCATTGCCTGTTATCGGAGGATAACCAAAGGTGGTCTTTCGGATAGTTTTCCCGTCGGTTCGGGGCTTAATCTGGACGTCGGGCGGTCTTCGGATAGTTTTCCGTCGGCTCGGGCTTAATCTGGACCTGTTTGCGGCGGTCTTTCGATAGTTTTCCGTCGGCTCGGGGCTTAATCTGGACTGTTTGCGTCGGTATGTTACTGTTTGGAGAAAACAAGAAAATCTTTGATAGAATATTTGTTAGTCTTATGCAAAGTATGATGCATGATAGTGTATATGAATGACATATGACTTTTATGAGAAATGTATGAATGATGAATGTTGTGATATTTCAAAACATATCCATCTTGAAGAAGATGCGGATATTCTGTTTGAAGATTTCTGACTTCTGCCTGGGGAATCGAGTAGGTGGAAGTCCCTGCTTTTGAAGGAGAAGGAAGATATCCTGGATTCCTCCGATGCACTATCTGACCAAGTCTTGGACCTAGACATTGTTGAGGAAGGTAGAGATTTGAGAGGCTCGTTGTCGGAGATCTCATATATAGACCCTGCGGAGGAGAATCTGGAAGGCGATCCGTTGGGGACCTTGTATGCAGACCCTGTTGAGGAAATTTAGGAGGTGCTCTACTGGGGATTTCGAGTGTAGATCTCGCTGGAGAGCATTTGATGGTTGCTGAGAGACCGGACTTGAAGAGTCTGAAGTCCGTTGTAATCTCTGGCCGGGGAATAAAAGGTGTATGTTTCCTCCGATGCACTATCTGACCAAGTTTTGAGTCTGGATACCGCTGCCGGGGAGAAGGGGGGAGAATTGAGAAATATCCGCTGGGGATGAAGTGTTACTGCTTAGAGACTGATGTAACGTTGCTTGATTGAGTGAAATCACTGCTTGTGGATTAACATATACTCCGTTGGGGAAGGTGTGTTGTGAGTGACACCTTTATGCTCTGTGGGGAACTATTTGTTGACTTTCTTCGTCATCCCAATTCCTGGAACCTGTAGTAAGTACTTTTGCATGTTCACTTTTCGTATGTTTGTGATCAGATTCTTATTGTCAAATGCGTATAGTCATTCAAAGCAAACGTTGGACTTATTGCAAACGACAACAACAGAAATTGTAAAGAGAAAGAAGCTGTATTTATTTGAAAGGTGGCGTATGGCCAAGTAGTTTGTACACAAGAAAGGTAAAAAGCTATGCGGAACCAATCTCGTTAAGTCTCAACTATGCTAGTACTCATATATTTCAAATATCTCATCTCCTTGTTGTCGGTGAGTAGTATCTTCGCCATTTGAATCTTGAATGATAGTAGTGCAGGCGGGTGATCTGGAGAGACATAGTGCGCTTAAATCCCTAACTTTTGCCTAGACCACCCTTTCGGGTTTTATCTGGGATACCCTTTTGCCCAAGCCGCCTTTTCGGGTTTTCGACTTGGGTGTACATGTTTTGTATATATCCTTAACTTTTGCCCGAACCTTTTGGTTCGCCAGGATGCCCTTATTTTTGCCTAGGCGATCGACCTAACGGGTCTCTTTTATGCGTAGTATTTTTTGACTATGTCTGCGTTCACAGGGTGTGGGAAGTCTTCACCATCCATGGTGCTAAGTATCATAGCTCCGCCGGAAAATACTGTCTTGACTACAAATGGTCCCTCATAGGTGGGAGTCCATTTGGGATCACCTTGTGGAAGAATGATGCGCTTGACTACTAGATCACCGATTTGGTAGACTCGGTGCTTGACCTTCTTATTAAATGCTCGATCATTCGTTTCGATAAATCATCCATGGCGGATGGACGCGAGTCGTTTCATCAATCAAGTTAATCTGGTCAAGGCGATTCTGGACCCAATCGTCTTCGCTTAACTCTGCCTCCTGGAGGACTCTGGTTGAGGGTATCCGAACCTCGATGGGTAGGACGGCTTCCATACCGTATACAAGAGAGAAGGGGGTTGCCCCTGTGGATGTTCGCGCTGTAGTGCGATAACCATGAAGAGCAAATGGTAACATCTCATGCCAATCTTTTTTAAGTCACTGTCATCTTCTGTATAATCTTCTTAATGTTCTTGTTGGCGGCTTCCACTGCGCCATTCATCTTAGGCCGATAAGGAGAAGAGTTGTGATGCTTGATCTTGAATTGCGTGCAGAGTTCAGTGATCATCTTATTGTTGAGATTGGAACCATTATCTGTGATAATCCTTTCAGGAGTGCCATACCGACAAATAACATTATGCTTGATGAATCGAGCCACTACATTCTTGGTAACAGATGCATACGAGGCTGCCTCTACCCACTTGGTAAAGTAATCAATTGCCACAAGGATGAAACGATGTCCATTGGAAGCTGTGGGCTTAATCTCTCCAATCATGTCAATGCCCCACATTGCGAAAGGCCACGGAGAAGTTAAAACATTCGAGTCTGGAGGTACGTGCACCTTGTCGGCATAATCGCACTTGTGACAAGATCGAGCGTGCGGTGACAATCAACTTCCATGGTGGACCAATAGTAACTGTTCTCAAAATCTTCTTAGCCATAGTGTGTCCATGGAGTGGGTACCAAATTAGCCGTGTAACTCTTCCATGATACGTATTCTTTTCGGTCTACAGTAGTAAGCACAAATCGTGGTTGCGCTTGTATAAGATGTCGTTCTTGAGAAAGAATTTAGAAGCGAATCTCTTCATGAACTTCTTATCATTAATGATGCCCTGCGGGATATTCCGAGTCTCAAGATACCTTTTCACGTCATAGTACCAAGGTTTCTCTTCCGTCAAGCTCACAACAATCTGTTGGTTCGTCAAACTTCTCAATGATGATCCGGGAGCCTCGTTGTCCCATCTAACCTTGAACATAGACGACATAGTAGCCAATCGTCTTAACCGATTCTCTTCTCGTGGAATATGATTGAAAGTGATCTCTTGAGTAGGGATCAAACTCGAACATGCTCTCGACGGAATGAGATTCGGATGCTTCGTATCCCACTCGCCCTTAATCGTGATCACCAAAGTGAGTCTCCATACACTTGTAAGAACTTGATTCTTAAGTCAATAGCGACTTTATGACCCATGATGCACGCTAGATTCGGCCATGTTGTTAGTGCAATGAAACATAATCTGGCGGTGAAAGGCGTATGTCCGCTTTAGGGGATGTAATGATGGCGCCAATGCCATTGCCAAGTGCGTTTGAGGCTCCATCAAAGACCATAGTCCATCGGGATCCTTGTTCAGGTCCTTCGTCTGGCTGGTTCTTCGTAATCTGTAACTAGTAGAACATCTTCATCGGAAATTGAGCGCATAGGCGATAGTCATCTACTTGATGAGCCAAATGATCGGCTACTACACTTCCTTTGATCGCTTTAGAAGTGTCTGGATGTCATATTCGGTCAAGATCATTTGCCATCTTGCTATTCTTCCGGAGAGCTGGTTTCTCAAAGATGTATTTTATCGGATCCATCTTGGAAATCAACAAGGTAGTGTGAGTCAACATATCTTGTCTTAGCCGGCGAGCCCCAAAAGCGTTGCAAGTTTTCTCATTGCAGTATCTTGTTTCATCGGTAAACTTTTGCTAAGGTAGTATATTGCATGCTCTTTTCGACTGACTCGTCATGTTGCCCCAACACACACCCTATTGAGTTCTCTAACATCAAGTACATGATAAGAGGTCTTCCTTGGCGGCATCGGATAGGAGGATTACAGGGTATTCCTTGATTTTGTCAAAAGCGATCCGTCGTTCCATTCTACTACTTGATCTTTCTTAAGTAACTTAAAGATTGGCTCACAAGTAGCAGTTAGGTGTGCAATGAATCTGGCAATGTAGTTCAATCGGCCCAAGAAACCTCTGACTTCCTTCTCGGTGCGGGGAGCTGGCATCTCTTGAATGGCTTTAACCTTCGCAGGGTCAACCTCAATACCTCTTCCACTGACTACAAACCCTAGGAGTTTTCCGGATCTGACTCCAAAGGTGCACTTGTTGGGATTAAGTCTCAGTCTGTACTTCTTCAACCTATCAAACAATTTCTGCAAATGATCGAGGTGTTCTTCCTCAGTCTGCGACCGAGCTATCATGTCGTCAACATAGACCTCTATCTCGTGATGAATCATGTCATGAAATAATGTCACCATAGCACACTGATAAGTGGCGCCTGCGTTCTTTAGTCCGAACGACATAACCTTGTAGCAGAAAGTGCCCCATGTAGTAGTCTTTTCCATGTCTTGAGAGCCATTTTGATCGATTGTGGAGAAACCATCCATGAAGGAGAAAACCTTATGCTGAGCGGTGTTGTCAACCAGAACATCAATATGAGGAAGTGGGAAATCGTCTTTCGGACTCGCTTTGTTCAGATCTCTGTAATCCACACACATCCGCACTTTACCATCCTTCTTAGGCACGGGTACCACATTTGCAACCCACTGGGGATAGGAAGTAACGGCTAGGAAACCTGCATTGAACTGCTTCATAACTTCTTTGATTTTCTCGACATCTCGGACGCATCGACGACCTTACATTTCAGGGAAAACCTTCTTTTGTCGCAATCGGTGTACCACAATATCAATGTCTAAACAGGCATGTCTTCGTATGACCAAGCAAAACCTCAATATAGTCTCGTAGCATCCGAACCAACCTTTCTTTAACACGCTCTCAAGACCCGCTCCTATCTTGATCTCTTTTCTCTTCGTGAACCCAAATTCACAACCTCAACTTGTTCTTCGTGTGGTGTATAACTCGCTCTTCTTGCTGTGATCGGCAAGTTCTCCGGCACTTCACAATCTTCCTCACTTTCGTCTTGGCTTGGTAGATCGGATTATCAAGTCATATTTAGCACTAGCATAGCTGTTATTAACGAGATTCGGAGTGATTCGCGTGTATCACGGGTGTGTGTAAGAACACATAGCTTTTGAAGGGTAATAAAGTAAAGAAAGAAAACAAACAATTGAATGCAAAAGTCCAACGATTTATTGAATGAAAATACGCAAACAACAGATAATAACCCTCGCAAACGAGCCATGATGCCCCGGGCAAGGCACTAGGCTTTCAAAGTTTATTGTTCAAAACATAAAGAAATACGAAAAGCAAAACAAAACAAAAGCAATTACTCCTGGCTAAAGGAGATTGGTATGACGTCTTCAGTCTTCCAATTGTTGAGCCCATGATCTGGAGTTGGGAAGATCCACTTGCTGATGTCGAAGCCGTTGTCGTTGTCTTCTATAGCATGGATTCCACTCTGGCCAATGCGGAAAGGAAGTTGGCCGGCACGTTCGCGGCGTATCATCTTCTGACCCTTGATGGTGAAGCCTAAACCAGTCTTGTCGGATTTGAAAGGAAGATCAGGGAGCTGACCCCAAACAGAACTACCTTCTTCAACAGCAGCTTGAGCATCTTTCAAAGAGGCCATCCTAGGCGGAACTTTAGCAACTTCAGGAGTGACAGGAGAGTCAACAGGCATGACTCTGGGTATTGTTTCAAAAGCTTGACAGGGAGTCTCGAAGAATTCACCCTCCATCTCGAGATAGCGGAATGACTGTAGATGACTGACCATATACTCTTCTTCACCACATCTGTAACAACCTTCCCTTTCACGGGTACTTGATTTCGATGTAATGTAGAGTAACGCCCCCATGTATCCAAGGGCGTCCAAGTAGGCAAGAGTAGGCTGGACGGATGTCCATGACAAAGAAAGTGGAATCAAAAGTCTGGGAACCGACTTTAACAGGCAGAGTAAGCTCTCCAAGTACTGTTCATTTAGAACCATCAAAAGCTCTCACGATAATGTCACTGGGTCTCAGAACCAACCCTTCGACATCAAGTCGATCAAAAGCAGTCTTCGGAAGGATATTCAAAGCAGAACCAGTATCCACCAAAACATGAGATAAGGTAGTACCCTTGCATTCAACAGAGATGTGCAAGGCCTTGTTATGTTTCTTTCCGGAAGGAGTCAAATCAGCATCAGAGAAGCCTAGGCCGTTGTTGGCAGCCAGACTAGCAATACAAACTTCAAATTGATCAGTAGTAGTGTCTTGCGGCACATGAGCATTCTTCAGAAACTTCACCAAGGCATTAGCATGAGCCTCGGAGCATAAGAGTAGAGCAAGCATGGAGATCTTGGACGGAGTCTGTCCTAACTGTTCCACAACATTATAATCACTCTTCTTGATGATCTTCAGAATTTCCTCCATTTCTTGTTTGGAGGTGTCTTCAACAACTTCCTTTGGTACTTCAGGGTGAGCAGGATGAGTCACTGGTTCTTTCCCTCTAGCTTGGGGTATTGATTGAGTAGCTGGAATGCGAGCTGGAGTCGTAGTGTCTTTTGGAGGAGAGATCTCTGGAGAGAATACCCTTTCGGTTCTGGTCATCTTACTGGATCCGGTGATGTTGTCAATGTCAGGAATATAAACTTCAGCAGTAAGATCTTCAATGGTCAGAGGGTCTTGCTTGACGCCATGATAGTAAACATCAGCTCCATAGTTCCAAGGGATAGCTTTGTCAGAGGAATATGGAACTGGTCTTGGAGAAGTGATAATGAGAGGTGCCACCCTAGGTATAGGATCAGCAGAGGAAATCCTTATTGTGTTAACATCGGCATAGTCTTCGGAAATCGTCACCCCATCCGTCGCCTTAACATCTTCAATAGGAATCTTGTAACTATCAGGGACAGTGTACTTCACCATGTAATCATACTTTCCACTTGGCTGCCCCAAGGTATCCCACACAGATGGCACAGTTTCGTTCGCATTGTCGATCTTCAACTTAGACATTTCTTCACACGCACGGTGGTTTCGAAATAGTATCTCACGGTTATCCATCATGCGAACACGTCTTCTCAACCAAGCACAACCATCAGTGCGACGAGCACCAACGACAACTCTCGGGCATCCCGGATTGACACCGCTTGCAACAAATTCTTCTTAATCATCGGAGGGATAGTCAAGTCATCTATGTTGAAAACATAAGTGTCGTCACCAACAACATTGGAACTCTTGTCATGGTTAGGCATAGGCGCGTTGATCACATTTGGAGTCTCAACAGGAGGATCAAACTCAATGCTTAGCTTGATCATATCCTGAATCTTGTTCTTGAGCCCAACAATTGTCGTGTCGTGCCAGGTGTTGGAATGATAAGCACACTTAGCATTAGGATTGTACTTTGGAGAGGAAGTGTTGACATTTTGAGGAGGATCCTCAGGTTATCACTGCGTTCAACATGTGTTGCAAGGCTTGCGACAATGGCATGTTGATCTTCGAATCTTCGTGGCGCGTTCGCTACGCGTTGTCTCACGAGGTTGTCTTGATGTAGGGTTGGAGATCACAACTGCCCCCATTGAGCGGTCGGACTTGGCTCGGCTTTTCGACCATACACATTAGCTTCTTTCTTAGCACCAAAAGATCTCTTCGCACATTTGAAGATGACTCTACATGGATCTTCCACTTTTGATACCACTTCACTTTGTCAATATCACGGTGAATCCGGATGAAGAATTTCCAATCGATGATTGAAGAACGGGCTGTCGGTGTCCCCATAAACATATCAACCAACTCCCTATTGGACAAGGGTGGTTGAACTCACTGCTAGATCTCTCCATTTCTGAGCATACTCCTTGAACTTCTCGTCACGACCCATAGACATGCTTTGTAGTTGCATGCGAGTGGGTGTCAATTCAGCATTGTACTCATATTGTCTGTAGAAAGCATCAGCTAAGTCACTCCAAGTACGGATACGGTCATTCTCTAGCTGATAATACCATTCCAAGCGGGTTCGGACAAACTCTCTTGAAAATAGTGCATCCACAACTTTCATCATCGGTGTGGGATTGATCTTCTGGACATAGGACTTCAAATGCAGCTTAGGGCAAGACATGCCATCATATTTGGAAAAAGTAGGAACTTTGAATTTGGGAGGAATCACAACACCAGGAACAAGACTCAGATCATCAAAATTCAGCCGGACATCTTCAGTTTTCCACAGATTCGAGACGGTCTTGAGTTGTTTGTACTTGTCATCTTCGTCGAGTGTTGGCTATAATCGAATGATCCTCTCCTCCTTTCTTTGGCTCCGCTGCTCACCTTCATCACCCTTGGTACTCCCCTCGGTATGGACACTTCCTTGAGAGAGCTCAATCTGACCACCTTAGGACCCCTTTGAAACGTCTACCCATGTTGAGGAGACCAACAACCTTCTTCTTCTTGTTGATGAGCTTCTTGGATCTTCTTGGCCTTGGACCAAGTTGGTGAACATCTGCTGGCCCGAGCATTCGAGCTTGGAGATCTTTGACATGTTCAAGAGCCATTTCGCTAAAATAAATAGCGAGCAAATGAGAAAACCAATCTCAATGTACCGTGATGCAATGTTATGCTATGCTATGCGATGTTTATGCGAATGCAATGCAATGTTTTCAAGGACCTAAGAGATTTAAATTTGTTAAACAAGCAATGAACAAACATTTATTAGTACTTCTCATTATTTTTTCCTTTTTAAGTACAAGAGATAGTTCAAAGCAATAAAAGAAAACAAATAAATCCTAAAGCTCTAAGTCTCCCATGGCGCTTCCTCTTGGTGCCGATGTAGCGTTGATGTTTCGCTCCTCATGAAGTAGCTTGGTCAACTCTAGGACTTTCTTCTCACTTGCATAACACTGAGCTTCAAAGGTATCCCTTTCTTCTTTAATCTGAATCCAGGATCTCTTCAAGTCTTCAAAATCAGTAGGCATGTCGGGATGGAGAACAGCATAGGGTACGCCACCTATAGCAGGTTCCATAATTCTTGGTAAAACAGTGAATGGCATCATGAGGTTTTGAGCTCGAGCTCGCACCCATTTGAGGTAAGGTTCCCAAGGAATGGAGTTCGGTGCCCCAAAGTCTTGGTATCGGTCTTCTTTACCATGCCCCAAGCATGTATAAACCTTCGTAATGCGGAGATCGTGATTGTAGTCGAACACAATATCTTGGAGAAGCATATCATGTGGACCATCTCTTGGCAAAACCAAACGTAGAGCTAGAGAAGGGTTGTAAGTAATACCTCCCCTTATACCAAGTAGTGGTACATTAGGGAATTCTCCACAACGCTCAATGAATGTGAAATCCTTTTGAGAGAAAAGATTCCAACGGATGTCGGAATGAGAGAGTGACATCAATCTTTGAGACCATCTCAACCTTTGTTCATTCTTCAAAACTGATGGAGGAAGGTGCGAAATAAACCACCTTGAAAGTAACAGGACACAACACATGAGAGTTCCTTGTCGCTTAGTAGTACGAGTGTGGAGAGAATGTAGGATGTCTCCAAGTAAGGTAGGCACAGGATTGCGGGTAAGAAACAACTTGATGGCATTGACATCTATGAATTGATCCGAGTTAGGGAATAGAACCAAACCATAAATTAACAAGGCAACAATGTTTTCAAATGCATGGAAACTCATAACTTTGAGGAATTCTCGGGCTTTCTTGATCAAGAACTTGGAAAGTAAACCCTTAACTCCACTTCTAGTTTCCCAATTGGCTTCAATGTCCGAGCGCTTAAGATGTAAGGCGGATGCAATGTCTTCGAACTTAGGAACCTTTTCTAAACCGGTGAATGGCATTTGGTCAAGAATAGGTACCCCAAGTAGCTTAGAGAACTCTTCTAAAGTAGGAACCAACTGATAATCTGGAAATGTAAAGCAATGGTGCTTCGGATCAAAGAACTGGAACAGGACATGCATCATATCTTCTTCAAAACCGGAGATAACCAAATCAAGTAGATAACCATGTCTTTTGATGAACTGAGCATGGTCGGGAATTTCTGAAACCAATTCTTTGAGCTGAGAAGGGATACCCATGAAGTTGATTCGGATAGTCTTTCTAGAAGCCATAATCCCTACAAAACAGAGCAAAGATAAATCCCTAGGTCCTTGAAATAGTTAGAAATGATATGCAATGCGGATGATGTCATGATGTCATGTTTAGCACACACAAGCAATTCACACAATGAGCCTAGGGTTAAGGCTTGCATGAGGTATAGGTGATTACCCTACCAAAAGTTTGAGTTGGTTCATCCTGTCCTATAATAGTAACCGGGTTCTAGGAATCTCATATCACAGATCTTTCTGGCGCTTATTTCAATCGACGCCAAGTGGTCGATCGAAAATGTCCCAAAAGTCTAATCTCAATGAGCGTAGTATCGAGTATCAACCAACCTCGGTCTACACCAAAGCCGGCCATCTCACTACCTTCTAATGGCCAAGATGGGTCAATTAAGGTTCTAAAAGTTTAGTTAGCGCTGATGACACCACAGAAGCCAAATACTTTCTTCAACTTGGGAATGAAGAGTATCGGGCAACCAAAGTGTCACGCTAACGTAGCCATCATGTTGACCGCGTAGTTATCGTCTAACGGTCGCGATGATCTAATGCCACTTACCTAAAGGAAACCCGGATCCGGTGTAGGATCCCCAACAATATAATACCCAAGCAACCCTCAAAGTTAAAGCATACAAGTCAAACAAAAGCAATAAAAGTTATCTAGAAATCCCTAAGGCAATTCTCTCTTTGGGTTTTCCCAGTAGTCGCCATTCGTGATACGGTGAACTGACTTTGTAGGATTTTGTATCCAAATGTGCGGATAGCAAGAGTCGCCACCGACTTTTATTTTTATCCAATTAAGGGAAGGTAAAAGTAAGAAAAAAGACCTTCGTTAGATTACGAGTTCGGGAGAATGGTTATGAAAAGGGAAGGTATTAGCACCCTTTCCATCCGATTTATTCTACGGGCTCTTAGTTGCTCTTAGATAACTTTTTTAAAAATTGCTTTCTGTGTGTTTGACAAAGATGTTTTGAAAAGGCATTTCGCTTTGACTTTGTAATGACTCATGTAGGAGTGTATACAAAGTGTTCGGAAATGTTTTGTTTTGAAAAGAATTTTGAACTTTGAAAAAGTGTATAGTGTGAAAAGCATTTGATAGAGCAAGCAACTAAGAGACTTATTTACCCACTCAGAATTTGGTCGTTTTCGTAGTTCTACGTTCCTTTAGAATAGCGCTAGCCATACCATTAGTTAGTAGGTAGCTCCATTCGTTGGATGTAAGCGGGACATTCGAAGGGACATCGGATGGTCATAGAAGGCAACTTGTAGGAAATATCCTAGCACATTCGAAGGGACTATCATCATTTTTCGTAGGTGACAATCGAGGGTCAAGATCATGTATTCGGAGGCGACAACGTGGGTCTTATGATCTTTGTATCGAAGGGACTATGTTGATTCGTTTGGAAGGCAACGGTGCTAGAATACCTCTACGTTCGAGGGACATGACCATTTTGAATCGAAAGGCATCGAGAGAGAATTACCCTAAGGGGTGCGTGTGTGAAAGAAGTGTGTTAAATTCAGATATTTTATCTTGAAGATTAGTGTGAGCTATGTCCAATTATTAGTCTTGCCATACACGCCTAATTACTAGCAATTGATAAGGGTGCGGAAAGTAAAAATGCGGAATGTAAAGGTGCGGAAAATAAAACCTACGCTATTACAAGGCTTTGGGGCAGATACATAATTTAAACTTGCGGAAAATAAAACCCTAGATTAAACTATTACAAACTGTGAGCAATTACATTATTGGAAAAAATAAAACGATAAAAGAAAAACGTCCGAATTGGTGCGACCTGTGAAAGAATAAGAAAATCGGGAAATATGATGAAATTGAAATAAGAGAAAATGTTAGAAAAAATGCAATTTTTAATATGAGAAAATTAATATATGCTGGAAATATGATAAATGTATTAAAATAATTTTTTGGGATTTTTTGGAAAAGATTTAATAATTAAAATGCAATTAATAAGGATTTAAATGCAAAAATAAAAATAAAATACATATGCATGCAAAAATTATATTTTTTAATTTATTAAATTAAATAAAGGTTTTTAGAATATAAATGCAAAAGGAAATATTTTTTTGGTAATTTTTTAATGCAGAATAAAAATGTAGAAAAGAAATTAAAATAATGCAAAAATATTAAATAATGTAAAAAATATGGAAAATATTGAGTTTTGTAAAAAAGAAAAAGGGATTGTCTGAACCAGGAATCGAACTGGGGACATCCCTTTCAAACCTTGAAAACCAATGCGCTGACCAACTGAGCTAGACGTGCCAACTGTTTGGAAACGGAGTGAGTGGGCTAAGACACGCGTCGTCCCCTGGCTTCTTCGTTCTCGCGCCAACGATCGTCTTCTCCGATTCAAATATTTGAAAATCCAGCGTCGGCTTTTGTTCGACGCTATGTCCCTGGCTAATATCAAAAATGCAGCACACATAATATAAATACATTCTAAAGCCATGGTTCGATTCAGGAAATCATTCCGGATGCACTGGTATAGGTCTCATGGTCCAATTTTTCCGTTTAAAGGAAACCCCAAATCGTGTTCGGAAACCCTAATCATGGTGAAACACGATTCTGGCCATGGAAATTCGATTAAAGCACCCAGAAAGTTTGCAAATACATCACTGATCATAAAAACAAACACAAAACATGTTAACAATGCATGAATCAAAGAATACGATTTTTGAAATTTCAAGAACAAACCGATTTCGGATTCCTTATTTCTTGATGGTTTTGAATGATATAAGAGTCTGGATCGACTCTAAACAACCCAAGGAATGCAATGGAATCCTCAAAATCGGCTGTGGATGGCTGGAACTAGGATTGCAAGTTGCTTCAAGAACACGAAATTTTGACTTTAGGTTAGGGTTTGTGGAGCAATTTTTTTGTTCTTTCTTGATAGGTATGCATCATATATTTATACTGGATGGATTTGGAATGGTTTTTGGAAAGAATTGATCAACATTCAATGGAAATCAAATTTTGATATTCTCATGAAATCAAATTTTCAAATTTGTCCAATTTCAATCCAATCTTGCCAAATTTGATCCAATTTCGAAATTGCTGGCATTTGTGAGTTAATTGGACCTTAAGGAAAGAATAAAATCAATCTTTGCCATTTATTTCAATTTTATAATTTATTTTAAGATTTAATTTGCATTTAAATAAATAAATTACAAATTAAATAGAAAAATAAATCAAAAATTCGTGGCTTTGGGCTTGGACACTCCTAATTGCTTGAGGAACAAGTTAGGATGAAGAAAAAGTAGGCCCATTTGCAAAAGATTTGATTTTTTGAAGTATCTCTCTTGTGCATTCTTCCAAAATTGCCCAACTTGTAGATGGTGTAACTTGCTCAATTTTCCACATTTTGAGTGTTCTTGGACTTTTGGAAAGCTCTAAGAGTCCTCTAAACAATGTCTTTGGTCTCATCTCAATTGGAGTTACCATGCTCAAAATATCTTCAAAACAAAAGTTGACTTTTGTTGACTTTGAAAATGACTAATGTTTTGAGCTATACCTCTCAAATGAAGCATTTTTGAACATTCTTGTGAGACATGAAGTTGTAGAGAATTGAATTTCCTTCAAAACAAGAGGTGTTGGAAAAATTTCTGAGAAAGTATGAGAAAGTTATGACCAGTCAAAGTTCAGTTGACTTTTCATCTAGAAACCCTAATTTAGAAAGTTTGACTTTTGGGCAAATCTTGAGTTTTCTTGATGAATCATGATCAACCCTTGATCAAATGATGAATGTAACTTCAAAATAAGGATGTTGACCAAAAATCAGAAGTTTTGACTGTATGTTGACCACAGTTGACTTTTTGTCCAATACACCCGATTTTCAACCATCTGAGCAATTGTCTGAGGAAACTTGACTTGTGAGGCTTGAAACTTGACATGGAGAATATTTGAAGCATATGAGGAGGCATGAAGGCCATTGGAGATGTTGGAAATCCATCTTGACTTGAGAGATACCAAACCCTAGTTTGGGTTGATTGTCTAGGAGAGAGTTTGTCTGATCAACTCTTGAGGAGTCCTTGAGTATGGATGTATGAAATCTCTTGAGTAGATGGAGGGCAAATTTTGGGGTATGACAACAGGTACTTGTCAATTCTACTCTAGTTTCTTTCTATTTGTTGCCCTATAAGCTTGGACATACTGTTCAACTACTTGTTGTACACATTGTTCTTGCAAATGTGTGGGAATTGAAGTACTCTAATAGATGTTTTCGGCCAAATATATAAAGCCAAAACTAGCATTCAAACTCTATAGGGCGGGTGGGTTTCAGTTTGCACGAACTTTATGTTATGGTAACATGGGGTCTCCAAACGACGCGAGCATTTGCAAGCCTATTTCATCAATTGTCCGTTTGGAAGCATAATCTTGCATGGACTCACCTGCAAGCCCAAGATAGGTTAGAAACTATTTTAAAAATTCAGTTTAACTTCAACAAGCACAAGCTCATTGAGAGTATAAAATAATGATGGTTTGTGTGAAAATAATTGAGAACATGTTCCTATAACTACATTATGCTGCGACTAAATTCTCAATATGCATGAAATGAAAAGTTGTCACATTACTTACTCAAAGACTTGCCTTCTCTAGTGGAATTAAATGTTAGTTATGGACAAAGCTACTCGGTAACATTATGTGATGTGTACATTTATTGGGACATTGCAAAAAGTTTAACTGTAATAGAAAGACTATAGGTGGATGGATTATGAATATTGTGCAGGTTTATGGAAGACTTGTCTTCTCTAGTGGCAGTCTTGTTCTTGGGCATGTGTTTGTAGTATATGAATTTGTAATTGTCTTTGTATTTGTCAACAAACAGAAGCAGTTGGCTGAATGGTTGTGAGTTGTGTTCAAAAGCAACAAATCCACATGGGATGCCACCTAAAAAGATTCAGGGTGCAACATCTTAAAAGGTGTGTGAATATTGAATTTAAGAAAGGTGTGTGAATATTGAATTTCTCCTTTACACCCTCCCAAATAATGCAAGAAAATAAATTTTTTCAATGTGATACCGAAACCACATTGAATTTTTTCATGGCTATATTTTTTTAATTGCAACTTTTTATTATAATAAATTAATAATATAATAATAAACTAATGTCTTGTAATATTTTATAAATATTAAAATACAAATTAAATTTATTGAGTTGTATTACAATTCTTAATATTAAATTTATTAATATTAAAATTATAATTTAACAATATTTTTTAATTTTATTATTTAAAATGATATTAGCTAAATTAAAATTAAAAATAATATCGAAATAGCATAAAATTATAAAAAATATATTTTAGTCATTTTATAAATTAAAATATATTTTTCTATTCTATTTCTCACTTATTTCTCTTCTATCAATCAATATATAAAATCTACTCTACTTCTCTCGTACTTCTCTTTTTATACTATTTCTCTTTTTTTTTTTCTCCTCTTACTTTTTCTTTCTTGCCAAACAGACCCAAAGAGACAAGAGAGAAATAGAGAGTCAGAGAACTTGAATTGAGAGAATATTTGGCATATCCATAAAATTGGTGAGAGAGAAATAAACAGTGTTTTAAAATTGAACCGGACATCAAACCGGTGAAAGTATTGGTCACTGGTTTATTGATCGAACCATTGAGTCATTAGCCGAACCGCATGACTAAACCGAATTAAACCAAATAACTCAGTTGAATAGACCGGTCTTTATAACAAAACTATAAAAGTATAAAACTTGTCGAACCGGATGACCCAATCTCTACAAAATATAACTAGGACTTAAATTCTTTTAAAAATATCATATCATAAATAAGTTCACAATCCACACACACCCTTAAAATCTATCATTGATGCAAATATTTTTATAAACGGAACAACATGAATTATTAATATAAATATTTTTATAAACGGTAAAAATTGTATTCTTGATACAAATATTTGATAAATAAATAAAATTATTGTTGATACAAATATTTTTATAGCTGGATGTGTATTATTGATATGATTATTTTTATAAACCAGAAAAAAATCTATTGTTGCTACAAATGCTTTTATAAATGAAAAAATGTATATCGTTGATACAAATATTTTTATAAATATTGTTGGTACAAATATTTTTTATAAAGGAGAAAAATGTATTCTTGATATAAATATTTTTATTTTATAAGCAGAAAAAACACTATTGTTGATATAAATATTTTATAACTGAAAATTTTTTTATTGTTGATACAAATATTTTTATAAACAGAAAAAAAATTTGTTGATACAAATATTTTTATTAACGGGAAAAGTTTATTGTTGATTCAAATATTTTTATAAACGGAAAAAATCTAGTGTTGATATAAATACCTTTATAAACGAGAAAAATTCTATTGATGATACAAATATTTTAATAAACGAAAAAAATTTATTGTTAATACAAATATTTTTTATAAGTGAAAAAAAGTCTAAATGCAATTATTTTTATAAACGGAAATAAATTTATTGTTCGTTACAAAATATTTTATAAACGAGAAAAACAATATATTGATATAAATATTTTATTAACAAAAATAAATATATTGTTGATACAAATATTTTTATAAATAAAAAAATTTATTGATGCAAATATTTTTATAAACGAAAAAAATTTATTGTTGATATTTATATCAATTTGAGTCAAAAAATTTATTGTTGATATTTTATTATAAGTTGATACTTATAATATGAATGTTTACGATTTTAATATAAATTTCAAAGATATCACTAATTCACGACGTATAATACAAGAACTGAAGGAACTCGTGCAATAACACGAGTATTTTACTATTAATTGTATCAAATTAATGTCTTTTTTTATTATAATGTTTTATTTGCGTGGTAAACATTTTTCAATTACATTCCTTTTTTTTTTTTTAAATATAAGGTTAATTTCATTTGTTGAGAGGAAGTAGCTTATCTCACACAAACTAAACATTGGTAGAGGAATTTTCCCATTGAACAAGTTCCCGCATTGCCTCCTCAATCTCTATTGTTCCTTTCATGCACACACTCAAGCAAAACCCAACAACACTCAAGCTCAAAACAACTTCACTTTTCATCTCATTCTCACCTTCACCACTATACAAATTATCAACAACATCTCTTGACCTTTGAAGAAAAGACTCAACAATTTCTCTTATTCCATCGTCTCCTAAACCAGAAATCCAAGCACTATCCACGTTAGACTTTCCCATTTCAACATCCCAAGACATGTTCTTCTTTTCTTTCTCAACAAACTTGAATGACTTCATTTTGGAAATTTCTTCAAGACCTTTGATGGAAGAACAAATAACTTCCTTAACATGTACAAGTTCACTTTGTAACATGTTCACTTCCTCATTCACAAAATTATTGTCATTTCTTTGAAATTCTTGTTGAAGTGATTTTAATGCAAGTGATCCAAAATGCAAAACATCCATCAACTTTGATAATGAGCCCAAAAGCCTATTATAGCAACCACTATGAAATGGCAAAAACCAAAAATTGGGCTCAGCTTCAGCTTCTATCACAAATTTCTTAAGCTCATTAACTTGCATTTTTAATTTTCTTTGATTTTCTTTCAATTGTAAATCGGTTTTGTCAACTAGGCTCAATGTCTCAATTGAATCAATGAGAATGGACAAACATTGAGATAGTTCAAATTTGGCACATGTTGAAGCCCTTTTGGGCCAAAAAAGAAGATCCACAAAAATTGAACAAGAAAGCCCAATAAAAGTTTCAATGATTCTCTCTATCGCGAACTCGCTTGGTGGGCCATAATTTTTTCGGCCTAAAATTAAAACAGCCCCAATGATTGCCGATATACCACCAGCCGGGCCATACATTCGACTTCGTTGGAGGAAACTTGTGAAAATAAACCACGGAAGTAGAGACAAGAATCTAATCGACACTAATCGATTAAACACAAAACATCCCAACACACCGTACACGGTACCAATTACGGTTCCTTGGGCTTTTACATTTGCGGCCCGAAATGTAGCTTCTCTACTTGACACGTAACTAACGGCCACAGGAAGTCCAGACCAAAACCCACTTTCTTTGCTATACAATAAACCCATGTAAACAGATAGGCCCAACGAGAAAGAGTACTTAATTGCTGGGAGAAGATTTGTGTTTTTTAATCTTGTGACCCAATAGGCCCATTTATCTTTGCCTTCAAAAGGATTTTCTCTTTTTTTAATGGGCTGGGCTTCAGAACTAGTTGGGCCTTCGGATGATGGTTTCATGTGAAGGAGTTTGGCACAAAATAGGAAGAAAAAGATTGGTAATTCTTGTTGAGTTGTTGGAATGGTATGAAGGGATTGTAGAAAATGTGTGATGTTTTTTGAATTGGATTCTGGGACAGTAAGTGAACCACCACCTAGGAAAATGTGTTTAGCCTTTTTTATGGTTAGGTTAACATGCTCCTCAAGTGTGTTTAGACCATGTGTTAGGTCTTGGTCTAGAATGTTTATTGGGAATAATTTGGTGGAACTTAGAGCTAATTCCATTCCTATAAGACTTGTATCTACCTCTTGAAGTTTCTTTCCCAAGTTACTGTAATGTGGTTTGAAAAAATTGATTGGAAGCCTCTCCCACTTCATGCCATCCTATTCAAAAAGAAATTAAGTTAATACAACGACCACATCAAACACTTAATTGCATATGTTTACACGCACAATAAATTTAAAATCATTGAATTTAGATAATACACTCTATTTCAACGTATAATGATATTCATTGATTCTGAATATTGATATACAAAAATATACAATAGTGACGTTGAAATCTAAAGTTATATTATTTAAATAATTTTATGGAAAGAGTTTGTTCGACTTACAAGATAGCGTAAGATGGTTAAAAAGATCTTGGTTCGTTTGGTCGCCAAAATCTTAGCTCTAGAGATTAATCCAAATGCAGAAATATTATCCTCCTCACTAGTTACCTTTACAAGAAGCTTCAATCTCTTCAGGATATTATTTGTTAATAGCTTGTAGTTTTTGTTCACCTGCATTAAACATTAAACATGAAACAAAACTTAAATTGCAGATACGTTCTCTCATATTCCTAAAGTGGTTTGAACCTATGAAATCAGATTTATTTTCCTAATTAAAACATATATAGCGTGTCATGTTCCAAATAAATAATCATAATGATTTAGTGTCATGTTCCATTCCATTGAACTAATTGTGAGTACTAGTTAACATTGAGAAGCCAATTTACCTACCTCTCTATCCTATTATATTTACTATCCATGCTCCAAAAGGTAATATACTTTTTGTTCTGCTTTCGTAAGACTTGATAGGGAAAAGGAAGTACATGGATTACGAGAAGATTCCACTTAAATGGTAAAGGTTGGGAATAAAGAATTTTAGAAAATGTGAATTCCTATTCAATTAATAGTATTTCTGTACGGTTTTTTAGTGCTAATTTTATGGGCAACTGTTTCATTGGTGCAACTTTTGAACAAGACACTCATATTTGTCCAATATGTAATTAAAAGAATTTAAAATTTCACAAGTTTGCACTCAAAATCGTATGGGTTTTAATTTATTAAAAATCTATATATTGTTTACAATGCTTATAATAACAAACAAAATATATAAGAATTATATGGAGATATGAATTTGAAGATCATATCACAAACTATTTAATTTTTCATACACATGCAAGGTACTATCTTAATTATGTGATCAATTCAATAAAATAAATTAACAACATAACATAATTTTTCATTTTACATGAAGAAACTAAATGTGAATTATTCAATAAAAACTTGTATTAAAAAAACAAGAAATAAAATTTCACAACTAAATTGATAAAATTCAATATTTTGTTTAATCAGCCAATATTAACATGCTAATTACTAAAATTTATAATAAATTATTAAGCATGATAACTTTATTTTATGTTCAAAATTCACATTTATTTGTAATAAAAGTAATTATATGTACAGATTTTAGTAAACATCTAAAAAAAAATTAGTTACATATTATTAGTTATTATAATCATACCTACCAAGCGATATTTATAAAGACAAAACATGATATCTTGCACTCTAAGGAAAAAAACCACAAAAAAGCTTGTCTGAGTTTTTATTGCCACTCATAACATAACATTCAAAATCACAATGATGAAATGGAACACACAAGTCACAACAAAAAAATCTAATTATTAATATTCAATGTTAAGCTCAATATTATGCATAAAAAATATAATTAATATTCAATATTTTAAACATATCATGAAAAAAAATGATAAAATCAATTACCTGGTAGCAAGCAAAACGTGGATAAGGAAGAAGCAATGCAACCACACAAGCAATAACACCCAAAAAAGTACTAGCAGCCAAATGAAGAGGATGCATAAAAGCATCAATATGAGCACCATTAGAATAAGCCAAAACATAAACCAACACAATTTGTCCCAATGAAATCCTCTTAGCTACCAAATGTGTCGATTGAGCTGATGGCAAAACCACAACAAATGCAGCCAACCCCACAGCAATGGAAGCTGTTCCTTTAGAGAATCTATTTGGGCCTATAGCCCATAAACTCAACATAGCCGGGCCTAAACTTTGAACCGTAGCGTAAAGCCCGAGCCAACAACCGCGTAACGCGTCTCCTAACGTCGCGTCGTTAATGATAATGAGAATCACGACGACGTAAGAAAACGCGGGAAATGTTATGAAACTTGTGACTGAAATTGGTCCATAGAGTGTTACAAGTGCAACTATAGTACAAGCTAAAGCTGTTCTAAAGGCTGAAGAGAGACACTCTTTCCATAATAATGGAATGTTGAAGAGAGTCATAATTAGGTTAATTAGTGGTAATCTCTCCATGTGGTTTTATTTTTGCGTGTGTGTTAGTGAGTGTTGCATGGTGTTTGGCTTTATAATGAGATGTATAAGAGGAACAATAAAGGATGTGATAAGTTGATAATTGGTAGTAATTAATTTCAATTTGAGAATTAATTAGTTATTTAGATGCTAATGGAAGTGATGTGATGTATTAATTAGGTTTGAGAATTTCATGTGGTAGGAGTAGTCTACGAGTATATGAATATATTTTATTCTTGATGATTAATGTAAAAGAGATGATGGAAGTGATGTATACGTAGGACCATATATGGTGCACTATAAATGCTTGGTGTCAACTATTCCTAATTTTTGTTGCTATAACTAAGATGGGATGATAAATCGCAAACCGATCCAATTCTTAATAATCGAATTTGAAAAATAAATTGAGCTAGTTTGAAACGGGTTGAGAATTTATCGAATTCAAAAGGATTTAAATGGACGGGTTCTGTTCATTTAAATATAGACCCACAAATATTTAAACCCGGATAAATATTATATTTTTATATGTTTACAAAATATAGTTGTGGTAGAATATTAAATTTTTTATTTTGTATAACCTCTCAATCAGATTTTAAATATTACATATACTTAAGTTTTTATTAAATTTCAGAATGTAATTTAGATTTATTTATTAAATAATTAATTTAAATTATAATTTAAAAACATCAACAATTGAATTTAAGAGTAAACTTTTTTAATAAAAAATTAAAATATATATGAATATTATAATATCACTTTAAAATATTATTCAATTTAAATTTATAACATATTTTTACATTGAATTTAAAAATTATCAAATTAAACTTTGCGTCGTTGAGTTTAAATATAGATAAACTCAATAACTCAAATAAATTGACCAAAATAATTCATAATCAATACTAACCAAACTCTTTAAAATTGATTTGAGAAATGAGTGAAAATGAATCTAACTTATTGAAATTTCTTTTAACTAACCATTTTCTAAATAAAAAAAATCTAAATAACTACATTTTTCAAAAATACTACTAAATTAATCACTTTTCAAATAAAAAATTAATCTAAAATAATGTGATATTTTCAGTGACGCATGCAAATCTATCATATTAGAGACATATATATGCACTATAATTTTAGAAATATGCACCAGATATAATGGTAATTCAGTCTAAAAAATTATACTATAACTAACATGTTTAACGCATGCTCCTAAAATTATAATGCATGTGTCTTTGTCTCTAATATGATAGATATGTATGCGTCACAAATAACGGTGCTTTAGTGTAAAATAGAGTATATATGTCACAACAGTAACACATCCTCTTACTGTATATGGAATACTAGTTAGGTCTTAACAGTTCGCAGACAAAAGAGAATTATTAATTTAAAATTCAGTCAAAAAATAAGTATACCAATTGATTATTCAAATTCTTATCTAATTGTTTGCCATTTACAACTTGAATTTCACCATTTCATTATTTAACTATTTCTAATTTGTTAAAAGAAAAAAAATGAATGTTTTAAGATTTTAATAGGTTTTGATTTTAATAACTATGCATGAATGGGGATACTTACAGGCATATTGTAATATTGTTTATTAAAATATATGTTAAATTAGGTTTAATCTAGCAAATATGAGTCTCTAAAAGTAAGTTCATCCTATTTATGATAATAATATGGAACAAATATAATATATTATGAAAATATAATATGAATAATATTAATGAGTGCCTCTAGACATTAGATAAGAATCATTAATTATACTATAAAATTAATTATATTATGAATTTATTAATTACTTCATTGCTTCTAATTATAAGAAATATTATATGATTTTTAATGATAATTTATTTATTTATTTATTTTGAAAAAAGTGATAATTTAATATATTTAATTATTATATTGATTCAAATTAATTAATTTATTCATTTTTTCTTTCATAAATAATTTATTGATGTGAAAGTAAATAAAATTTGAAATTTAAATATGCTAATATTATGTGAGAATTTGATTTACTATAAACAAAATAAAAGAATGTAAAAAACTCATAACAAATGAAAAATAAAATATTATAAAAAATAAAATAAAAAGTTAAAAACTTAAATAAAATTCAGATTTAATTTAAATATTAAAGATCATTTAATACTTCTTATAATTAGAAGCAACATTGAAATTAATAAAATATAATTAATTTTATGATATAATAATTACTGGACACTGATTAGTATTACCAATATAATATTTTTAAATTACATCTATATTAGACTGATATTATGTATATGTATGATAAAATTGAATATGTCTAAAAAATGTAACCTATAATTATTCATAAACCGCCTAGAATTAAATTAAAGAAAACAAAGGAAGAAAAAGAAGAGTTGAACAGAAAAAGAAAGCAGAAGTTATGAAGAAACGTCACAAGAAGGCACTAGAGAATGCTCTGTTTATTGAAATACTCATTTGCTTTGACGCCGAATTTCTGGAACGTTGACAATGATAACAAGTTAAGCATTCATTATCCAATTTATTTATTTTGTTGGCCTTAGCAACTCACATATTTAAGACCATCATTTGCAACTCATTTTTTAATTTTTTTATAGCAACACATCAGTTTGAAATAATTCTTTCAATTTTTTAGTTTAATGATATAATTCTAAAAATTTCATATTGGATTCTACTATTTTATTTTATATAATAATATTTTATCATATTCAACTATAATATTTCACATATATATATTAAATTTTATGTTATATTGAGTTTCACAATACAACATTGATTGATGAAGCAACAATTCCACAACTAGCAATAATTATTTTGCTTTCCCATATTAAATCCACATTCTATTCTGACAAACTATGTGAAAGAACCATAGTTGAAAATGGTCTAAGAGATGTTAAGAGAATAGTGCTACTTTTAAAGAGATATAGTGAATAAGGAACAATTTATGGAGCATTTTTTTTATTTATAAAAAGGTGATTATTAGGTAAGTTAAATCTCCCTCTAAACTATTAGATATTACTTGTTACAAGGTTTTGTTAGAACTAACACATAAAGTCCATTAATTCTAAGAAGTTTGAAGAAAATGAAGATAAAAAGTTCTACAGAGAGAGAACGTATCAAAATTTGTAATCGATTTTTTTATCTCTAACAAATTCTTAAGAATGTATTGAATATTAAACAAACTTAATGATGTTCGGTTTATATATAAAGCCAACTTTTAAATGCAAACTGAAATGAAACCAACTTGAATGTGAATTACATTTCAACCTTATTCCTTAGTTCTTATTCCTTAGTTCATATTCAAGTTAAAAATCAACAACGTTAATTTCATCTCTCAAATTATTAAAATATTCAGTTTTGATCTTCTTTGTTAGCACATTTATAAATTGTTTTTGAATGCTACAGTGAATGTAACACTCCATATTTTTAATTGCTAATAATTTAGAAATTTAAATTATTAAGTAATTAAATTGAATTTTTGGAGAATTATTGGAATTATTAAAAATTAAATAAATGTTGGGAATTAGAGAAAAGAAAATGGGCTTAAGTGTGATTAGTAGAGAAAGGGGGTGAAAATAAGAAAACTCACTAATCATATTTTATTATTATTGAATATAAGGAATTAGAAAAGAAAAGGAAAAAATTGGAACAAAAGTGTGAGAAGAGAAGAACGTACGGAAGAAGAAGAGCAAAGGAGAAGAGGATTCAAGAACTCAAGAATTTGGTTAAGGTAAGGGGTGACTTCTCCGATTATTATGCTTTATAGGTTTTGGGGATAATAGGAATGGATTGAGTATATTAGAAATCCCAATTTAGGATATTAAGGTTTAGGAATTTTAGACCCTAAAGTGTGATTTTGGTGAATTTGAGTCAAATTGATGTTATAGAGTTGTTATATGATGTTATACCATGATAAAAATGCATTATAATTATGTTTGTAGAGCTATTTTGGTGCTACATAAGATTGGGGTCGAAATTGAAATGAATAGGAATAACTTATTGCTGTCAAATACTGCATTTTTGCTACAGGTCTCGTGGTAACCGGTTACCCCAGGGTGGTAACCGAGTCCCACTGTGTTGCGTTATGGAAAAATTGTATGTTTGGCATGGGTAATCGGTTGCCTTGGAGTGGTAACCGATTACCTTGCTACTAAAAGAAAAAAATCACGCTTCTGGATTCGTGATAACCGGTTATCCTCCTGGTGGTAACCGGTTACCACTGAAGCATTTTTGAAAAATACTTTATTTTGAAAATTCATAACTTCTAAACCGTAAGTCCGTTTTAATCGTCGTTTTGGACGTTGTGACTTAAATAAAATATTTTATTTTATGAAATAGAAAAATTGCAGTAACTCGATTTATTTTTAAAAGTTCCGATTTTTATCTAATTATGTTGTTTTATACATTGTGTGCATACCGGTGAATATATGTGACAATGTGGTGTTTGTGGTGTTGTTATGAATACATGATGTTGCTGAATTGTGTATGTTGTGATAGCATTACGAGTTGTGAATGTAATTGCTTGTATATGTTGTATATGATTGGAAGTTGTTTATGATAAAAGTTGTTGCCATATTCGGTATTGATAATGCATTCTTTAAAGATGTGCATGCATACATATCATTGTTGTAGTAGCTAATGCCCATTGTGTGGAATTAGTGAAATTGCCATAACCGGGTTCGGGTTGAAATGGGAGGTGAGGCGTATCCGTGTCCGGGTTGGAATGAAACGGAGGGTGATAACCGTGTCCGGGTTGGAATGGAACGGTGTAGTGAATTTAATTCATTTGTTTAGAGTTATTATTAAACTCTTATTTTGATTTGATGTTTTAATTGGATAATAATTTTGTGGAACTAAGGTTGTGACCTTATTGTTGATGTTTGAATTATCCAAGAACTATGAATACTTTCCGTTGTGTTAAACATGTTTATTTCAATTATTTAATTGATTTATGTTCCTCAGATAAGCATGACATGCGTAAATTTTATTATAATGAGTTGTAGCATCCTTGATGACATGTTACTCTGAAATAAATTTTATATTCCGCAGGGTTTTTTAGAAGGGTGTTACAATAGTGGTATCAGAGCCTGGTTGGTCGTTGTGACCAATGTCTTAATGTCATTATTCCTTTTTTATGCGATTAGTGCAAGGTAACACTATCGATACTTGTAATCTAATGAGAATTGTTTTGTGGATTCTCAAAACGCTGGCTGGAAGAGGTAACGGAAGAGATGAAATTGCGATTGCTGAGGCTTTGGGAATGCTTGCTGGTGTGTTAGGAGGAAACCCCAATGAAGCTAGTATTGGTGCAAATAGGAAGCTGGGAAATTTTCAAAGGAACAACCCTCAGTTGTTTAAAGGCACACACGACCCTGAAGGCGCTCAGAAGTGGCTGAAGGAGATTGAAAGGATCTTCCGAGTGATTAATTATGCTGAGTACCTGAAGGTGAGATATGGTACTCATATGCTGGCAGAAGAGGTTGATGACTGGTGGATTTCTACTAGGATTGAGATGGAGCAAGATGGTGTTGCACTAACTTGGGTTGCGTTCAAAAGGGATTTTCTAAGGAGGTACTTTCCTGAAGATATTCGGGGAAAGAAAGAGATTGAATTCTTGGAGCTCAAGCAGGGTAACATGACTGTCAGTGAGTATACTTCCAAGTTTACTGAATTGTATAAGTATTATGCTCACTATAACAATGATGAGGCGGGATAATTTTCTAAGTGTATCAAGTTTGAAAACGGTCTCTGTGATGAAATCAAGCAAGGTATCAGGTATCAGCGGATTCACAGGTTTTCTGATTTGGTAGATTGTAGCAGGATTTTGGAAGAGGATATTACAAATACTAGATCACACTCTCGTGGGATAGTTGACAAAAAGTGAAAGCAGCATATGGATCATGGCAAGCCATGTAGCAGAGGTAACCCGAAGTCCGGTGGATGGAAAAGGCCTAGTGGGGGAGACTCTAGTGCTCCTATTAGGTGCTACAAATGTGGTGAATATGGGCATCGCATTTAGGAATGCAAGAGTGATGAGAAGAAGTGTTATAAATGTGGAAAACCTGTACATTTAGCTAATGATTGCAGAACAAGGCCGGTGACTTGCTACAACTATGGGGAAAAAGGTCATACTCGTCCGCAGTGTACCAAACTCAAGAAGGAGCAGTCTGGTGGAAAATTATTTGCTTTATCTAGGTCAGAGACTAATCTTGAGGTTCGATTGGTTAAAGGTATGTGTTTTATTCATGGCACATATTTGATTGCAATTATTGACACTAGAGCGACTCATTCGTTCATTTCTTTGGATTGTGCTAAAGGATTAAAATTGGATATATTTGATATGAAAGGAACTATGGTTATTGACACTCCTGTGTCGGGTTCAGTGACTACTTCGTTCGTGTGTAGGAATTGTCCTATTTGAAATATTTGGTAGGAGTTTTGGTATGGATTTAGTATGCCTACCGTAAGAATAACTTGACATCATATTTGGAATGAACTGGTTGGAATTCAACCAAGTTCATATTAATTGTTTTGTGAAGACTGTTATCTTCCATGAAGTTGTTGGTGTCGAGAACTTGACTATGTCTGCTAGGCAAGTGAATGAAGATGTTAATGAAGGTGCAGTGGTATTTATGTTGTTGGCTTCGACGGAAATGAAAGGGAAGGCTAAGAGTAATGAATTACCAGTTGTGTGTGAATTCCCATAAGTTTTTCCGGAAAACGTTAGCGAGTTGCCACCTGAGAGAGAAGTGGAATTTCCTATAGATTTAATTCCCGGAACTAGTCTTGTATCAATGGCACCGTATCGCATGTTGGCATCTGAGTTAGCTTAATTGAAGAGTCAATTAAAGGAGCTACTTGAAAAGAAATTTACCCGTCCAAGTGTTTCGCTGGGGGTGTTCATGTGTTGTTGGTTAAGAAGAAAGAGGGTTATATGAGACTGTGTGTTGATTACAGGAAATTGAACAAAGTTACAATCAAGAATCGGTATCCATTTCCGAGGATTGATGATTTGATGGATAAGTTAGTTGGAGCTTGTGTATTCAGTAAGATTGACCTAAGGTCTGGATATCATCAGATTCATGTAAAAGTGGAAGATATTCAGAAGACTACATTTAGAATGAGGTATGGACATTATGAGTATTTTGTTATGCCATTTGGAGTTACTAATGCACCTGATGTTTTTATGAAGTATATGAACAGGATATTTCATTCGTATCTTGATAAGTTTGTGGTGGTCTTTATTGATGACATTTTGATTTATTCAAAGAATGACGAAGAACACGCGGAATATCTCAGGATTGTGTTAGAGTTACTGAAAGACAAGAAGCTTTATGAGAAGTTATCCAAATGTGAATTCTGGTTGAGTGAAGCAAGTTTTCTTGGTCATGTGATTTCTAAGAACGGTATTGTTGTTGATTCAATGAAGGTAGAAGCGGTATCTCAGTGGGAGGCGCCGAAATCTGTTTCTGAAATCTGTAGTTTTCTTGGTCTTGCAGGTTACTATAGAAAGTTCATTGAGGGATTTTTGAAGTTGGCATTGTCGTTAACTAAGTTGACGAGAAAAGGGTAAATGTTTGTATGGGACTCTGAATGTGAAAGGGGTTTTCAAGAGTTGAAAAGAAGATTGACTAGTGCTCAGATCTTGATTTTGCTGAATCCGGCTGAATCTTTTATCGTATATTGTGATGCTTCACTTATGGGTTTAGGTGGTGTTTTTATGCAAAATCAGCAGGTAGTAGCTTATGCTTCAAGGAAATTGAAAGTTCATGAAAGGAATTACCCGACTCATAATTTAGAGTTGGCGGCTATGGTATTTGTTTTGAAACTGTGGAGACATTACTTTTATGGTTCTCGATTTGAGGTGTTCAGCGATCATAAGAGTCTGAAATATCTCTTCAATCAGAAGGATCTCAATATGAGGCAAATGAGATGGTTAAAATTTCTGAAGGATTATGATTTTGCTTTGAATTACCATCCTGGTAAGACAAACGTTGTTGCAAATGCGTTGAGTATAAAATCTTTGCATATGTTTATGCTGATGGTGCACGAATTGGATTTAATTGAACAGTTCAGAGACTTTAGTCTAGTATGTGAAAATACTCTTAATAGTGTAAAGCTGGGTATGCTGAAGTTGACTAGTGGTATTCTGGATGAAATCAGAATCGGACAGAAATCTGATGTTAGTGTAGTTGATAGATTGACTTTGATCAACCAAGGTCAAGGAGGTGATTTTTGAATTGATGAGAATGGCGTTATTAGGTTTGGTGATAGAGTTTGTGTTCTAGATGTTGCTGAACTCAAGAAGATTATTCTTGAAGAAGGACATCGTAGCGGGTTGAGTATTCATCCTAGTGCTACTAAAATGTACCATGACCTAAAAAGTTGTTTTGGTGGCCGGGAATGAAGAAAGAGATTGCAGAATTTGTGTATACTTGTTTGATTTGTTAGAAATCAAAGATTAAACATCAGAAACCGTCTGGATTTATGCAACCATTTTTTATTCCAGAATGGAAGTGGGACAACATTTCTATGGACATCGTGTTTGGTTTACTAAGACAGTTAGAAACTGTAAGGCTATTTAGGTTATTGTGGACAGGTTGACGAAATTTGCTCATTTTATAGCAATGAGGATAGATTACCCAATGGAGAAGTTGGCTTAGTTGTATATTGAGAAGATAGTGAGTTTGCACGGTATTCCTTCTAGTATTGTGTCGGATAGAGATCTGAGATTTACATCTAGATTCTGGGAAGGTTTGCAGAAAGCTTTGGGTACTAAGTTGAGATTGAGTTCTGCTTATCATCTGCAGACAGATGGTTAGACGGAGAGGACAATTCAGTCGTTAGAGGATTTGTTGCGTGCTTGTGTGTTGGAAAAAGGTGGACCTTAGGATAGTTATTTATCTTTGATTGAATTCACCTACAACAACTATTTCTATTCGAGTATTGATATGGCTCCGCTTGAGGCGTTGTATGGTAGGAGGTGTAGGACACTTTGTGTTGGTATGAATCTGAAGAAAGTGTTGTGATTGGACCTGAAATTGTTCAACAGACTACATAAAAGATCAAAATGATTCAGGAGAAGATAAAGGCGTCTCAAAGTCTTAAAAAGAGTTATCATGATAAGAGGAGGAAGACCCTCGAGTTTAGTGCAGGAGATCATGTGTTTATGCGAGTTATTCCTATGACTGGTATTGGTCGAGCTTTGAAGTCAAAGAAGTTGACTCCGCGTTTTATTGGTCAATTTCAGGTTACGAAAAGGATTGGAGAGGTTGCTTATCGGATTGCTTTATTGTCGACACTTGCAAATTAGCATGATGTGTTCCATGTGTCTCAGTTGAGAAAGTGCATGGCAGATCCATCTCATGTGATCCAAGTAGATGATGTACATGTACGAGATAACCAGACTGTTGAAACATTGCCTATGAGGATTGAGGATAGGAAATTGAAATAGTTACGGGGTAAATAAATAGAATTGGTAAAAGTAGCTTGGGGAGGACCAACAGGTGGTAATGTTAGCTGGGAGCTAGAGAGTCAGATGAAGGACTCCTATCCAGAATTATTCGTTTAAGGTATGTTTTCGAGGACGAAAACTTTTCTAGTGGGGGAGAGTTGTAACACCCCATATTTTTAATTGCTAATAATTTAGAATTTTAAATTATTAAGTAATTAAATTGGATTTTTGGAGAATTATTCGAATTATTGGAAATTAAATAAATGTTGGAAATTAGAGAAAAGGAAATGGGATTAAGTGTGATTAGTAGAGAAAGGGAGGTGAAAACAAGAAAACTCATTAATCATATTTTATTATTATTATTTAATATAAGGAATTAGAAAAGAAAAGGAAAAAATTGGAACAACAATGTGAGAAGAGAAGAACGTACGAGAGAAGAAGAGCAAAGGAGAAGAGGATTCAAGAGCTCAAGAATTTGGCTAAGGTAAGGGGTGACTTCTCTGATTATTATGGTTTATAGGTTTTGGGGATAATAGGAATGGATTGAGTATATTAGAAATCCCAATTTAGAATATTAAGGTTTAGGAATTTTAGACCCTAATGTGTGATTTTGGTGAATTTGAGTCAAATTGATGTTATAGAGTTGTTATATGATGTTATACCATGATAAAAATGCATTATAATTATGTTTGTAGAGCTATTTTGGTGCTACATAAGATTGGGGTCGAAATTGAAATGAATAGGGATAACTTATTGCTGTCAAATACTGCATTTTTGCTACAGGTCTCGTGGTAACCGGTTACCCCAGGGTGGTAAACGATTCCCACTGTGTTGCGTTCTGGAAAAATTATATGTTTGGCTTGGGTAATCGGTTATCCTGGAGTGGTAACTGATTACCTCGCTACTGAAAGGAAAAATCACGCTTCTGGATTCGTGATAACCGGTTACCCTCCTGGTGGTAACCGGTTACCACTGAAGCTTTTTTGAAAAATACTTTATTTTGAAAATTCATATCTTCTAAACCGTAAGTCCGTTTTAATCGTCGTTTTGGACGTTGTGACTTAAATAAAATATTTTATTTTATGAAATGGAAAAATTGACAGTAACTCGATTTATTTTTAAAAGTTCCGATTTTTATCTAATTATGTTGTTTTATATATTGTGTGTATATCGGTGAATATATGTGACAATATGGTGTTTGTGGTGTTGTTATGAATACATGATGTTGCTGAATTGTGTATGTTGTGATAGTATTACGAGTTGTGAATGTAATTGCTTGTATATGTTGTATATGATTGAAAGTTGTTTATGATAAAAGTTGTTATCATATTCGGTGTTGATAATGCATGCTTTAAAGATGTTCATGCATACATATCATTGTTGTAGTAGCTAATGCCCATTGTGTGAAATTAGTAAAATTGTCATAACCGTGTTCGGGTTGAAATGGGCGGTGAGGCGTATTTGTGTCTGGGTTGGAATGGAAAGGAGGGTGATAACTGTGTCTGGGTTGGAATGGAACACTGTAGTGAATTTAATTCGCTATTGGTATCGCATGCTTAGAGTCGGTGTCTCATTGCGTTAATTGTATGTGTGATAACATGATTGGAAGTCTTATAACATGATTGTTGTATGTTATTATGGATTGTTGGCTTATGTATTGTTCGGAAATAAAATGATAAATCTGAAATATGCTTAATAGGGTAAAATGATTTGCTTATGAAATTCTATTTATTTATGAGCTTATAACGTATAATAATTGTGATTTAGTCTCACCCTTACTGTTGATCATTTTCAGATTGAAGTTAGCAGCTTAAGCGCTTTGGTGAGGATAGCTCGTAGAGCTAGACTGTTATGTTTTGTCGAGTCCGTGTCATGCTCTGATTTGTAACACTGGGGAACGTTCATTTGTTTAGAGTTATTATTAAAATCTTATTTTGATTTGATTCTTTAATTGGATAATAATTTTGTGGAACTAAGGCTGTGAGCTTATTGTTGATGTTTGAATTATTCAAGAACTATGAATACTTTCCATTGTGTTAAACATGTTTATTTCAATTATTTAATTGGTTTATGTTCCTCATATAAGCATGACATGCGTAAATTTTATTATAATGAGTTGTAGCATCCTTGATGATATGTTACTCTGAAATAAATTTTATATTCCACATGGGTTTTTAGAAGGGTGTTACAGCGAACAACCTCAAACACTCCATTATGAATTTGATAGCAAAGAAAGTGGAACTTTATATCTATATGCTTGATTATCCCATGCAGCACTGGGTTCTTGGCAAGTTTTATTATTTACTTGTTGTTAATCATCAATTTGATTGGTTTGCTCAACTTGAACTTCAATTCTTGCAGCAAATTCATCAACCTAATAAGCTGATAAAGCACCAGCTATGTATTCTGCTTTACAGGTTGATAATGAAACCACTGGTTGCTTCTTGGAGCATCATGAAATGGGATCTCCCATATACATAAACAAGTATCATGCAGTGCTTCTTCTATCTACTTTGTCTCTAGACCAGTCAGAGTCTCAGTAATTTATCAATTCAGTATCATTTGACACTCCAGATAAAAACATAATTTCATACTTAAGAGTTCCCTTAATATACATGAGGATTCTATCAGCAACTTGGCAATATGAAAACTTTGGCTTAATCATTAACCTATTTACCATTCCAACTGCGTAGCATATGTTAGGTCTGGTATTGCATAAATATTTCAGAGAGCCAACCTACTATTTAAAGGTTGTAGAATTTATTTCCTCACCATCTAGATCAAAGTTCAATTTATGGTTTGTTTCTGCAGGTGTGACAACAAACTTAAAATTCATCATATTGAATCTCTTCAGAAACTCAAGTTCATACTTCAGTTGATGAACAATGATTCCCTTTTTAGAGCATAAAATCTTCATTCCTAGAAAATATACCATATTTCCAAGGTCAATCATATCAAAAACATTCATTAGAATCCTTTTAAACTTGTTTATCTCAGAACTCCTTGTTAGCAATATGTCATCTACATAAAGACAAACCATAATCACATTGCCATCGAATTCATGTTGCACATACAAACCATACTCCATTTCACATTTTCTGAATCCCTGATGCATGAAAAAATGAATCAATTTCTAGATTCCAAACTCTTGGAGTTTGTTTAAGTCCATACAAAGTTTTATGGATCTTGTACATCATCCCTTCTTTGTTCTCTATCACAAATTCAAGAGGTTGTAACATATAAACTTCTTCTTACAATGACCATTCAAAAAAATTGACTTTACATCTAAATGTATTAGAGGTCAATTCCTATTTGCAGCTATAGCAATCGCCAATTTGATTGTTTCATGTCTAGATACAAGTGCAAACACTTCAAAGTAGTCTAAAATAGATTTATGCATAAATCCTCTAGCTACTAACCTTGCTTTATGCTTCACAATTGACTAATCAGGTTTTAGCTTTATCTTGAAAACTCATCTCACACTGATGGCTTTCTTGTTCATTGGTAGAACAGTCAACTCTGATGTCTTATTTCTTTTAATTGCCTCAAATTATTTCTTCATGACGTTCATCTATTTCATGGAATTCATTTATTCCTTCTTATTGAGAGCCTCAATGAAACTAGTATATTAAGAGTCCACCATCATTACTATGTGACTTCTCCTTCAAAGTTAATCTCAGTTTCATGTCGCAACTCAAAGTATGCAAGTATCCTTGGTATCTGTTTGATTCTCTGTAACTTTTGGAAGTACACAAGTTTAACTTCAAAAATTCCATCTTCAGAGGTAGGACCACCTTTATAAGTTCCACCTTCAGAGGCTAAACCACCATTAGAGGTTGGATCACCTTCAAAGGTTGGACCACTTTCAAAGTTAGAATCTCCTTCAGACTCACCTTCATACTCAAAATCCCTTCAGATGGAATGTACTTGTTTCCTACAAGTGAAGGTACTTCAAATGGACCACATATATCAGAACACACAACACCCAAACCATGAGTTGCTCTTGGAGGCAATGCTGATGAGAAAATAAATCTTGGTTGCTTGCCTTTCATGCATATGTCACATGAGTTTTCGGGTGCCACAATCTTTAGAATTCTAAGTTCCTGATTATTTAAACTCAGATGCCCTAAATTTTTGTAGTTCATATGCCCTAAACTCTTGTGTCACAACTCACTTCCTTTTGCAACACTTGTTTCACTAAGGCATTGAGTGTCTATTGTTTCAACATTCACCTTGAATGTCCTATTTCTTCCTAGTTCATAATGCATAATCAACTTCTGATTACCATTATACAACTTCAAGAGACATTTCTTCATGGTTACTGAAATACATTTTTCAATCAAATGACCTAAAGTCACCAAATTGCTCTTCATTCCAAGAACATGCCATATATCCTTAATCGGTACAGTTTTCCCATTCTTTACATTCACTCTAACATTTCCCATATATTCAGAATTTAGATACTTATCATCAACACATCTTATATTGGTTTTTCTACCATAGTCAAAATCAACCATCAATTTCTTATTTCTAGTTAGGTGATTTGAGCAGCTAGTGTCCACATACCACTAGTCTATCATTTTTTCACCTTCATTCTTAGATGCCATTAATAGCATATATTCATTCTATGAATCTCTTCAGGATATATTGGTTTCTTCACACTTGTTTTCTTTATTTGATCAGCAACCATAGGAAAAGTGCCCAAATATATTACAGTTGTAGCACCAAACCTTTATCTTATCAAACTTATTTTTTCCCTTCTGAACATTTTTATGTTTCTTCTCTTCTAAAGAAGAAGAAGAAGAAAAAGAAGAAGGTTCTTATTTTCTTGTTCTCTAGCCAAGATTTCTTCTTGTTCTTCTTAACAAAAGAAGCTTTCGGAGCTTGTTTTGACTCCCTTTCAAAGTTCCTTTCAGTCAGACGCAACTTTTGTGCCTCTATACTACTCTAAAGTTATTTAATGGATCTGAGTACCTTTTAATGATTAATAGTTTCGAGAGAGTTTCTCCATAAGCCTTCATCTCATCCGTGATCAGAGTTACTTTGGAGATGTAATATGGCACCTTCTCATTGTTCTTCATGTTGAGATTCTCTTATTGCTGGTATATAGGGCCGCAACTTCACTTTCTCCACTGATATGTCACCACCATAGTACCTCACAAGTGTATCCCACGCCGCTTTCATTATTACTACATCTCCAATCTTCTCAAACTCCTTCACATCCACAAATTGATGGATGTAGAACAATGTCTTCTGATTCTTCTTCCTCATATCATGTTGCACGTTTCTTTGCACTTTAGTTTCATCCTTTATAACCGGCATGTAATCGCTATTGACGAGACCAAGAACATCTTGATATCCAAATAACACATGCATTTGAACCGAGCATTGATTCCAATTCTTTCTGTCAAATAATGGAAACTTTGTATTAAATCTACCATTTTTTCTATTCATCTTCATTCTTGGGAAAATCACACAAATCTCTTAGATGGAAGGTACTTGTTTCCGCCAAGTGAAGGTACTTCAAATGGACAACATATATCAGAATGCATAACCCCCAAAGCATGAGTTTATCTTGGAGGAAATTCTGATTAGAAAAGAAATCTTGGTTGCTTGCCTTTCATTAGTATGTCACATGATTTTTCGGGATGCCACAATCTTTATAATTCTAAGTACCAGATTCTTGAACTCAAATGATCTAAGCTTCTGAAGTTCATATGCCCCAATATCTTTTGGCATAACTCACTTGACTTTGCAACACTTGTTGCACTAAGGCATTGAGTCTATGTTGTTTCAACATTCACCTTGAATGTCCTATTTTTTCCTAGTCCAGAAATGCATAATCATCTTCTGATTACAATTATAAAACTTTAAGAGATAGTTCTTCATGGTTACTGAAAATCATTTTTCAATCAACTAACCTATACTCATCAGATTTCTCTTCATTCCAAGAACATACCATACATCCTTAATAAGTACAGTTTTCCATTCTTCATATTCACCATGACATTTCCCATTTCTTCAGCATTTAGATACTTATCATCAGCACATCTAATCTTGGTATTTCTACCAGAGTCAAAATTAATCAATCGTTGTTTATTTATAGTTAGGTGATTTGAGTAGTTAGTTTCCACATACCTCTAGTCTACCAGGTTCATGTTCGTGGAGATAAGATTAACTAGTTCAATCTACAATTGTGAGGAAGCTTGGTCACTCTATTAAAAAGTTATTAGAGAAAATACACAAACACCCGTATCATTTGTCTTGTGATATTTTGGTTAAATTTTAACCATGATTTCCTTGTATAAGAGGGTTCGTGAGTCTTTCCTACTAAAAGCTCTCAAGTATTATTAGAAACTCTTAAGACCAAGTCCCGGGGAGAGGATTAGTTCCTTTTTTACTTTTGACTAAACCTCTATAATTCTTGGTGTTCTCTTTCTTTCTTTTATCTTTTTATTTTCTGCATTTAAACTCAGTACTTTACTTTCCATTGCTCAAATATTTGAAAATGTTTTTAAACTCTAAATATATCACGTAAATGTTTTCAAAACCAAGCTTTTTCAAATCACATCATTCATCCCCCTCCCTCTTGTGTGTGAACTCTCAAGTCCAACACCATAATCTTACCAAATATGCATAAGTTCCAACTCCTCCTTACGAATAATTTGTAATAGACTTCGCCAAATTTTTCCAAGGAGTATAATGAAACTCTCTTCTTGATAGCTATGAATAAGATCCAAATTCCATTCAAGAAATGATACTTGCACTTGTTACAAACAAAAACGTTCACACAAAAATATTAGATAGCCTAATGTACTACTAGTCTCCTTCAACACTTAATCTTTAGAGATGAAGGTCCACAAAATGGAGAATGACTAAGGATGAAGATTATGAATAGTGCCAAAAGGGGTCTCATAAACACTCTAATTCACATGGTGTTAACCAAGGAATTCGATTAGGTGAAAGAAGAACACACATAAAGGTTATCTCTAAGTTATGGATAAATGGGTCTTGGATCTTCATGGATGTCATGGGCTTTATCAACCATGAATCCCTCCAATATCGATCAACTCACTTCCCTTAATAAACAACAAATTACACAAAAATAAAGTACAACAAAAAGAAGTGAATCTAACATGGATTAACACTCAAGAATTTGTTCTAGAAAAAAACACTGAAGGTCCTAGGAATATACACATTAGAGAAGAGAAGGAAAATTAACATTTTCTCTCTATGGGTATTACCCACATAGGTTCACTCTTGTTGTCTTTGGATCAAAGAAACAACTATTTAAATCTAAGGTGGAAAATAGGATTTGTGAAGCTATGATTTTAGTCAAGAAGAAATCATGACTGAAGTCCCAAGATGTTGTGATTTGGGTCAAGTTAGATTTATGATTCGAGTCAAATTAACCAGAGCCCGATCTTAGCTTTATGGAGACTTTTGATTCGAGTCAATATTACGACATGGTTCAAGTCACATAAGTTTGTGATTCGAGTTAGGTTAATTTTATGATTAAAGTCAAATCATCCAGAGTCAAATTCCAATTTTCGCAATGTACATGATTTGAGTCACACATACCACTTGATTTGAATCAAATGACTTTTCACCTTGACCTAAGAGTTCTAACTTGTGATGCAAGCCACACCTGGTAAAACGATAAAAAGTCATTTGTTAGCCTAAAAAAGGAACACTATGATTGATCAGCACTATAATTTTATTGAATAATAAAGGGTCTTAATGGTACAATTCTAAATAGCATAAGCAAACACAATACAACTCAATTACAAATTAAATACAAACACAAGAATATTTGAATAACAAGCAAATTACAAATAAAGAAATAATCAATATCATATACACTCAAATTGACAAAAAAAATCAAAAAAAATAATATGATACCATACAATAATGTGACTGCTCCTTCACCTTTTTTTTATTTAGATTAATCTTATCAGAATGAACAATCTCAAATTATTGATCTCTCTTCAAGAATTGACTTTCTAATTTTCTATGGTTGAACTTGCCACAATAATAATAATTGAATGTAATGCAAGACATGTTTTTACGTTAGGATTTTTCATTGACAATTCTTTTTAATTCTTACCCCTTCCTCTATTTTCAAACACATTGGCTTCAAGCTAATTCTTATTTTCCCTTTGCCTTGCATCTTCATTTAACAAGTCGTTGCTAACAAAATTCATGTTAAGTTTCCATCTTAAATTGAGTTGTTGAGAATTACAACTAAAATGTTTGAACTTTCAGACAGTGAAGTAAAAAGCATAAGTATATGTAACTCATCATATATCTTCATTTAATTTTTCTTCGATAAATCTATATCTATATCTATATCGAACTCTGTTGGGTCGAAGGATGCTAGGATTGTTAGCATCGAATTGGGCATGTTTGTTATGTCCAATTGGTTAAGTTAGATTGTACCCTAAGTTAACTTGTAATGGGTATTTGTGATAAAAGCCCATTAGTTTAGTATGTTAGGTTTATTATAAATAGCATACTAGTCTCTCATCATTGTATAATGCAAATCCTAATTTAGGGTGAGAGGGTTATTTGTTATTCTTGTATACTTGTAATCTTGTTTTGAAGATAAAGGAAAGAATAGCAGTTAATAACCAATCCTTGTGTTCATCGTGTTCTTCATCCCTTTTTCCTTTACATTGAGCAACAAGTTTATATTTTGTTTCCAAGGCATCCGATTCACAACAATATATATATATATATATATATATATATATATATATATATATATATATATATATATATATATATATATATATATATATATATATATATATATATATATATATATATATATATATATATATATATATATATATATCTAAGCCATCAAATATTATTATAACAACACATAATCAATTACAACTCTAACACATTATCAAATATAATTCTAAATTTGTCATACCATCTTATAATCCTATGTGACACTTCTCAAAATTCACTTTCATCTTATACTTCTATAAATTGGAGGTTACAGGTTCAAATCCTCGCAAAGACGAAGTAATATATCATTTTGAACAAATTGATCTGACAAATCAATGATTAATCCAACTATGTATATTCCCTTAAATTAAAGATATTCTCTCATATTTCAAATATAGAAGAGATGTAAAAATTCAAATATCAAATATTATAACAACACATCATCAATTACAACTCTAACACATCATCAAATATAATTCTAAATTTAACCCACTTTTATCTTATACTTCTATAAATTGGAGGTCACTGGTTCTAATCCTTGCAAAGACGGAGTAATAGAGCATTTTGAACAAATTGATCTAATAAATCAATGAATAATCCAACTATGTATATTCCCTTAAATTAAAAATACTTTCTCATATTTCAAATATAAAAGAGATGTGGAAATTCAAATACAATAAAATATTTTTTGTTTTCATGAAATTATAGTAATAAAAGTAACACTTGAAATAAGTATTTTTAATTTTAGAGTAGTTCTTACATGATTTTCAAGTATAACTCACTTTAAAGTTATTTAAAATATAATATAGTATGCAAAAAAATTTACGATGTCTATAAACTAATGACAAATAATTAATAAAATATTACACAAAAGAGATAAGAGAATTCATATACAATAAATATTTTTATCTTATTTGTGACAAAATGGTTTAACAAGTCAATTATTACTCCAACTATGTATATTTTCGTATTGCAGGAATATTTCTTTCAAATTTCAAAAATAAAATTGATGACAAAATCAGAACTCAATAAAATATATTTTGTTTTCGTGAAATTATGACAATAAAACAAAAAAAATAATCACTTTATATATATATATATATATATATATATATATATATAAGTTTGCATACCTAAATTATAGATATCACTCTTAATTTACAAACAAGTATTTTCTTTTCAAATGAAATATATATATTTCTCTATGTGATAAATTTAGAATATTGTCTCTATTATAATTCAAAAAAAAAAAAAAGTTTATAATATAAATTTATTAATTATATTTTGTCAAAATCAATTCTTAATATATTCAAAATTTAATAAGAAAATGAACAACCTAATTTACAACCGCACATTGCGCGAATCTTAATCTAGTTTACAATAATTTATAAGATATTTAGATGTTCGATCATGTTTTCACTATCTGAATACTTCAACTTCACCGGTCATTTAACAATGTGAACTTTATTTTTGAGTGTCTTCTTTAGAATTAATGATTGCTCATACATGCTAATTAGTATAAGATGATACATGCTTGAACAAGCTTAGATTATTGTATTTTTGAATCACCACTACTAATTTTTTATTCTCTATCTTTTGAACTTTACTGTTCTTCCCTTTGGATTTATACTTTTACATGATTGGCTTATGCATGTCCTTGCTATATAAGTGATTTTCCATCTTTGACTTCCAATATATGTAATTGCATGACATTAACTTCAATATTTCTTCATGGGTGATAGAACTCTCCATCTTGAATTACACATGACACTATTTAATTCAACAAATATGGTTAGAGTAGTATACTAGGATAAAAACGAGTTTGTGAATATATTGTACTAAATAAGTTCTAAAAAAAGTGGTGTTAGACCGATAGAAATCCATATATACTAAGTTTTTTCTTAGTCAGAATTTTTTTAGATATACATTAAAACACTAAAAAATACTTTTTTTAGATATACATTAAAACACTAATGTGAAAGATGAGACGTTACAATCATATAACATATCAAGAATATTTTTTACGAACACAACACTTTAAGATCTAGAGTTCCAATAATTTTGACACGGTTGTTGAAAAATATTTAAATATTTTTCCTTATCCGTGAACTCAAATTTAACACTAAGTGAAAACAAAAATATAGAGAAATTGTAGTAAAATCATACCAATAATTTTTACACAGAAAACCCTCTCGATGTGAAAGGAAAACATCACCGTAAACTAAAAAATATTCTCATTCTAAAAAAAACAGGATTACAAATCTCTTTATGCACAAAAATTTCTCTCAATCTCATCCTACTTAAAAGATATACAATATCATTTAACTCGCACTAAACTATAATAAAAACAAAATTCTCTTATAAAGAAATTAGAACTCTATTTTCACTCACTTTTGAATTGGATGATGAAACTATTTACAAAGCCTACTATTTATAATACAATGATGTAATTTAGAAATTTAAAAAGAGAGACTCAATAATCAATATTTAAATTTACAAAATTCTTGTAAATCTCATTTTCACATTTTCCAAACTTGTCTACCCTAATCCCAAGGTTGAAATCAATTTTCCACAGCAACATATATGACATCAATCATCCGGGTTCACTTTATGCAGTAATGTATGTAAAGACAATATACTTTATTTTTTCCACAAATGAAGACAATATTTTTATATCATATTTTTTCTTCTATAAATACCATTACTCTTACCTAACTAAGTCGTATTCACAAAACCATTAAAAAATTCATTAGTCTTAATAGGTGTGTGCTTGTGCTTGTTGTTAGTGGCATTGGATTCAACGTGAAACTCAGAACCAGGCATTGAAATAAAAGAATTCTGCCATGCACGATTAGATCAAAATGGAATCTACCTAGATTTCCACTTAGCTTAATTTTCATTCCAAATTTTTTAAAACGTTTCCCTTGAGAGCTAGGAAAGGTCAAGAGGGGAACAATAGTGCACTTATCATCGTGATCACAGTCTTATAACTAGTTCGTTAAAGCTGAGCAGCAGATTAATGTATAATTTTTTTTGGAATAATATAAACTTCATAAGATTCAATTATCTTATGCATGTCCACAAGTCTTATGGCTAAAAAAAAATTAATAGAAAAACTTAAAAAATTAAACATCAATAAAAATATATTCCAAGAACTCCATAAATTCATAAGTAAATATTTAGAATTAAAAATTGACCTAACTCATTTTTAAAACTAATTTGTAAAATAAAAAATATTACTCCATATAAAATTGTTCTATTTCTTATTAATATAAGTTCGAGATTTTTTCAATACATTCAATATTATTGAGTTTAATGGGCTAATATTAATGGTGAGTTATCGATAAACACTAATATATATATATATATATATATATATATATATATATATATATATATATATATATAATTTGAGATTTTTTGGATACAAAACTTTTTTATTTTAAAGTATCAATCAATTTTGTACCAACTTAAGCAATACTTATAAGTAGAAGTCACCTTACAATCTAAATACTAAAAGTGTGTTTGGATGAAGCATTTGAATAAGGAAACGTAATTTTTTGAGAGAATTTAAAATGATTTGATCAAAATCTATTGTTTGAATAAAAAAATTGAGAATTGTTAAAATGATATAAATTTATTAAGCATTTTATTCAAACAAAATTTAAAAAATTTCAAATGACACCAAAAAATAAAGAATTTGTGATTGCTCCATAATTTAAAAGTTAAATTGTTAATTAATCATTTTCCAAATTTTGTAAAGTGGTCTTTATATTTTAAATCAATTACTTCATCCAATCAATAAGTTTTAAAAATAAAGGGAATTCAAATGAAATATTTGAATTCCATAAAATTTTAAAATTCTTTAAATTTTAAATTGATTCATCCAAACACACTTTAAGATTCTTGAATAATTTAAGTAATTTAGCAGGGCTAAAAGTAACATGGAGGCGTGGATAATTTATTTTCCCTATCTTATATTGGACCAAAAACGTAAATAAAAAGATTACTCCCAACTAAATCTTTCTGAGAGTGACGCTTACGAGTTTATTTATAATTTAAAATATTTTGTTCCAAAGTAAACTAGGAAGCAGCCTACGAGATATACGGCATAATGGAATCTTAGGTAAGAAAAAAAGTAGTGCTTCTTCGTCTGTATATACTATACAAATACAATAGAGATAATATCTGCAAATATTTTTTTAATCATATTTTTGTTGAAAATTCACAAAAATTTATGATAAATTTTTATTAATTTTGATGAATAAGATTGGTATAACCATATAATGACAATGAAAAATATAAAGAAAAAAGAAAAAACAAAATAATATTTTCTGCAGAGTTTCTCTTTGGCCACAAATTGTCTAAAACTTTTCTATTCATTTTACAACTGCAAAACTCTGTGAATGACTTGATTAAAAAAATAGGGATAACTCTCTATTTATAGATTTAGGTTAGCCAAAGCGCAAAACTATAAAAGCCCAAAATACCTATTTTGGAACTAAATCAAATCTATTCTATTTTAGATCTAAATCAAAATTAAATCTAAATCTAAAACAAATCAAATATGTGTAGCCTACTTCGAACCACAAGCTCTTCGACTGGGTAATGGATTCCTTCGAGCAATCTGCTTTGATCCACCTCTGATCCTTCGACACACATATAGTTTCAACACACATGAATTATAATTTAACACACCACCTAATTCATTGTGTCTAAACTATATATATTCATCATAGCTCTTAGTCTTCGAAATACTTCGACATGCACACCCTTTGTCATGATGTCTGCAATCTGATTCTCAGTTTTGCAGTGTTCCAAATTCGTCTTCCCATCTGCTACCTGCTCTCGTGGATAGTGGAACTTCATTTCAATGTGCTTGCTTCGACTATGTGCTATCGAATTCTTTGCCAGGTTGATAGCTGACATGTTGTCGATCTTCATGGTAATTATTCCATGATCTTTACTTGTGATTTCTTCGATCAAGTTCACCATCCAAGTTGCTTGACATGCGCAAAGAGAAACAGCTACGTATTCTGCTTCGCATGATAATGCCACTACTGGTTCCTTCCTCAAACTCCAAGCAACTGGCGCACCACCTAACATAAACACATATCCTGCTGTGGATTTTCGATCCTCAACATCACTACACCAGCTCAAATCTGTGTACCCCACTAACTTGCATTTGTTTCCTTTATCAGCTGTTGGAAATAAAATGCCATAGTCAAGAAATCCTTTCATATACCTCAATATCCTCTTCGTTGCTGCTAGATGTGATACCTTTGACTTCTGCATGAATCTACTTACCATACCCACATTGTATGCTATGTTAGGCTTCATATGACAAAGGTATCTTAAGGATCCCATAAGTCTTCTATATTGGGTTGGGTCGACATCATATTCTTCTGAGTCTTTCGACAGTTGTAGTCTTGGTTTTGCAGGTGTCGAAGTCTAATTGCATTCTTCCATCTCAAATTTCTTGAGAATTTCTCTTGTATATCTTATTTGATGCATCATCAAACCTCTACGAGTCTTGTAGAATTCGATGCCAAAGAAATATGAAATATCACCCAGATTAGACATTTTGAATTTCTTGCTGAGATCACCTTTGAAATCTTCGATCTCCTTCCTGCAACTACATGTTATCAATGAGTCATCTATATAGAGACATATAATAAACAATTCATTATTTGCTTCTTCTTACATATATTCCATATTCAGTTGTGTAGTTTACAAATTCCTTCTTCCTTAGAAAACTATCAATCTTCTTATTCCTAGCTCTTGGAGCTTGTTTCAATCTATACAGGGCTTTATGCAGCATGTACACCTTTTTCTCTTTGTCATGTTTCACAAATCCAATTGGTTGTTTAACATAAACTTCTTCGTCTAAGGGTCCATTCAGGAATGCATACTTCATGTCCATTTGACATATATGTGAACTGTTTATTTGTGCTAGACCAATACCTAACCTGATTATTTCGATCCTAGCCACATGTGCAAAAACCTCATCGAAGTCAATTCCTTCTTTCTGGAGAAATCATTTTGTCACTAGCCTTGATTTATGTTGAGTTACTTTCCCTTTTGGATTCATCTTCACTTTGTATACCCACTTGACATCAATTCCCTTCTTGCCTTGAGGAAATTCGACAAATGACCAAGTGTTGTTGTCTTTGATGGATTTCACTTCTTCGTTCATTGCTTTCACCCAATTTGAATCTTTCAATGCTTCAGCTGCATTGATAGGTTCGACATCTACATAGAAAGCATAGTGTATAAGTTCACCTTCATTACCAACCACACAATCTTGCAATCTTGCAGGCATGCGTCTAGTTCTCTAAGGTTTGTTTGTACTTGTACTTGGTTGATCCATAATTGTTGGTTCCTCTTGTCGAACTTCTCTTTTGCCTTGAGTTTCTGGTTCTTCAAGTAAATTTCTCACTGAATCTTTCTTGACATTTTGAGTGCAATCTCATTATTTAATCTCATCTATGATCATGTCCCTGTTGATCACAGTCTGCTTGTTCATTGGGTCGAGCAACTTATAACCTCCTATCGAATGATATCCTATTAGGATCATTTGACTTGACTTGTCATCAAGTTTTCTTCTCAATTGATATGGCATATGTCTATGTGCAATAAATCCAAATACCATCATATGACTCAAACTAGGTTTTATATCAGACCAACACTCTTTTAGATTAATCCCTTCTACCTTCTTCGTTGGACATCTGTTCAAAATATAAGTTGCAGTAGACACAGCTTCACCCCAAAATTCTTTAGGTAAATTCTTGCCTTTCAACATACTTCAAACCATATTCATGATGACTCAATTCTTCCTTTCTGCTATTCCATTATGTTGTGGAGTGTAGGGTTGCACCACCTCATGCACCATCCCTTAATATATTGTAAAATAGAATTTCGTGAGTTTTTATTTTACAGGAGATTCGTCTTTTGAACGGTCCTTGTAACCCTAAATATAAATAACCTTAAATATAATTGAGACTACTCACTCATGGTTGAAAACGCAAGCATAATCACATATATTAACATTTTTATAAAGCAAAGCAAGATTTCAATAAGCAATTGAGAAATAACAAAAATAGAACATGAATTAATCAAAGAAAGTAAAATACAACAATGCTTGCTTGTTATTTCAATTGCAAGAAAAATATAAAGTGCAAAATGTAATAGTCTAAGAATTTTAATGGATGTTTACCCAAATATTTTAAAAGTCGAACCAGATATATTGGTTGAACCGATTCAACTAAGAAATATACTCTAGTCTTGTTCGGTTTAGACCAACAAACCACTAGTTATACAAAACCGTTTAAATCGGACAAACTCAGTAGAACCATTATGTAGATATGGTGACGAGACCTTTTTCTTCTCAGATTCCTAACTCTTGGGGACAAACTCAGAGGTGTTGGCGAGAGTACTCTCTCATCGAGACATTCTCCTAGATTTGAATGGGAGATATTCAAGTAAACACAGTGTTTTAGCAATACATGTAATTGTTTTGTTTAAGTTTAGCAAAATAGATTAGAATGCAATTATAACAAACTCTATATTGAATGAACATAAGTTGTACATAATCATTATAAATAGAAATTGGTTACTTACTGTAATCACAATCATTTTCTATCAGATCTACAATAGATTAATAACTAAATTCTCTCTTTCTCTCTTCTAGATTGTGCTAGATAAAGAACGCTTCCTTCTCTATTTTTCTAATACTTTGAAGCATCTAACTATGAGAAAACCTAAACACACTTAGAGATGTTTTAAAATAGATTTTAGACTACATTACCTTTGAATCCTTCAAAGAGATGAAGGAAACCTAGCTCCTAAACTTCATTTATAGAAGGGAGGTAAGTAAACTCACAATGGGTTGAACCATAAATATCTCACCAAATGATATCCATGTATACAATCTAACTTTCTAAGCTAGATCAATCTCATTTAATGCATTTTGTAAATATTTACACAAATATTTTACTACACATTAATAGATTAGATAAAACTGCATGATTAAAAAAGCAAATAATATATGCTCTACCAGAACTGGCAATAATACATGTAAAGAAGGCAAAATGGTAAAATCTTAATGCAACATCCATATCACAATATTATATAAGCAAAACGCAAAACTTGGCGCCTAATATCAAATTTTAACAAAGGTTATGCAAATGAACAAACTAAATTTCCAATGAACTACTAGTCCCCAGAGCACTAGCCAAAAACACTTAGAATACAGTTTGTTTTTCAAAGTTGTTACAAATGACCATGTAGATAAGAAAAGAATAACACGCAACTGAAGAGAGAAGCATGCTGTCAACTTCCAGTAGCGAGTCTACACAGATCAATGGTAACAGGCGAACCAATCCTTACATTTAAGTTGTATGTTCTTCACTTCACAAAAGCAAGATATGAGAAGCCAGATATGAATCACAACATTTCCTGTGACTTCCGTACACATCGGCTAACCTTTTTCTTGAAATCGTCCCTCCTGTCTCTCCACTCCTTCTGCAAATATGAACATCACACGAGTCTAAGAAAAACTTCAAAACAATACTCCAAACTGTCAAGATTGAAGCAATTTAAAACGCATCAATCAAGATATTAGTAACAGCAATGTGTATTTCTAGGAGTGTTTTCCAGAATAAAAAAATTACAGGATAATATGCTAAATCCTCCAGTACTCAAACAAATGACAGTGTAGAATATGTTCAATCCTTGAGCAGCAGTGTTGTCAAATTTCCGCCTTGGAGTTATAGCCTGGCAGACTTTGTTCCACCCTCCATAGGCCACAACACCTATTATATCACACAATGTTTCTGCCATAGGCTGCAGCATCGTGTTTATATGGCAGATTTTTGGCTGGCTGCCATAATCCGCAATTCTTCATTGATAACACAAGGTAGCAGGACAAACCATTTTTTTTTGGCTCAAATGGGGGTATAAAAGAAGTCATCTGGACAGGTTGAGGTCGAACAAAAACAGTGCAGTGAAGATCGTCATCCTAAAACTAATTTTTAGTATGTCAGATAATGCCAACATGCAGGCATGGCAATCTCATCCTACACATTAGTATTCAGCATGCTGCAACCCGCTTGTGAAGATTTAAAAACTGTCCTTACAATTAGACGGTGAAGTGCTGCAGGTCAGAGTATTCACTGGTCTGGCTGCTACAAAAGTAATGCTATAATTGAGACCTCTTGTAGCCCTGACATCTCTGAAACAAGACGCTTCTTATGTCCTACACTAACACGACACTGAAAGTGTTTTGTGATGTTGTACGGGACAAAATGTTGGGTGGTTAAGAATCGAAGTGAAAATTAAGTGTAGTAGAGATGAGGATGTTGTGTTGGGATGTGTGGTAAGACTAGACGGGATAAGATTAGAAATGACAATATTAGAGTGTGTTGAGGTAACACCTACAGTACAAAAGATGGTGGAAAATAGGCTTAGGTGGTTTGGACATGTAGAAAGAAGACCTCTAGATTTTGTTGTAAAAGTAGTTCAGGTGGAGAGGAGTCAAACAATTAGAGGTAGAGGAAAACCAAGAAAAACTATAAGAGAAACTATTAAGAAAGATCTTGAGATTAACGAATTGGATAGAACATTATGGCAGAATTTGATTCATGTAGCCGACCCCACTATGTGGCATAAGGTTTGGTTGTTGTCGTTGTTTATTTCCTTTCAAATGCTATAATTGAGGCTGAGCTTTTCTGATTGTTTATTTCCTTAAAAAAGCACACCATATATAGTGGCAATTGAACTTCTAATCAAATGCTACAAATCCCTAGCAAAATGTAGGAAGGGATCCTAGTACACATGCCTGAGAGGAAGGAATCCTAAAACAGAAAGGAAAAATCTCAGCAGAAATTGAATTTTAAGGAAAAGGAAGCGTGTTTTTATTCAGTCAACTAGTAGTGACCCTTGTAGCCGAGATTAAGCCTATCAGTATGATCTTGCCTAGTCTTTTCTTTTCTAGTTATAAGATTATGGTTTGTATAATATATTTAAATCATCCTTGTCTTTTTTTTTTAAGTATTCATGATGTGAGTTAGGGTGAGCAGGGTGTGGTTTTAATATTTTCTCTTTAAAAAATGTGAATGGGTGGGTGGAACTGCATCTGGAGAGCGTGAAACTAAATGGTGGGTGATCCAATGGATCTTAGATGAGGCTCTGATACCATCTTAAGAAATGTGGTTGGGCCTAACTCATCCCTACAAATCCGGCTTGTAAGGTGAGGATTGCCACCACTTATAAACACATGTTCAGGCCATATATTGTCCGATGTGGAACTCTTAACATTTTTTAGTGGAAGTAGGTTGGATTCCCATCCCAAAACTTGTGGGGCAGATATGAGTGTTAAGTGTTTTCTTGAAATGTGATGCAAAGTTGTGTTGAGGAAAACCCAGTCAGTCCCTACTTGCCTCATTGCCAAGCCATCTGACATGCTAAGAGAAAAACATTCTCATAAATTTCTTTTGTGCTTCTTAACTCTAATTACAAATATCGTGTTTCATTTAACCCTAATGTAGCATGTGTAGTGCCTAAACTACGATATTGATATTATTTTTCAGTTGTATTTAATCACTCATAAAAGTCATCTTTTCTAAAGATAGAATTTATCTCAGTTTGTTATCTACTCAATTATCAGATAAGTATTTTACCATACATGCTTGTATAATATGCAATTCCACATCTCACTCTTTCCATGCTGTATCTATTATGAATGTACACCAGAACTTAACTCTATTAAATACTCAATCTTAAGAAAATATCTACGGAAATATTTGGAGAATATATACCAGGAAACCAATCTAAGGACAAAAGTTTGTTTTACTAGTATATAACAAAGTTGGTAAAACTCATAAGTGGCAAGATTGTCAAGATAAATATCGGTTTGCACTTTGCAATTCCTTTTCTAGGATTCATACATAGTTGAGATAGAGTGGTGGAGATTGCAATAAAAAATCATGTAAATAAGAAAATAGGTCAAACTTACCGCAGCTTCAACATTTGCAGGAGATTCATCATTGGGACCAGAAAGCATCGATATGATACTCAACACTATACTCTCTACCTGCAAGACAGCACACAATATTTATTAATAAGAAAATAAGCAGGTTTGAAAAGATTTAAATGTAGCAAGTATGTCAAATCACTCATGATCAACAAGTGCCATACCATTTCCAAAGGACATTCAACAAGTTATCATTAATGCCTAACCGAAATTATTAATGTTTAAATTCGCAATATGACATTAAATATTATGTGTTCTCTTTCAGGCCAGTACCAATGTCGGCTCTCCTTCAACTTATATCAGATTTAGTTACTACCAGACTCAGTTTGCTAAATAACCTAAGCCATGGCTTTTTATAGTATTTAGCTAAAAAAAGCCAGACAGAAACCATTCAAATAGCCTTTAAGGCCTAACAAACAGTGTTGTCGATGGCGGTCTATGGCATAGAGCCAAAATACCACCATACTGGCCACTTCACGGCGCCATTATAGCGGATTATGGTGGAAAAATCTGCAATATCGGCCAATATTTACCATAGCGGCGAGCTCAAAACATAACCGCTGTGTAAATCTGCCATAGTGCCACGGCGCCGCAATTTGATAACACCGCTAACAAATCAGTATTTAAAATTTTAAGCATGTCATATTACTTATGAAGTTGAGCCTATAAGTTTATTTAGTGGGTAAGCATATCAGGCTCCTGCATTTGAAAAATTGAGCCAAGTGTTGTCAATTGTGAATCGCAAAAAATAGTGGTTTGTTCAAATTATGCTATGCAACGCAACAGTGCCATAGTGCTGATAATTCATAATATTTATACTCTAAATAGCATATCACGGAATTTAATATGAATTACTCTTTGAAATAGTGTTATAGGGAGCTGCTATTTCGCAATACAAACCATTTCCACCTCTATTAGACACTGCTAATCAGCATTTCTATTACCAAGTTGATTTAGTCAACAATATCAATGCAGAATCACCAATTGAATAATGAAAAGCATAATTCTCATTATTTAAATAAATGAACCGAATTAACAGTTTTATGTTTGCACATACAGTATGAACAGGTGTCCATCGCTCACTTGCAAGCTCATAACCATTTGGGTCATCGCCAGGAGGATGAAGAATCGATATGCAAACCCGCCCATCAGGATATACTGCAAAACATCATTCATCTTCATGAGTATTGCATCCAAGAAGAATAGAGTACGCTACATAAGATTTTCACGTATTTATGCATCAGAGAAAAAGAAAAAAAAAACCCAACCATTTGGATGCCATATCTCTGAGGTGAACTTCACAGACGGTGGACTGTTAGGGTAGTTCGGCGGAAAGCTCATAATGGCATTGAAAAATCCTCCCTCACTACAAGTAAATTCAAGAATCGACAAACCAATAAGCTGAGTGATCACAGAAAGTAAAACCAAATTAAAACTATTAAATCACTAAACTCAAAAAACAATCAAATAAGAGTAAGTAAATTAATAATGAGATCATATATTTTAAAACAAAACAAAAACAAATTCAATCCTCATGAAACTATATCATCAACACAAAAACTAAAAATCGAAAAAACCAAAACCGGCGAATCGAAAAAATCATGACTAAAAAACCTAAGTAATAATTGAAAATCATATTAATTAATCTATTGATACAAAGAGCTTACTAAAGAGTATCAGGAGGTCCAATTATGGTTACACTCCATTCAAAAATGTTGGTTTCGTCGACCAAACCAGCGGAAAATCCATCAACGGGGTGTTTGCAAAGATCTGCAAGAAAAGTAAGGTTAATCAGAAGACAGCGGAAAATCCACGCGAATATGAAGAAATTCAAAAGAAACGGTGAAAAGAAAGAGGAATTGATTGATTACCTTTGAGCTGTTTTTGAAGGAGAAGGCTTGCTTGAGAGGCCATGGAAACGGAAAGAGGAAGAGAGTTTAGAGAGTTGAAGAGGGTTTGCTTGAGATTGTGAACAAACAAACAAACCAGAAAGAGAGGTTCTAAAGCCCACACTTTGATTATTTGTATTCTATATCATTCAATTATTATTATTATAAGATTTAATTCAATGTACTGTACATTGTTGTACACGTTAAATTAATTGTGGAGTTAGATGATATAAAAATATTTAGTGTTATTAATGAATATGTACATATGATATAAAATTGTTTTATACATATATTTCTATTAAATTATTAGAAATAAATATTATAAAAATATTTTTTATTAACCAATGATATTTATAAAAATATTTATATATATTATTGGTGTATATATTAAAAATAGTTTATGTTACATATTCAAAATTTAATATTTAACTGTTTATAGAAAAATTAACTGTTAAATGATTAAACATATGCATAGAAAATTAATGTTGAAATGCTTATAAAAAAATTTAAACTTATAATGATATTTTTCACTATAAATATTTTGTTTTTTAATAAAAGTAAACTTATTAACATTTTGTTAAAATAGTTGTAAGATAATATGATATTATCTCTGCTTTTAATATAAATTTTATTTGAATGTATTTTACTAAATTTCTTATAAATATCAATTATTTTATATAAAATATGATCCTTTCTACTAAATTCAACGTTAATTATTATTATATTATTATTAAATCAATTAATAATTAATATATTAATATTATAAATACTTAATTAATCTACATTATTTCGTAACCAATAGCAAATAAAAATATTGATTAAATCTCTATATTAATTATCAAAAAATATTTAAAAAGTTCACAAATTTTGATTGCATGTATGTTTTTTTTTTATAATTATTACCATTTCATTTATCCAAAAAAAGTTATTTAAAATTGAGAAGTGATTTATATATCTATATACACAAAGTTCGTGTACAATTTTTAGCTTGTGAATAGAAATTAATCCCAGTATATACCCAATGAAAGAGACAGAAGTACTCATGTACTGTGCTTGTGTTTGAGTTGTGTTATCAGTTATGTGTTGTGCCTTTATGCATCCGTATTCGGTGGAAATGTATGGGAGGTTTGATTCTCTGTGACACTGCTTTTGTTTCTGATACTCCTTTGTCCAACCAAATCATGCCAGGTAAGAGGTCTTGGTGCTTTTCGTGTCATATGTGGGGTCATCTTTGTTTTGCTTTGCTAGAGGCACGCACATAATAATAACCCATTTGAGTTTCCTGTACCTATACGTTACTTATATGAACCATTTTGTTTTCTGGTGAGGTAAACAAGAACCATTGAACATATAATAAGGATGGTATATGGACAATTTGATTGTTATCTCAAAATTTTTAAAATTAACTTTTAGTTAAATAAGGATCACTTTTAGTTAAATAAGGATCTCATAAAATATTTGTGAGATTAAGATTAATTATATAAGTTCTTTATACATAAGTTTTAAAAATTTGAGACGACTTTTATGATATCTTTTTAGTGATTATATATAAAAATAAATGATGAAAAATAGATTTGGAAAATGAATGTGTGCTTCGAACACGAAAATAATATTGTTAATTTTTATCAAATGAATATTTGATGAGTGCTAAATTGTTGTGAATTTGAGTGTGAATAATTAGTATTCATCGACTTAATTCATTTGTTTTTCGTCAATAAACCTCAACTATGTAAATATTTGTATATTGTGTATAATCATTTTCATGTACATATTGTATCTTTTGATAGTTTTTCACTTATTTTGTAGGTATTCAAACAGTGATATTGAGTAATTGTCTTGTAGATCATTGAATAAGCTTTCAAAGGCTTCTGATCTTGTGTCAATCAGAGTTGCGGTTTAGAAGTTATGATGAAAACAAAATCTGTCAATGCAGCAAACCGCGCTAAACGGTCGAACCATGCTAAGCGCGCCTTGGGATCACCATAAGCCGTATTTTTTTGACATTTTTTGAACACGTTGAGCACCTATATCGCGCTTAGCGTGCCCTGGTGCAACAACAACTCTATTTTAGTGTTTTTTCACACTTTTTGGCTCATTCCATCATCTTTCTTCATGGTGGCAACCTAGAGGGAGTTGAGAAACATTTGCAGAGATAGAGAAGTCCTACAAACAACATAGAAGCTGATTCTTGCGGATTAGAGTCGAGTTTGAGTTACCCAGTGGGATACCTCGGTTGATTCTTCTCCCTCTTCACTTTTCCATCGTCGTGGTTAGAGACCATGAGTGGTTAGGATCTCTTTTTTGTTGGTTTTGGTTATAATAACTCATACTCATAAGTATGTGAACCGGTTGATTATTTGATTTTATTGATTTCACTTGTGTTTATATAAAACCTAGGTTTTGGGAACCCTTTGACAAACCCATTTCAAAACCTATGATCCAATATTTTTTGACTATCGAATACCATAGTCTGGACACGGAGGTGGGATTTGATATTCATTTGTACTCGATTATTAATGTTACCGTAAATCTTGGTTGGGCACGATTGAGTTAGTTACGGTAAATTCCTCTTCATTTGGTTGGACACGATCGATGTCAAAGAGGGATTCTTGGTAATAGTGAATGATTGAGAAGTTCACATGTGACAGATCAGTTTGATATGTATGTTGTATATTTGTGTTTATTGGTCACAGTGTTAGATGCAGTCTATTTAGGAATCGGTATTTATGCTTTAGCATTTGTTAGGTCTTGAATGTTACACATAGCTTTAGGATTAATGTTCACTTTTGTATCGATTCTTAATGTTATTTCTTTGGACACAAACGGTATGGTTGAAACCTCGTAGGGATTTGGACACAAACGCTGATGTGAGAAATACATGATGGTATTGAGGAATAAATAGATTGTGTATAACTGACTGATAAAAGGCATATTTTCGAACTTAGTTGCCACCTTCGGAGAATCATGGCGTCATCTTCATACGACGACACTTCTGGTCAGATAAAGAACTCAGTTTCCACCTTCGGCTCCAATATTCAACCTTCTATTTTGGATATCCGAACAACAACGGGTGTGATGAAGAATTAGAACTACTCTTATTTCACATTAATAGCCTAGGCTTAATTTTCAGGATATGAAAGATCAAAACTATCTTAGAATAATTAAGGCCAACTTTAATGAATAAGTCATGTTTTGCACTAAATTTCCACTGGTGGAGGTTGGGCTTTGAAATACCCTGATTTCTATTAAAATAAGTAAGGTCAAATTTAATTTAATAAAATAAGAATGATCATCCTTAAATGTTGAACTTGAATAATCAACTTTTCCTGTATTAATAGAGCATCATGTTCCATTCCAAATCAATCAATAATAGATTCACATTATATAAATTTTTGAATCCAGTATGGTATTCAGAGCTTTTTTCGCCACCATCGTGGCTTCGTAGATCCTATATTTTCGTCTTCTACTTCAAACTCGTTATGTTTATCTAATGGTGATTCCTTCATAACTAACGCTCTCATATACGGAATTGAGTATTCCTTTTGCTAGTTTCAACTACAAATTATAGAAAAACTAGATGATAAGAAATATCTAGTGTGGCTGCAGCTGGTTGAACCGGTGCTCCGAGCGCACCATCTTCAACATTATTGTGCTGCTCTATGAATTTCTGACCAGTACTTATCTGAAGCAGTTTGTCTTGCTGGTAACTTGAATTTTGCATTCACTGCATGGGAAGTGCAACTTCAATTGCTCCTTTAATGGCTTCAATTATCACTTTCTGTATCGCTTCTCCCTAGCGCCATTGGCTTTTGTCACACGTGGAAACTTTGGGATTAGATTCACAAGAATTTCCATTCTAAAGTTAAGGTACAAGCATGACAGCTGAGAACTGAGTTGCAGACACTCAAGAAAGGTACAAACACTATTACTGAATTTCTCGATAAAATCAAGGCAATCTTTGATTCTCTAATGTCAATCGGTGAAACGCTTTCTACGACTAAGCAATTGGATGTTATTCTCGAAGGACTTCCTTCAAAATATGAATCTCTAGTTACACTTATTAACAATAAGGTTGATTGGTTTGCTTTTGATGAGATCAAACCATTATTACTTGTGCATGAACAATGAGTCATCAAACAAAAAATTGTTAAAGAAGTTGCATTATTGAATGTTACTTAAGTATTTTCTGCAAGCAACCAAGATGTCGCTCCTCTGGCAAACTACATTGCTGACACTCTGTCAAATGACAACTCTAAATCTGAAAATTCCAATTCTTGACATAATTTTGATGGTGGTTGTGGTTCCCGTGGCAGCGACCGTTTTAGTCATTGTTGTGGCTTTGGCCGTGGGAATATTCAGTGTCAAGTCTTTTATAATTATGATCATGATGCATCCATTTGTTACCATCGCTTCAATACTCAATATGTTTCACAAGGTCAGTATCCTGTTGCTCCTGCTTATGGTAACTATGGTAATTTCCATGGAAATTTCTATCAGTATATGAGACCTGCTACTACTTCCAATTACACTATTAACGCCACATCTTAACTACATCAACCAACTACATGGACTATACATTTTCCTTTAGGTTCTTCTTCCTTAGTTCCTCAAGTTATATTTACCAAAGCTATTAATCCTACTGCTCACAGTCCTTTATTTGATACATGTGCCACAAACAATGTGAGTTCTCAGTCAGCACCTAACAATACTTCAGTGTCTCCTCCTCCTCACCTAGAAAATATCTTTATAGGAAATGGCCAAGGTTTGTGTTTTCATTCTATTAGCTCTAAGTCCTTTCCATATCTTATTAATCCTAAAATTCAATTTCATCTTAAAGATACACATGTTCCTTCAATCACTAAAGACCTAATTAGTGTTCACAAATTTGCTTATGATAATAATTGTTATTTCCAAACTCACCCATTTCATTATGTTGTGAAATCACAGACTGACAATGCTCATTTCCTTCAAGGTCATGTAGCTTCTAGTGGCCTATATCCTCTAGATAATACCAATTTCAAGTTTGTTCCATCTCTAAATAATATTTCCCTTTCCCAAGTGAATTACATTGTATCACCTCACACACTTTGGCATAATCGACTAAGACATCCTAGTTGTGTTGCTCTAAATTATGTTTTGAAGATGTGTAATCTCACTACTATTCCACGAAATAATATTGACTTTTGTGTTGCTTGTTGATCGGAAAAATAACAAGTGTACTATTTTTACCGATGTAGTAATAATGGGATTTTCCCAAAGTATCGATCTCGAGAACTACGTAGGAAATACCGAGTTTTCTTATTATTTCAATTGAACAAAAACAATAGTTGTGGGTTTGATTGGAATAAATCCTTGCGAGGTATTCAAATTACTAAATGTAAAAGGTGACTTTTCTTCTTGATTAAAGTATGATAGGGGTGAGTGTATGATTTTCTATGATACGACCTTCACTCTTTGATCTTTTCAACAAATTCATTTACCTCAATTGCTGACTCTTAAGATTATCTTCTTCTAACTCCTTAGAGAAAAACCTTTAACCTTCTATCCTAATTTCAATGTCCATTTAAATTTTTTTAGAGGTTAAGCATTCAATTATCAAGAATAATTCAGTTATTATATGATTTCCCTAGTCCCAGGTGAAATCATCTATAAAATCATTATTTAGAAATCCTTAACACGACCGTCCGATTCTAATTTGTTAACAACAGTGAAACCCTATAGTCCCATAAGTTAAAGCTATCAATTTTCCTAAATAATAAAATTATTGCATAAAATTATGATGTTGATTAAAACAAAGAGTTCAATATTCTTATCATAACAAATCATGGACACCCCCTAGCATTGGGGGATTTAGCCTCTCATAGAATTCAAAGGTACATACATACAAATATTAGAATTAGAAATTACGATAAATTTGGAATCTTCGATCTTTAATTGCTATCGCGCATGAAGAGTTCTTCATTCCCAAAGCTTCCCAATCTCCAGTCTTCTATCGTGTAAAATCTTCAATGATTCAAAAAGTACTCTTCTCTGGTTCAAAACAGGTTTTAGTAATGTTAGGTCATCCCTCAGCAGAGCAAAGTGTACAAAATGCCCTTCGTTCCCCAAAAACAATTAAAATCCCAAGACTTGAAATCTCATTCGCCACACTGACATGGGCTGTGTCGCGTGACACGGGCGGCCATGTCAGCTTCTACTCTTGGCTTTTTCTATGCTTCCTTGCCAGTTGACCTGACACGGGCTGTGTCCTGTGACATGGGCGCCCGTGTCCTGATCCCTAATACTTTTTATTTCGCCTTGCGTTTGCACCGATCCTCTAGCTATTTTACCTGCACCTGAGATTACAAACAACTACCAAACAAACCATCAAAAGCATCTAAAAGACATGAAATTCAAATAAAAACAACACAAAGATAAAATTGCGAACAATAACATAACTTAAACAAAACGATTAAAAGACAAACCAAATTGTTATAGAGTTGATGAACTTATACCGAATAGGTGACAAAAATAAGGTAAAAATGGTGATTGATCACAACCCTGAACTTAGCTCATGCTTGTCCTCAAGTGATATAGACGATAACAATAAGGTCACCCCAGAATTCCTTCTTACCATAACACAGCCGATGTTTTTCGCAACTAGCTTTCCACTTTCTTAGTCGGGATTCTGGCTCACCGATCCAAACTATCCACTGCACTTCCACATCAGAGTACTCTTGCATCTGCAAGCTTTTTCACACTTCTCACCAAATCTCTCGGGGTTAAAGTGTTTTTGCACTCAAAATTTAATAAATGCAATATCATTACACAAATATATTTCACATACTTTTGGAAGTCTTTGAGTTGTAACGGGGCTTAGGTATGGTGGGATAAATAAACAAAATGGATAAACAAAGGGCTTTTGACTCGGCATCTGTGTTTCTTCTCTTGTCTCTGTGCATACTTTACTACACTGGGGTTTTATTTAACTTTCTTGAGCAAGTGCTTCTTTTCTCTTCTTTTTTTTTTCTTTTCGAGGCATTCATATGCTTCCCATTTTTTCTTTTCCTTTTTCTTCTTTCTTTTCACTTTTTTTTTTTGCACTTTCCCTTTTTCTTTAAGAATCACAACCCCAAACTTAGATTTTTGCACAATTTCAACATCTACAACATTCATGTTGAGAAAAGGGTAGGAAGTGTATGGCCAAGGGTTAACATATGTGGTTAAACAAACAAGGGGAAAAGGCTCAAATGTGGTTAACAAAGGATAAACATATGATACGGGATGACTAGAAAGGCTCAGGGTGAAAACAAACAACGTGCCTTAATGTGTGTTATCATGTTGTATTGTTCGAGTAGTGTACATGCAAAATTGGAGTGATAAAGTCATACCTGAATGAACTCTCATGATGGTATTCTTATATTTGGCTTTATGTACTCTCACCATGTTGGATAAGCTTACATGTTCCAAAGCACTTCTCGTGTAATGCAGCTTCTTCTCCGGTTTAGGTATACCATACTACCCTCTCAGTCTAGTGTCATCAAATTGCGTCCAACACTTACTCTTTTTGTCACCTCAGCTCTATCAACTTCCTAGGGTGCCCGAGGAGCAAGTCCGAGTTGCATCTTTCATCCACTAAACTACTCATTTGTCTTTCCTTCTACAAAGTACTATAAATCTGCATCACATTAGTGACAAAACAAACAAGTCGAAAATAACAGAAATTTAAAATACTTAAATTAAAACTACTTAAAACCAACTAACACAAAAATAGAGACAAAAAGAAAGAAAAACCCTCCCCCACTTGAACTAAACATTATCCCCAATGTTTTCGTACAAGAGAGAAGGGCACTCACAAAATGTCACTACCGAGGAGGAGGAAATTGCAACATCAAGTGTTGCATCATCCAGTGCATTTCATTCATCATTTCCCCTTATTGAGTCTGGTCATTTCCTTATCGGACTAGTTCGACTCCTTGGTGTGCCTTCTCAGCACGAAGATCACCCAACTCCTTTTGTAACCAAACCCACTCCTATCGGGTGAAAGATGATGACCATGTGGTCTCTTTCTCCATAATGTCGTCCTCCATGTGGTCTTCCCCAGCTTGATCATTCTCTTCATCTTCGACCTGATATCCTCAAGCATAAATCCCATAGTCCCAATTCTAACTATTTAAGATTGTAACTTTTCCGGATCATGGAGCATGAGGATGACCCTTTTTGAACATATTAACCTGAAATGACTTCCCTGTATCTGAATCATACTCTGGTTGATAAGGGCACTCATATATATCTTAGTCATACCTGTAACGGGTGCCTCATCCAGTGCATCAGGATCATAACCAAAATGTATGGCTATCCGTGTAATTATTCCTCCGATAGAAATATCACCAGATGCTGCTCTTCCCACTTTTTTATATGGTTCACAGTAAAAGCAACTACATTTATCGGGGTTGCAGTCTCCATGGCATACAATAAAAAGAGTTATGGCTGAGTTGCAACTCTCATACTATCACCCATGCCAAACAAAGAAAAGGCCAAACATTTTTGTGCATACCTGAAGCATGGGTTTTGGATACGATACGCCTTAGCACCCTTAGCAACATATGCACCTGTGGCTGTGATATCCCCCAAAATCTGCTTGCACTAAATGTCTCTGGAATAGCTCCTAGTCTATACACGGGTAATCGGAGGATTCCACCCAATTCCTCCCCAGTCAACTGATGGTCAACATTAAACAATCTGAAAGTCAAGGTTGTATGACATTGGGCGGTCCCTTCCCAAGTCAGCTTCAACTTAAAATCAACAGAATTCAGAAACTCAAGTCTTATGCGCTCAAAAGTGGGCGCTTCAAACTGCATAAATTCTAACACCCCTAATACATGCAACATTCTATTGACTTCATCAGATAAACCCAGACTAGTTAGAGTTTTAGGACACATGTACCTTGTTAGCGTCATCTTACGCCGAATATGGTGCAAGTAACGCACCTAGTGTTCCTATTTATCAAAAATAATGTTGTGGGCACTAGGTGGGGCAGCAGCTGAGGAATTTCTCCTTGGTCTGGACCTTGAAGATTCACTTGTTGGCTGCTTTCCTCGCGCAATACGCTTTGGAGGCATGTTGAGTACCTCAAAAAAATCACAAAAACTAAAAACAAAAATTAGGAGAAGCGACAACCGTGGGGTGGTAGAGGGTGAAAAGGTGAACAATTTTTGTGAAGGCGGTATAGTGATATGGGTAATGAGGTGGTGGGAATTTGAAGCTTTTGTTGATGGATGCTATGCAGGTTTTAGGTTTTTGGTGAGAGAGAAGAAGAAAGAAGAAAGAAGAAAGGAGGAAGAAGAAGTTATGAGGTGGGTGGTGTTAAAGTGGTGTAAAAGTTGGTTTTAAGTGAGTGGCCCTATCCAAAATAAAAGAAAACAAAAATTTAAAATTAAAATCCGCAGCCTGACACGGGCTATGTCCGATGACACGACCACCCGTGTCGTTCCTTCCCTCATGTAATTGAGTATCATGCTCCAAGTTTTCTAACACGGGTTATGTACCATGACACAAGAGGCCGTATCAGCCTCTGGAAAACGTGTTGTCCTTTGGCATTTTGAATCTGTTGACACGGGCCATGTCCCGTGACACGAGCGGTGTAACATCCTAAATTCCTCGACGAATAATAATAACAAAATCACAGTACTATTTTTCTTTTTCAACTCATTTAGGATGCGACATAATCAAAACCACAACAGCTCATTCATCTAGATACATAACACACACTAGGATAAACATGATATAGTCTTAAATCAAACAACTTCATTGAAATAGCGGAAATATTTCAAATCCAACAAAACAATTTCAAACCAAATATTCGTGAGTTCATAATACTCCATTCGGAATCAATTACAGAAAAAAAACCAATTAAGTAAACAAGCATTTATCCCCAATCCCAAGTGTTATGTATCAGAGTATAACACCGACTCGAGCTAAAAAGAAGAGAAACCTCTTCGGCTCCTGCTACTCGAACTACTCTTGAGTATCTGCATATTACCCACGTAGAGGCAACATAACAACAAAAGGGGTGAAATATCACAACAATATAAAGAACAATATAATTATAGATATACAAAGTTATCATGCATAATTATTAGTGTTCAAGTACCTCATCATTACAACATAATTATTATTAATCGAATAATTAGAATTCCACAATCAATTATTGCATCATAAGTCAACAACAAAGTATGCAATGTAACTTAACATCGACATTATGCATGCGGTATCGAGATTACCATTAAATTCACTCCATTTAGGATCGGGGGTCACCATTTTCATGAACAATTGGTTCACCTAACTACTAATCCACTTCATCTAGGATTACAGCCATCAACAAAAGGGCATAAACGTATTCACCTCGCTTGTATCCACTCCACCTAGGATTTTAGCCAACAACAACAACAACGATGCAATACGAATGCATGAGACATAATCATGCAACTCAACAACATAATACATTAATTTCAATCATCATCAATGTCTTACCGTTTCCAGCCACCTTCTGTAAACCAACAACAACAATGCAATGCAATGCAATGCAATACAAACATTTATTTTCACACCATCGTTCACAAGCGCATAAACATACATCACCAAAAAGGAACATAAACCCAAAATTATCAAGTTAATGATTTTAAAAGTATTTTTATAAGAAAGATAGTGATTTTATATTTCTAACGATTCAAACGGTGCGTCAAACGGATACCCGAACGCGTAGTTATGATTTTTCAAAGATTACGAAAATTTCAATTTTATTCAGTGGTAACCGGTTACCCCCTGGTGGGAACTGGTTCCTGCGAAGTGCAAAAATATTCTGTCAACAACAATTTGGGGAACCGGTTACCCTTCACAATTTTTCCTCAAAACCAGGATTTTACACGCGGTAATCGGTTACCCCCTGGTGAGAACCGGTTACCACTGCTATTTTTCCAAAAATTCTGCAACTTGTAGATTGCGATTTGCCCTCTGCAAAAACCCAAAAATCAGAATTTCTTCACACAAAATAGCAATGATAACATCATCAAACATACCCAAATCATGTCTATCGATTATAAAATATTCACAACACCAAAATTGACTAATTTCAACCAATTCATCATATGCAATAATTAATTTACAAAGCAACACAGTCACACAAAACAACTACACATTCAACCACACATACCTATGATTATACTAACCCTTATAGAGTTGGAACCTCACCCTTACCTTAGGATTGAAGGTTTTTCTTAGCTCTTGATAGGTCTCTAACAATAGAGTTTCCTATTCTTTCCCTAATCCTCTTACCTGTTCTCTTCCTCTTCTACCTTTCCTTATTTTCACGATGTGAATAATGAACACTAAAACCCCAACTCTTCCTTATAGTCATATTTTCCCTTAGGACCCTTTTTTTATTGGTTTTACCTTTTCTATCCTCACTTATGCTATATGTTATACCCCAAAATTTTCCCTCCCACTTTTAGAAGCAAGATACATCTCCATGCCCAAGAAATACTCAAGGGTTGATCAGACAAACCCTCTCTTAAGCAATCAATTCACAATTAGGGTTTTGCTCCTCTCAAGACAAAAGTGTTTTCTAATGGCTCAAGTGCATGTAATGCCTCCTCATATGCTTCAAAGTGTCACCATGTCAAGTTTCAAGCTTCATAGCCCAAGTTTTCTCAATCAATTACTTAGATGGTTGAAAATTAGTTGTATTGGACAAAAAGTCAACTGTGGTCAACATACAGTCAAACTTCATCATTTTTTGTCTACATCATGATTTTGAAGTCACATTCATCATTTGATCAAGGGTTATTCATGATTCATCAAGAAAACTCAAGAATTCATCAAAATTCAAAAGTTGCTAAATTAGGGTTTCTTATGAGAAAGTCAACAAAACTTTGACCAAGCATAACTTTCACATACTATATCAAAAATTTGTCAACCAAATCTCATTTTAAATTTAATACAATTCTCTACAACTTTGTCTCTCACAAGGTTTTCCCAAATATCCTGCATTTAAGAGATATGGGCCAAGACATTATAGGTCCTTTTAAAAGTCAACAAAAAGTCATCCTTTCTCAAAGAAGTGTACATAAACATGGAAGATTTAATGAAGATGAAACCAAAGAGATATCTTAGAGGATATTTTAAGATTTCTAAAAATTCGAAGACCATCCTCAAAATTGGAAAATTGAGCAAGTTATGGTTTGAGCAAGTTTAACAATTTTGAAGAAGTGCATGAAGAGAAATAGTGAGCAATCTTGAAAATTTTCTAAACGGGCCTATGTTTTCATGATTTGAACTTGTTTCTAATATGGCTTATGACCTCTAAGTCCAAGTACACGCCATCCTACTATTTATTTCATTTATTTTTGAATTATTTCACTTAAATTTAGATTTAAATAAAATAAAATGCAAGGAAAGAGGTCAAGGCGTGTGGGCTTGATTTCTGAGTTCCTTGAGGTCCAAGTGAGTCCATGAAAGCTGGAAAAATCATACAATAAGTGATTGGCATGAGATTGAACAAAATTAGAAAATTTTCATTTGATTTCCAAATAAAATATTTTCTCCATCAATGCAATATATTTTCTCACATGTTCTAACCTAATTCATTCATTATAAATAAGAAGATCAAAGACACAAGCCAGGGACACGTATTGCATGCTCAAGAAACCATAGCCTAACTCTCAAAATTTTACAAGTTTAGGGAAAGTTTAAAATCAATTTTCCAGTCACTTTCAATCAAAACCAAGCACCTATTCACTCTCCAGAGGTGTCTAGCAATCAATCCAAGTCCTTGCACAGGTTCAAAACATCCTAAGATCACTTCATTCGATCGCACCGGTTTGGTATAGTTCATCAATTTCAAACTCTTAACTCACGTGATATAAATTATGTTTATGCACTCATTCATGTTCATAATTTTGTTTTGAATAGATTTGATGCATTGGTTTGTAAGTTTTAGTGCAGGAATGAGGTTTCACCATGGCTAGGGCATATAACTTCTAAGCTTTCAAATCCATAGTTACAGGACGATTCAAGTCAAAATAACCCTAGATTTAGATTCAGCGCATGATTTTATGTTGATTTGGGTTGTTCCTTTTTATTTTTTCTTCGATTTCACGGGTTTGATAATTTGAGCAATCAGAGATGGTGATCGGAACCACTGTCGCATGGTGGTTGACTGGCAAAGAAGAAGCCAGGGAAGACGTGGCATGACAATATTCGTCCATTTGAAATACTTGGGGCCCATGCGCGCGCATTTGGCTTTTAGTTTGATTTTCAGAAAATAACATTGCATATATATTTATCCATGGGTGTTAATACATAGATGTATAGCCACCCCAGTGGCAAGGCATGTGCGTGTAGCCCATTCCTCTATCAGGTAGCTGGTTCGAACCTGCCTTTTACAACTTTTTTTCAATATTTTCTGATTTATGTAGGTGATGCATACATACAGTGGAAGGCGTGATATGATCACCACAGGCCAGTGGCCTAGTGGTCAAGTTTTGGACTGGCAACCCTAGGGTCACAAGTTCAACACCCTGGGGGGTCATCCCTATTTTTTTAAGCTTTAATCCCTTTAACATTTTTCTTAATTCTTTTTAATTACTTTTAAATTCTCTTTTCTATTTTAATTCTTTTCACAAATTTATTTTTAAAAACCCAAAAAAATATTTTCTTTTTAGATTTAGGCTTTAAAAATGTTAAATTAATTTTTGACACAAAAAATATTTTAATGTTCTTTTCATTTAAATTATTTTCTTAATTAATGTTTAATTAGCTTTTAATCTGTTTTATCATTTAAAATCAATCACAAAACACCAAAAATATTTTTTTTTAGTAATTAGGGTTTATAACATTCTCCTAGTATTTGAAATATTTTCTCTTTATTTATTTGTTTTTTTATTTAAATATTAGAAATCGATGTATAGGTTGTAAAGTTATTTTTGTAATAACGTAGATTTACTTTTCTCGCACTTTTTTCCTTATTATGTAACTATTCATGGGATGTAATAGCTTAGGTAAATTTACTTTTCCACGCCTCCTATTATGTAACTGCCCCAAAGCCTTGTAATAGCGTAGAATATTTTATTTCCCGCACTTTACTTTTCCGCAAATATTAAACTGCTAGATGTATGGTAATTAGGTTTTGTATGGCAAGATTTAAAATCAAATCTTAGAATAACCCTAAATCAAGATAAAATATCTGAATTGAAACACTCTTCACACTTGCACCCTTAGGGTATCCTCTCTTGTTGCCTTCGGATAAATGGTCATGTCCCTCGAACGTAGGGATATCATTAGCAAAGACGCTTAGGAATAACATCATCATAGTCCCTTCGACATAAAGATCATAGTCACTCGATGACCCTTGATGTTGCCCATGAATATATGATCTTGTCCCCTGGTTGTTGCCTACGAATAAATGATGATCGTCCCTACAAGTCACTAAGGTATCCTTACAATGTTTCCTTCAATGACCATACGATGACCCTACGCATGTCCCTTCACATCCAATGGATAGGGCTACCTGCCAATTAATGGTTTGGATATCACTATCCTAAAAGAGAAGGAAAATGATTAAGAACGACCTTTGAGTGGGTAAACTCTTAATTGCTTGCTCAAAATACTTTTCACACCCTCACATTTTTAAACAAATATTTTCAAACACTTCGTATACATTCTTAGGGACTGATACAAGAATCATTACAAAGTCAAATTCAAAATATTTTCAAACAAATTACACACAAAAGCAATTTTTCAAAAGTGAGCTAAGCAATTAAGAGCCCGTAGATAACTACGGATGAAAAGGGTGCTAACACCTTCCCTTTTCATTATTACCCCCAAACTCAAAATCTATCAAAGGTCTTTCCTATTATTTTCATCTTTCCTTATTGGATAAAAGAAAAATCGGTGGCGACTCTTGCTAACCGTAGCATTTGTGATAAAACGCAAAACAACCAAGTCAGTTCTCTCACCGTGTTAAACTATCAAATTTACTACCTTTCCCTTGAAATATTTCTACTACACTCCTTTATTTTAATTATTTAAAAATAATTAACTAATTAGTAACAACTTTTATTTTATAATATTTCTATTAATTCTAATAATAATTCTAACCTAATAATTTATTATCAAATTAATAGATCTAAAACAACCCTTCATACTCCTTAAATCTAACACTACCCCACACAAAGCAGTATCAAAACACACAATTCAATACACCATTTATCAGATAATTTCTAACTACACGATTGAATAGTTAAATAATTAATCGGGGTCGTCCATCTTATTCGGTAAGATGAACATTATCAATGAGACCTCTCTCATGTCCAGTGTAATACGGTTTCACCAGCTGTCCATTTACTTTAAAGGTATCACCGTTTTCTAGATTCTTCAGTTTTATCGCTCCATGTGGGAACACTTTATGAAAAATGAATGGTCCAGACCATCTCGACTTCAACTTTCTAGGGAATAACCTTAACCTGGAATTAAACAACAACATCGACTATCCTTCCTAGAATTCCTTTCTCTGGATCCATTGATCATGCCACTTATATGTCTGTTTCTTGTAGTCCTTTTCATTCTCATACGCCTGATTCTGAAGCTCCTCTAATACCTGAAGTTGAAGAATTCTTGACTCTCCAACTTTCATCAGATCATAATTTAGAAAATTTGATGCCCAAAAAGCTTTGTGCTCGAGTTCAAGCGGAAGGTGACATGCTTTACCATACACCAATTGATACGGGGACATACCTATTGGTGTTTTAAACACTGTTCTATATGCCCACAACGCATCGTCCAACTTCATTGACCAATCCTTCCGAGAGGCATTGACTGTCTTTTCCAGAATTTGCTTTATCTGTCTATTGGACACTTCAACTTACCCAATTGTATGAGGATGATACGTACTGGCGATATTATGCTTCACATTGTACTGCTTCATCAAATTTTCTATCAACTTATTTAAGAAATGTGTTCCTTCGTCAGTGATTAATGCTCTTGGCACCCCGAAGCTTGAGAAGATGTTATTCTTTAGGAAGTTCACCACAACCCTAGAATCATTAGTAGGTAGTGTCACTGCCTCTACCTACTTCGATACATAATAAACAACTACTAGGATGTAGTTTTTCCCAAAGGACGGAGGGAACGAACCCATGAAGTCAATCCTCCACACATCAAACAATTCCACTTCTAGCATTCCCTGTTGAGGCATCTGGTTTCTATTAGAGATCTTTCTAGCCCTCTAACATCTGTCACATTCTTTCACTTTACCTTGATCATCTTTAAATAGAGTAGGCCAATACAACTCAGACTGGAGGACTTTTGCAGCAGTTTTATCTCCACAAAAATGTCCCCCATATTCTGAGTCATGGCAGACTTTTAGGATATCCTTTTGTTCTCCCTTTAGAACACATCATCGAACCAATCCATCTATTCCTCTCTTGTAAAATCTATTCCTCTCTTGTACAAGATTGGCTCATCCCACAAAGAAAACCTACAACCGTGTAAAAACTTCTTCTTCCTGTTAGAGTCAAAATCATCAGGTATTATTCCCCCTACCAAGTAATTTGCATCACATGCAAACCAAGTAACACCAACAACAACTAGGATTAGTTCATCGATAAACTCATCCTTAATTGGGTGTTTCTCTATTGTTTCGTTTATTAGGGACATCAGGGAAAAATGATCAGCCATAGTATTTTCACATCCCTTCTTGTCCTGGATCTTCATATCAAAATCTTGTAATAGTAAGATCCACTTCAGCAGCCTTGACTTTGATTCCTGTTTAGAAAAGAGATATTTCAACGCAGCATGGTCAGTATACAAAATTACCTTCGAACCCAACATGTACGACCTGAATTTGTCGAAGGCATATACCGCTGCCAACAATTCTTTTTCAGTGGTTGCATAGTTCATCTGAGCTGGATTTAACACATGGCTTGCATAGTAGATCACATGTAAAAGCTTTTCTCTTCTCTGACCAAGCACTTCCCCTACTGCTATGCCACTTACATCACACATGATCTCAAATGGTAGAGATCAATCATGAGAAATTACTATAGGGGCAGAGACAAGTTTATTCTTCAAAGTCAAAAAGGCTTCACCATACTTTTTGTAAGTTCCTCATTTCTAAGGGTTGGCTTAATTTTGTAAAACAAATATAAGCAGCAATAATGTAATGTCTATAACATGTTGTATTGAAGTATTTCAACATCTAGAACAATATGTCATATGAGATATTGAGACATTAGGCATCAGGACATCACGCTACAGAAACTATGATGTTTGTTATAGTTCTGTTTCAATTATGCAAAATATTATGGGAATATTATGCATCATATGTAGCATGTAATTAAAGGCATATGTGGATGCCCAAAAGCTAAGGAGAAAGATTAGAAAGGACCTTGATTGTAGTAGAAGTTATCTGCTTGTTTATCTCTGTAGAAAGTTTGTTACTGCAGAAGTTTGTTACAACTTATGCTGTTATTTTGAAGGCCCAAATCCAATTGGGTAATAGGTTATAAATAAGCAGTTGTAACCTAGTTTTAGAAAGCTAGCCGGTTTTAGAAAGATGTAATCTTTAGGTTTAGGCATGTAAGTGAACCACCCGAATTGTGGGATGGTCACTGATTGTGCCTCGAAGCCTGTAGGCAAGAGGTTTATTTTACTCACTCAGAAGCTGTGAAGCAATGAGTGTAGTTGTGTCATTGGAAGAAGTTGTGAAGAAATTACAAGTTTTGTTTGTGTCATGAGTGACTGTTTTATATTGTGTTTGAAGTGTGGTATCTTCAAACTGTTTTAGTTGTGGTTGGAGTGAGGTATCTCCAAGCTGATTGCGTCAGGAGCCAAGCAGTTGATGAAGTTGCTGGTGTGATAATAGCTAATAGACATCATTGAGGTGCTTGGAAGTGAGCGGAGGTTCTCATATCTAAGTGTGGTATCTTAGGTAGAAGGGTCATTGGGTAGTCTGATTAAGTGAGAATTGTAAACAGGGTGGTTTCCCCTAAATTAATACTGAGCGAGCTTCATTCATGGCTTGGTATGCCCCCAGATATAGGTTGGTTAGAATCGATCTGGGTTAACAATTCCTTGTGTTCTTTTGTTTCCTGCATGTTAATTGTAATTCTACCTTGTCTGTTTTGTAAAGTCGGATCAGATGTCACGATATCCCAAGTATGACTCTCACCAGAACTTCAATTGGTATCAGAGCAGGCATCTTGTCTGTTTCTGGATCAGATCTGTTCGAGGTAAAAAGTGACGAACGAGGGAATCGAATCGGAATTTGAATCTCTAGCTCAAAAGGATTTACTCTTTTGATTTTTTTTGTTTAAAAGATGCCGCGAGCACCAAACTTTATTGTTTCCAAACAAGAAAGGAAAGGAAAAGGGGAAAGCTGAAATACCCTAAATAAGATATGCGATGCAACTAGCGTGAACTAAACGCAACGTATTAGGGAGAGACCAGGGCAAGAGGGCTGGTTATATAAAGGGAAGGTACTATCACCCTATATATCTATAGTTTTCTATAGGAACTTTTTTGTGCATTTTTGTGTGTTTTATTTGCTATGCTATTTTGGGAATGTTTCTCCTTTGGGATTTAAGAAGGGTAGGTTTGGCTGTAACCTAAGTTTGTTTATTATTATTATTATGCTCGCAAGGATCATTTGGATCCTCTGCATACATATCCCATAGTGGGAATCATAACATTTATAGCTTATATCTAAGGGTACTAAGGTTTGTTTGGTTTGAGGGAGAAAGAAATATGCTCGCCAAGGGTGATACCTTGTGCCTACGTATTCTTAAAAGGAGGTTGAGAAAGTCAGAGCAATCTTAGTTCCCACTTATGTGCTAGTGGAAACAAAGATTTTAAGAGACAATGACAATTGTCATCTTAATGAAAAATGTATCTAATCTATTTCATCATATACATTTTTGAAAATTTGATTGGTTAAATATTTCATTGTAATCATTGGGTGTTTTGCTTGAGTGTACAAGTGTTACCACTTACAAGTTAAGAAAGATGTTTGAAAAACGTTGAATCTTTCATTGTAAGTATTGGGCGTTTTGCTTGAGTGTACAAGCGTTGCCATTTACAGTTAAGAAAGATATTTTGTTTGAAAAAGTGTTTGATTTGAAAAATGTTTAATTTGAAAAAAATGTTTGATTTGTATGTGATGTTATAGATGAGATACTTCTCCCATAAAGATGATTCATGTCTTATCTCTTAGGATAAATGTTTTGTTATTGATTAGGGGGATGCTTTTAAGAAGCCCGTGGGTCCTTGTATTGTAAGCCCAAGAGGAGGTTATCCGAGGGACATCGAGGGTCCTTGTATTATGAGCCCAAGAGGAGGATTTCCGAGGGACATCGAGGGTCCTTGTATTGGGAGCCCAAGAGAAGGATATAGGGTATGGCTGGCTTGGCTTTAAGAGTGATTTCACCGGAAAACCATACTCTTAGGGTTCTATCCTAGGGAAGGTGATTATTTGTTTTGGAAGCCCAATAGGAGACTGTTTGAGATTTCCATATCTCTTTCTTGTATGATGCCCAAGAGAAGGCTAAACTCAACGAGATAGTTATTTTGTACGAATCCCAAAGGGAGGCTAACTCAACGAGGGAGTTCTTTTGTACGAAGCCCAAGATGAGGCTATAGGGTATGGCTAGTTTGGCTTTAAGACTGATTTCACCGGGAAACCATACTCTTAGGATTCTATCTTAGCGAAGGTGATTCTTTGTATTAGAAGCCCAATAGGAGGCTGTTAGAGATTTCCATATCTCTTTCTTGTATGATGCCCAATAAAATGCTAAACTCAATGAGGGAGTTATTTTGTACGAAGCTCAAGGGGAGGCTAACTCAACGAGGAAGTTCTTTTGTACGAAGCCCAAGAGGAGGCTATGGGAAACCTAGTTGTTATACTAGTTGTAATGACATAAATAAACATGAACACATATATGAACAAGTATATATATGACAAAGTGTGTGTGTGTGTGTGCGCATTAATAGGAGTTTATGAAGAAAATATATAAACAAGTGTATAAAATAAGCAATTAAAGCTAATGTAACTTGGATATATACAAAGGAGTGTGAAAGAAAATATATAAACAAGTCTTTAAAAGAAGCAGATAAGCTAGTATACTTGGACATATACAAAGGAATGGGACTTACACCTTAAAGGAGGCCCACTGGAATAAGAGCAGTTTCACCAGGAATAATACTCCTCTTAATACCAGTGAAATTGGTGTATAAACAAGCGGAATAAAACTAGCGAACAATACTAGTTTATACTTGAATATTGACAAAGATGGTTGAATATGTACAAGGAATTGAATATGTAAACAAAATGGTGTATATGTACAAGGAAACTAAGTATGTACATAGGAGGGTTGGGATATACACCGTAAGGGAGGCCCATGATCAATTTGATTTTGAGTTCGAATGATTTTCGAGGAAAAAACCTAGTTCGGTTTGAATTTTCAAAGATTAATCGAATTGATCATGGAAAAGAGGTGTGTAAGTTTAAAATGTTTTTGAAAGTTTTGAAAAGGTTTGAAAGTGAAAATTATTCACAAGAGGTTTTGAAAAAGATTAGGTTTGAAAAACTCAAGAACAAAACATTTTTGAAAAGTATTTAAAATACTTAAAAAACGTCTATTTTAAACCTAATAAAAATATATCAAAAGAAAATATTTTTTGGCATGTTTTGACATAATCATAAAATAGATATGTTAAATGACAAGTGTGTAAAAAATCATTTCCAAATGATAAGTTTTGATTGGTTTTTGAAAATGTTGAAGTTTGATAGAAAAATAAAGAAAACAAGTGATAAAAATTGTATTTTGGTCCTAAGGAGGTTTGAACTCAGGACCTGAATCTCAAAGGTGAAAAATTTAGGCACTGGGCCACATGCATGTCTTGTTAAAACAATTCCTTGATTGAATTATATTTGAAAATAAGTTGGTGAAGTTAGTTTGAAAATCGTTTGAAAATTGGAAAAGAGTGAAAAGAGTAAAGTCTGGGTGGGGTTCGAACCCCAAACATTGGGAAATGAATGACATGAAAGGCGCGCGCTCTACCACTGGGGTGGCTATACATCTATTTATTTATTTCAATTCAGTTAATAATATTATAAACGAAATATTTGAATTTTTTGGAAAACCAGAAAACGCGCGCATGACTTCTTCTTCTTCTTCCTCAGTCCTTCCAATTCGTATCTCCTTCGTTTCTCAATGAAATTGAATAATGTAAACATCAAACTTGCTCGTTTTTTACCCAATAATATGATGGTGGAAACTAATTTCATTTATTTTAAGTGTAGGGTGACTGAAATTGAGTGAAAATAGATGAACCCTAGTTTTGAAAACTGATCATGAAATCGTGTAGGTGCAACAATTCAAGCAATTGATTGAGGCTTTATGATCCTCATAAGTTTAGAAACATGATAGCAAAGAAAAATTTGAACTGGAATGTAGAAATTGAAGAATTCGAAGTTGAGCAACTTACCTCTTCAAGTAGAAATCGAAATCTTCGAAGGAGATGTTCTTGAAGTTGTTTGATGATTTGTACAACTTCACTGGACCCTATGGAACGTGTTTGGATGCTTAGATTATGTAAAGAGTATGAGAATGAATCGTTACAATTTCTTGATTTCGCAAAAAATAACCTTCCTAAAAATAATGGGATTTTTTGGTGTCTTTGTATGAAATGCTATAATATGAACAAACACTCAATGAATGTTATATTCAATCATTATGGTTGTGATGGAATTAATCAAAATTACACAAAATGAGTATGGCATGGTGAAGGTACAACTAAGAGACCTCTATCATGTATAGTTGAAGATGAATATGAAGAATTTATGAATGATAATCTAGAAGACATCATTCATGATATTGGAGTAGATGCTTTCAAGAAATCTGATATGGTAAATACTTTGAGAAAAGACATAGAAGGTTCTTTGTATACGAGATGTACAAGTTTTACAAGATTGACAATTGTGTAAAGACTATTTAATCATAAGGCAATAAGTGGTTGGACGGATAAATTTCATTGAATTTTCTTGAATTGTTGAAACAAATGATTCCAGAAGGTAACATGTTGCAGAACCGTATTTATGAGGCCAATAAGATATTGTGCCCAATGGATTTGGACTATGTCAAAATACATGTTTGTCGTAATGATTGCATATTATATATGAAAAATATTAAAAACTGGAAGAAGTTCCCGAGGTGTGAGGTGTCACGCTACAAGCAGAACGACAATGGTGTTGATGACAATGAGGGTACAACTAGCAAGGGTATTCTTGCCAAGGTGATGTAGTACCTACCGATAATTCCAAGGTTCAAGATATTATTCGCTAATGTTACTAACGCAAAGAATAATAGATGGTGTGCATATAAAAGAGTGTGTGACGGAAAATGTTTTCATGTAGCTGATTCATTGCAATGGAAGAAAATTGATTCCTTGTTTCCAAATTTTTCCCTTGAACCGAGGAACCTTAGGCTTGGACTTGCAATCGACTCAATGAATCCTTTTGACAATTTGAGTACTAACCATACTTCATGGCGTGCGCTTCTCTTAATTTATAACATATATCCATGACTATGCATGGAATGCAAGTATATAATTCCATCGATGATGATTTCGGGTCCGAAACAACCAGGGAATGACATATATCTTTATTTGACGCCATTGATTGAAGATTTAAGGTTTTTGTGGAAGGAATATGTTGATGTGTATACATGTGATAACTTTAAGTTGTGTACCATGTTGTTTTGCACAATCAATGACTTTTATGCATACATTAATTTGTCTGGGTACAACACCAAGGGTCATAAAGCGTGTCATATATGTGAATGTGTTACATGTTATCACCAATTACAAACTTGAAAAAAAACAGTTTATCTTAGTCATATAAAATTTCTAAGACCTAATCATCCATATCATAGATTACATAAGGCTTTTAATGGAGAGCAGGAGTTTGATATCGCTCCATAACCCTTAAACAGGAAGGAAATGTATAGAAGACAACAACACATTAATGTTGTCTTTGGAAAGAAACAAAAAAAAAGCCCATGGAAAAAATCTTGGAAAAAGAGATCGATATTCTTTGGTCTTCCATACTGGTCTAGACTTGAAGTAAGACATTGTATTGAAGTGATGCATGTGGAGAAAAATGTATGTGATAGTTTGATTGGAACACTTCTCAACATTAAAGGTAAGACAAACGATTCTAAAAAATCTCGCGAAGATATGTTTGTGATGGGCATTTCGACAATAATTAACCTCAAAAGAAGTAGGAAATAAAATGTATTTTCCCTCACATGTCACACTCTGTCTAAAAAGGAAAAAATTCAATTATTTGCAAAGTTCCTCAATGGTACTCATCAAATGTGAAGAACCTTGTGTTTGAGAACGATGACAACTTAGTTGGTTTAAAATCTCATGATTGTCATGTCTTGATGCATCAACTTCTACTAGTGGCTATCCAAGACATCTTACCAAGAAATGTAAGGGTAACTATAACCAGGTTGTGCTTATTCTTCAATATTCTATGTGGTAAAGTTATAGATCTTGGAAATTTAGATGAATTGGAACATAAAGCTGCAATTATCTTGTGCCAATTAGAAATGTTTTTCCCTCAATCATTCTTTGAAATTATGGTTCACTTAGTTGTCTATCTAGTAAGGGAGATTAGAATTTGGGATCCAGTTTATTTACGGTAGATGTGTCCGGTAGAGGCCGTAGAGCGTTACATGAAGATTTTTAAAGGGTATAAAAAGAATCATCACAAATTATTTATCAGATGCAAACTTTATAGGAATTCATGAGTCTCATCATGATGGATTTTCTGATGGTAGAGGTATTCAAGGTTTAGTTGTTAATACATTTAGTCGAGAAGCAGTTCTTCAAGCATATTTATATATATTGAATAACCTTAGTGAAGTTGAGCGTTACTTGAATTATACAAAACTCTTTTAAAATAAAAATTCCCCTGGATGAAGTTGAGCCTTACTTTTCTAGTTCCAAATATAAAAATCATGTACTAGAATCTAGACGTACATTGGGTCATTGAGGAGATTTTGGAGATTGACTATGTTTCCTTTAAAGTGTCTTTATTTAAGTGAAAGTGCATTAAAAGTAACATTGGTGTAGAAACCAATGAATTAGGATTCACACGGGTTGATCTTTGAAAGACAACTTATAAGAACGAACCATTCATCATGGCAAATCAAGCAAAATAAGTTTTTTATGTCACTGATCCTTCTAATACTAGATGATCAATCGTTCTTCAAGGAAAACATATTCTCGATAGTACTGATGAAAATTAAGATTTTAACTATGAGACGCCTTGTTTAGCAACTCATGTACATCAATCATCAGAAAAAAATGATTCAGATACTGTGCATGCTATTTGTCGTGACCATGAAGAGGGGATATGGAAAACTAGTAAATAAATGGTTTATTTCATTTGCTTCTTATTATTTGTTTTAGTTTTGATGTGAAAATATAAAGTCGTGTGTGCCATTTTGGATTTACATTTGGTGTAATCAATAAATATTTGTGGTACAATGTTTCAGATTGAGGAATTGACATGGAAAAATGTACTTCAATCATCGGAAGAAAATGATTTAGATTTTGTGATTGCTATTCATCAATGATCATGAAAAGGGATATGAGAAAACTAGTAAGTAAATAATTTATTGCTTTAGTTTCTTAATCATTTGTTTTAGTTTTGATGTAAAATTATAAAGTGTCTTCCATTTTGGATTTGCATTTGGTATAATCAATGAACATTTGTGGTACAATGTTTCAAATTGAGGAATTAACATGAAAAAATGTACAACGTCTCTATTTCAAAAATCTAAAAAATATGGTTATGTATTCTATAATATGGTTATGTAATACACATGCAAACGACAGTACCAAGAAAAAATAACCACTCGGATTTAATTTAAAACTAAGGTAATAAATAATAATAATGAATTAGTACCTCCGTTCTACAAAACACTGAGTGTTAATATTGTGCACTCTATCTAGTTTTAAAAATAAAATAATCCCTCATATTTTAAATAACTAAGGGTGTGTTTGTTTCAAGGTTTGAAATTATATTCCTTGGAATGTTATTTTCAAGATTATTATTCCTAGGAATATTATTTGAACCTAGGTGTATGGTAAAAGTTAGATTCCTAGGAATTATTATAAAATTTGTTTAATTTAAAATAATACAAAATGTGAATGTTAGTGGGAAGTTATAATTAGTTATATGTATTCCCATGAGAATCTTATATTTCCACCTTCTAAGTCTGGGAATAAATTTAAATGAATCATGTGTAAAATTGATTCTTTGGAATAAAAGATGCCTTGAAATAATTTTTATAAACTTGAATTAAACATGAGAATATTGCATTCCCATAGTTATATTCCCATAAACTTTTTTGTAACCTTGAAACAAACACACCCTAAAGTGATAAGGGGAAGGTTTTTATGACGCCCTTCATTATCTCAGTTTCGTAACCAAGGGAGTCACTATCACCACAATTTCTTTTTTCTTTTAAACAACAAATATTTATAAATGTTTATAGTTATTAGTGATATTTTTAAATATTTATAGTTATTAATCATATTGGATTTATCATACGGTGATTTGTTAAATTTTTATTTTTAGATATTTGCATTTATTAATAATTTATAATAATTATTATATATTAGCAACAACCAAGTCACAAGTCTTATACTAGTTCTTTTATAAATAATGTTAAATAAAAATAAAATAAAATAAAATATTAAAATATATATATATATATATATATATATATATATATATATATATATATATATATATATATATATATATATATATATATATATATATATATATATATATATATATATATATATATATATATATATATATATATATATATATATCTCAAGTACTTAATAATGAGACAATATAAACAACAACTCAACTAGCTTTATGGTAGTGCAACTGTGTGACTTGGGTTTAAACAACTCCTTCATCAAAATTTTCACTTTCTCGTATAACAAACAACTCATTCACCTTCAACCCATTCAACCTATCTTCACATGTATGCGAGGCGTCTGAAATTGACAAGGAAAACCTGCACTGACTGGGTTCGGGTTCGAGTTTGGATTTTTCTTGATTATAAAATATGGGGATGGGTCGGGTAACGAAAAAACTAGTACCCATCCTGAAACCGCCCCTTTTATTTTATTATATACATTATTATTTATTTTTGATAATTTAGAATATTAATCATGTGGCCAATATTTTGATTATTTGATTTGTATTTATTATGTAAAATATTTGAAATGTATATATGATTTTTTTTAGATTGTTTTATTTATTATTTATAATGTAATTTTATTTTGAAAAAAATAAACATTTTTATTTAAAAAATTGATTTAACTAAATGGATGTTGGCGGGGACGGGGATAGCTGAACCCGTTTGAGACGAATTTGAATTTTAATTCTCTATGTCCGTTTGAGTTTGGGGCGGAAAATAGGAATTGATTAAGAATTCAGGTTTGACTTATGGAAGATAAAAACAATCTCTAATTCATCCGTTGTCATGCCTAGTCCGACGAAATTTCTATACAGTGGTGTTTAATGTAAAAACTATTTTTAATTATATATATATAGCTAAGTCCACATTTGTGAAAATATTTGTTTTAAGACAAATAAATTATTTTAAATTATGTATAACTACGTATTTGTGAAAATATTTGTTTTAAGCAAAATATAATTATTTCTATGAATCTATTATTATTATTATTATTAAAAATACTAATTAATGTTAGAAGCAGTTACAATATTCGGAAAAAGAATTGAATCGCGAATAAGAGAAAATATGTTAGTGAAAAAAGATTTTTTAGTTAGGAAAAAGTTTTAAGGGTTATTAAACCTAATTAGATGAGAAAATATTTTTTTTTGGGAATTTTCTAAATTGATTTTAGTAAGGAAAAATAATTAAAAGTCAATTCTTCGATTAATTAATAATTAATTAAAATATGCATGCAAAATATAATTTTTGTATGCCAAAAATTAAATAATTATTTTTCTGACCTAAATGCAAAAAGAAATAATTTTTTTGTGGTTTTTTAATGCATTAGAAAATTGTTTGAAAAGAAATTAAATTAGAAAAGAAAATAAGAAAATATGTTAGTTTTGCAAGTGGTAAAAAATATTTGTGGCAGCAGGTTCAAACCAGGGACCTCAGAGTCACACGCGCGCTGCCTTACCACTGAGCCAACCTGCAGTTTGTGTTAGTATTATGGAACAAAAACATTATAAGGGAAATTAATCCCTGAAAATCAATTTAAAACAAAAACCACGCCAAGGGTCATCGTCCCCGTTTAAATTTCCAGGTCTATACCCACGGTTGTCTTGTGTTGCTATAGCGTTTACCTACGGATTATTCCCGTAGCTACATCCCTGCAAAATCAAACCATTCATAACACACAAAATAAATTAATTTTGAGGACATCAATCGATTGGAAATCCTCTTCTGAGTATGATGGTGGCTCTGGTTTTGGCTAATTTTGTCTTAAACGGAAAACCCTAATTCTGAGCTACGAACCCTAGCCATGGTGGATTCCTATTCCTACACTCAAACTCAAATTAAACTATGCAGAAAGCTTCGAAACTTCATCACAAACACAAAGACACGGTTAAATTCAATTGATTATGCATAAAAGTATGAAAACGATTTTGAGTTCAAAGTGTGCAAACCGTAATCATGTTCTGGTGATTCTGGGGGTTTTGCTTGCTTATGAGTATCTAGATCGACTTAGGGGACCTCCAAGAATCGATTGCAATGCTTGGAATGGATTGAATCGAAGCAAAGTTGTGGCTTCTAGTTGCTTGCAAGTCACGATTTTGTTTGAAGCTTGTTAGGGTTCTTTTAGGTCAGAATTTCGTCCCTTGTGCATTTGGAATCATCATGTATTTATATTGTAATGAATTAGGTCAAGAATTATCAAAAAATATCATGTCAATCAATGAAAAATTATTTGATTTGGAATCAAACCAAATATTTCCTTTTTGAGTCAATTTCAATCAAATTAAATTGACAATCTTAATTATTTCAAAATAATCAAATTAAATGGCTTGCTTGGACCTCAAGGATGAGAGAAAATCCATCTTGCACTTAATTTTTGATTTTATATCTTTTATTTTAATTAAATTGGCTTTAAATGAATAAAAATCCAAAATAAATTAAAAATAAAAGATAAAAACGTGGCCTTGGGCTTGGAGGTTTCAATTCAGATAAGGAACATGTTTGAATCAAGAAAAGTTAGGCCTATTTGGAAATTTTTTGATTTTCTCAAGTATTTGTCTTTGTGCACCTCCTCAAAAATGCTCAACTTGCACAATGTCTATCTTGCTCAATTTTTGACATTTTTGGGTGTTTTTGGACTTTTTAGAAAGCTCAAGATGTCCTATCAGCAGACCTTTTGGTTTCATCTTCATTGAAGTTTCCATGCTCATGAACACTTCTTTACAAAAAGTTGACTTTTTGTTGACTTTTAAAAAGACCTGTAATGTTTTGATCCATAACTTCCAAATGAAGCATTTTCTGCCCAAGCTTGTGAGACATGAAGTTGTATAGAATTGAATTCTCTTTAAAATGAGATGTGGTGGAATTTTTTTTGATAAAGTATGTAAAAGTTATGCCTGGTCAAAATTCTGTTGACTTTTGTCTGAGAAAGCCTAATTTAGAAACTTTGACTTTTGATCAAATGTTGGCTTTTCTTGAGGAATCATGATCAACCCTTGATCAAATGATGAATGTTACTTCAAAATATTGGTTTTGACCAAAAATTATGAAGTTTGACTGTATGTTGACCACAATTGACTTTTTGTCCAATACAACTGATTTTCAACCATCTGAGCAATTGACTGAGCAAACTTGACTTGTAAGGCTTGAAACTTGACATGGAGATTCTTTGAAGCATATGATGAGGTATGATGAATACTTGAAGCATTGGATGTCCATCTTGACTTGAGAATGGCAAAACCCTAGCTTGGGTCGATTGCTTAAGAGAGGGTTTGTCTGGTCAACCCTTGTGAAATCCTTGAGTATGGATATGTGAAATGTCTTGAGGAGTAGGAGGGCAAATTTTGGGGTATAACAAAAAGAAAAGAAAAGTTTCTGAAATAAGTGTATTTATAGGCAAAACCCATGCAACTTAAACATTCAACAAGCAGATTAAAAAAATTAAAGTAATTAAAAGATAATTAATCATCATGCGCATTTAATGCTGCGTCTGACAATTAGAGGGATATCTTGAGAATTGATTGATTTCAACAGTTACCTAGGATCACTATGTCAATAGCAAGCACACTTGTAAATTACCTATCAGAAGTTGGAACACTTATCTAACTTCTAGGTTAATAGTGTAATAGATGTTTAGTGTGTTGAACTTCTGAACCATACTAGTAATGAAATATAGACACTATTTCAGAACTTCTATGTATGGCTTCTAAATGAACTTTTCTTCAAACTTCTAAAGAGATGTTTAATTAGAAGGTTCAAACAGAACTTTTGACTATATTGAAAGTAAACAAACAATTTCATTCAGGACATACTTCCATACTTATATTTTTCAAAATGTATTTGAATCTATCTTCAGAAAGTGGTTTAGTGAAAATATCAGCCCATTGATGGTCTGTATCTACAAAGTTTAAACTTAAATTTTGTTTCTGAATATAGTCCCTTATGAAATGATGTTTTATTTCAATATTCTTTGTCTTAGAATGTAAAATTGGATTTTTAGAAAGGCAAATTGCAAAAGTATTATCACATAAGATAGGAATCTTACACTCATACAGGTGATAATCTTCTAGTTGACTCTTCATCTAGAGCATCTAAGTACTACAGCCAGCAGCTACATAGTCTGCTTATGTAGTTGAAAGTGACATGGTGGCTTTCTTCTTGTTGTACCATGAGATGAGATTTTCACCAAGGAATTGACAGCTTCCAGAGGTGCTCTTACTTTCTACTCTATCTCCAGCAAAGTCAGCATCACAATAACCTACTAATTTGAATTCTTTGGATTTTCTGTAACACAGTCCAACATTAGTAGTACCTTTCAGATACCTTAGAATTCTCTTAACAACATTTAAGTGATATTCTATGGGGTTTGATGGGAATCTTTCACATAAACATACACTAAAAAAAATATCTGGCCTAGATGCAGTTAGATATAGAAGAGATCCTATCATACCTCTATAGAGCTTCTGATCTACCTTCTTACTTACCTCATCTTTTCCCAAATTACTCGAGGGATGCATAGGGGTATGTGCTTCCTTACTTTATGACAATTGAAATTTATTCAGAAGTTCCTGGACATACTTAGTTTGATGTATGTAGGTATCTTCTGAACACTTATTAATTTGAATTCCCAGAAAGAATTTCAATTCTCCCATCATGCTCATCTCAAACTCTGCCTGCATAGACTTAGCAAATTCTCTTCCAAAAGATACATTAGAAGTTCCAAAGATAATATCATCAACATAAATTTGGCATATCAAAATGTCATTTTTAAATGTTTTTCTAAAGAGAGTTGTGTCCACTTTACCTCTGGTGAAATTCTTTTCTAAGAGAAAATTACTTAAACGTTCATACCAAGCTCTGGGAGCTTGTTTTAACCCATATAATTTTTTTTTTTTGAGTTTGTAAACTTGTTCTGGAAATTTTGAATCCTCAAAGCCAGGAGGATGACGGACATAAACTTCTTCTTCTATATAGCCACTTAAAAATGCACTTTTTACATCCATTTGATATAAAGTAATATTATGTTGAACAACAAAAGAGATTAATAATATAATTGATTTTAACCTGGTGACTGGAGCAAAGGTTTCATTATAATCAATACCTTCTTGTTGACTATACCCTTGTGCTACCAATCGTGCCTTGTTCCTGACAACTTCTCCTTGTTCATTTAGCTTGTTTCTGAACACCCATTTTGTTTCAATAATGTTAAATCCTTTAGGCCTTGGAACAAAATCCCACACATTATTTCTTGTAAATTGATGCAGTTCTTCTTGCATAGACAATATCCAGTCATTGTCTTGAAGGGCTTCATCTACAGAAGTTGGCTCAATCATAGAAACTAGACCAAAAAGTGATTCCTCATTATTTCTTAAGGCAAATCTAGTTTTGATAAGATCATCCTTCCTTCCATTGATAACATCTTCTGGATGTGCTGATGTGATTCTTGAAAATCTTCTTTGTGGAGGTTCTTCAGAAATTTGTAAGTTATCCAGAACTTCTATAACAGTTGGAACTTCTGAGTTTTCCTTTTGTTCTGTTCCTTCAGAGTTTGGCAGAAGAACTTTTGTACGTGCAACATTTTCTATTTTCTTTGGCATTTGTTGGCCAAGCTTATCATCAAATCTTACTTTGATTTATTCTTCCACAATCAGAGTTTCTGTGTTCTACACTCTATAGCCTTTTGAGCATTCAGAGTATCCAAGTAGGCTACACTTCTGTGCTTTAGAATCAAACTTATTCATATGTTCTTTCGTGTTAAGAATATAATAGGTGCATCCAAATGGATGAAAATAAGAAATTTTGGGCTTTATGTCCTTCCACAATTCATAGGAAGTCTTTTCAAGAATAGGTCTTATAGAAATTCTATTATGAATATAACACACTGTGTTCACAGCTTCTACCCAGAAATGTTTAGCCATATTGGTTTCATTGATCATAGTCCTGGCCATTTCTTGTAAAGTCCTATTCTTTCGTTCTAAAACTCCATTTTGTTGGGGGGTTCTAGGACGAGAGAAATCATGGGAAATTCCATTTTCTTTAAAATAAAAAAAAATTGATTTTTAAATTCACCACCATGATCACTTCTAACCTTTATAATTTTAAACTCTTTTTCATTCTGGAGTTGGTTACAGAAGTCAAAGAACAGAGAATGTGACTCATCCTTGTGTTTTAAGAACTTTACCCATGTCCATTTGTTGTAGTCATCTACAATGACCAATCCATACTTCTTGCCTCTAATGGATGCAGTTTTCACTGGTCCAAAAAGATTAATATGTAGAAGTTCTAATGGTCTAGAGGAAGAAACAACATTTTTAGATTTAAAAGATGGTTTTGAAAATTTTCCCTTCTGACAGGCTTCACACAGAACTTTTTAGTTGAACTTCAAATTAGGAAGTCCTCTGACCAGATTGAGTTTGTTAATTTGAAAAAAAATTCGCATGCTAACATGTCCTAATCTTATGTGCCAGACCCATTGTTCATCATTTACTAACAGAAGACACTTTACATTTTGAGATTTTAAATCAGAAAGATTAATTTTGTAAATGTTGTTCTTTCTCTTTCCAGAAAAGAGGATTGACCCATCCTTTTGACTTACAGCTCTACATGACTTTTGATTAAAGGTAATGTCATAACCATTGTTAATTAATTGACTTATGGACAATAGATTATGCGCTAATCCGTCAACTAATAGAACATTAGAGATAGAGGGAAGGTTATCATTTCCTATAGTTCCAAAACCAATGATTCTTTCTTTCTGGTTACCTCCAAATTTTACTTCACATCCATGTTTAAGTTCTAGGCTTTGGAACATAGACCTTTTCCCATCATATGTCGTGAGCATCCAGAGTCCAGGTACCATAATTGGTGTTTCAACTTCACTGTTAAGGACATCTGCAACATATATTATTTTCTCTTTAGGTACCCATATCTTTCTGGGTCCTTTCTGGTTAGAGTTTCTAAGGTTTTGTTTGAACCTTGGTTTAACATAAAATCTTTCAGAATGTGAAGTGCATTTTATATCATGTGTGTGACCATAACTGAACTGTTTGTAAAGTGGTTTGTATGTGATAGTCATTTTATCAACAGATTTGAGTTTATATGTTTCTTTCCCTTTGGTTCAGCATTTTATGCTTTGAGTTGTTCAATCTCAGATACAAGACTCTTTTTAAGTTTCTTGTATTTGATCTTGAGCTAACTTTTACTTTCCAGAAGTTCTGATAAACTATCTATCAGTTCAGTATGAGAGAACCCATATCTTTCTGGGTCCTTTCTGGTTAGAATTCTAAGGTTCCGTTTGAACCTTGGTTTAACAAAAAAACTTTCAGAGTGTAACGTGTATTTAATTTTGTGTGTGTGACCAAATTCAAATTGTTTGTATAATGGTTTGTACGTGATTTTCATTTCATCAACATATTTTGGTTTATATATTTCTTTCCCTCTGGGGGCTTTATATCCTAAACCTTTTCTATTGTTTCTAGAAACTCCATAAATCATAGAGGCCATCTTGCTTCTGTCTATGCTTTTAGCTAGAAACTTCTGAAAACTGTAGTCATATTCTTTCAAAATATTTTTAGAAATTGAAGCATCTTCTGAGCTGGAAATTTGTTTAACATTTTGAAAATCATTTTTGAGTTTATTATTTTTTTTTAAGCTCAGAATTTTCTAACTTAAGTTGCTCAATTTCAGATACAAGATTCTTTCTGAGTTTCTTGTATTTAATTTTGAGTTGACTATATGTTTCCAGAAGTTCTGACAGACTATCTTCTAACTCAGTTCTAGTTAGTTCCGAAAATACCTCTTCTGACTCAGAGTCAGAGGCAGAGTCATCTGCTGGAGTTGCCTTAAACGCTAGATTTGCATGTTCATCTTCTGAATCAGTTTTAGCATTAGAAGATTCTGAGTCGTCCCATGTGTCCAGAGCTTTAGCTTCTTTTACTTAGGCATTTCCTTCATGAGACATTTTGAGAGACTCAAAAATGTCATATGTTGTACCTCTCTTTGTGATCTTCTCATACTCCATTTTTGAAATGGCGTTCAGTAGGATGTTTCTTGCTTTGTGATGATTTTTATATTCTATTTTCTGCGCCTTATGCATTGCTTTCCTTTCAACCTTGTTTCCATCTCCATCTTCTGGATGTTTGTAACCATCCAACACCATATCCCAAAGATCAAGATCATATCCTGAAATAAAATATTCCAGTCTATCCTTCCAATATGCAAAATCTTCTCCATTAAACATTGGAGGTTTAATGTTGTGTTATCTGTTGTCGTCTTGTGTTCTTCCCTTCTGGATCTTTATCTGACATTGTTAAGTGTTTGCACCCAGAACCAGACTCTGATACCAATTGAAGGCTTGGAAAAACACTTAGAAGGGGGGGGGGGGTTGAATAAGTTTTTCTTACTTTTTAGATCTTTTACCCAAACAACAAATAAAATACTCAAGTATTTTTATCCTGGTTCATTTGACACTCAAACTACTCCAGTCCACCCGCCAAGGTGATTTCTCCTCTCTCAACAAGGACTTAATTCACTATAATCAACGATTACATAGTGCACTACCCAACCGGTGTGACTAACTTCCTCTAAGACTCACTAGTCCTAGCCCTCTCAAGAATTCTGACCCTACTGGTCTTCTCAACGAACAAACCGCACAACTAACCATTGTGACTAACACCTCTAAGACTCAACTAGTCCTAGCCCTCTCAAGAATTCTGACCCAAACTGGTCTTCTCAAGGAACAACTATCAGAATGTTAAATTCTGACTGATTGTGTACAAAAGTGCTTCTAGAAAAGCTATTCTTCACTAAGTGAAGTTTACACAAAAATTAAGCTAAAAAACAGTAAACCAATTTACAAAAGATAGTTCTTTTTACTTGCAACAAGTTTACTTTGGAGATGATTTTTGCAAGCGGTTAGAAGTAGGAGTTGTTCGTACAGTACTTGCGTAAGCTCTTGTGAATTGTTGTAGTTCCTTCTTTGAAATTGAATCCTTAAATAGTGCTTCTGGATTCTGCCCGTTGCAAGTAGCGTGTCTTGAAGAATGAAAAAGGTAATTATTACTTGCTTAGCTTCACGTGACTTTGCTTAGCCTTTGACGTAAATAGCTTGCTAAATATTTCTTGGAAGTTGAACCACTCAAGTATTTCTTTTCTTCTCTCAATGGGTCTTTGTTACTGTTTGGCAGGTTTTGTCTTTTAGGAAGTAACGTACATATTTAAAAGGATCTTCTAAATATTTGCTCATCAGAACTTCTGTTGGTGCTTCCATCAGAAGTTTACTCTTGCCTGCTTCTGTCAGAAGTTACTTCTATCAGAAGTTGCGCTTTGCTTGCTTCTATCAAAAGTTGCACTTTGCTTGCTTCTATTAGAAGTTGCGATGTTCTTGCTTCTATCAGAAGTTGCGTTGTTCTTGCTTCTATCAGAAGTTGCGCTGTTCTTGCTTCTAATAGAAGTTGCACTGTGCTTGCTTCTATCAGAAGTTGCGATGTGTTTGCTTCTGTCAGAAGTTGCGTTATGCTTGCTTCTGTACTGTGCTTACTGTGCTTGCTTGACCAGAAGTTCTATTCTCATCAGAACTTATAATACTTCATCTTTTGTAAGCCTTGTTATACATCTTTTATTCAGAACATATTGTTGGTGCTTTTCATCAGAGGTTGCGCTTTTCTAGCTTCCATCAGAAGTTGTATTTTAAACTTTACTTCAGAAGCTTTCTTTGTAGCGTATCTTCCAGAAGTTCTCGCTCAGAACTTCTAAGGCGTGTTTCTGCCAATAGTTGTTATGAGTGTGTTTTGTCTTATTCAAACTTCTACAGCGTGTTTCTTTCAACAGTTGCTATGAGCGTGCTTTGTCCAGAAGTTCTGCTTTCATTAGAACTTCTAACTTCAACTTCTTCTCAGTATGATGTTTTCCATTTTTGCGGTAGAGTCAGAACACCTTCTGAAATGAAACATGTACACGTTAGAGTATCATATTCAATTATACAAAATTTATTATGCTTGTTATCATCAAAACTTTAATATATTATTAGAAAATAACTTTGTTCTAAAAATTTACTGAAGGATCCTTGCCCATAGAAACTCTTATAGTGCTGTAGGGGTTCCCCAATAAGAGATTTATTCAAGGCAAGATGAAAGACAAACCCCACAGAAGTATTGGCAGTAAAATCTAAATAATTTAAGAAGGATATGCATAAAGCCTAAGCTTTATTTATAAAAACCTGAAAGGTGCGATTACAAAAGGGCTTGTAAAAGGTCAGGAGGTACTAATAAAAGGTACACATACTTCAAGCACTAAATGATGCTTGAGGGTCTCTCCTCTAAATCCTGCTTGAGGAATTCACCCTCTAAATTATTTCTTGAAGAACTCAACCGTAAAGAGAGTTCACTCGATTAGAGCAGTCCATAGAGACACGCCTCAAAATTAATTACTTATAAATAAACCCAAAGACAACTCATGTTGGAAACCTGGAAAAAGGGAGATACATTGGAGTTAAATTACTTTGTCCTTTTCAAGCCCTTATGCTTGAGAGAATGCATAAGGAGATAATTTGGATAAGCCTAAAAGAGGGTGATTGATGACACTCTATCATCATGTAGTTTTATTAAGCATTTGCAGTTGTTTATGTCTTGTTTTTATGATTAATTTATAGTAGATTTTTGAAGAAAATGAAGAAATACAAATAAGTGTGAGGAACATAGTAAAAACCAAAAAATTATGAAGAAAAAGAACTACACACCTATGGAAAAGTTGTGCCCAGATCGTGGCACAAAATACTGAAAAAAGGGGCAGATTGTTCCATGATGTAAAGGGACTGTGATGCAATCCAGGTGCCACACATGACACCGTGACACAATCTAAAGGGATCGTGGAACTATATGACTTGTATAAAAGGCCAAAAGGTGATTTTTTTAGAGGATCATTTTCTTGACAGAGAATTTTGAGGCAGAGACTAAAGTGCAACTCCAGAATGAAGGTATTCATCATTGGGAACCAAATTTTTATTGGAAATTCATGTATTGTTTGCATACTTCTAGTCTTATGATTTGTTTTAATATTAAAAACTAATTTCCTTTGGTTATAGGGTTTGTTAGATGAACCTGTTGGATCATATGTTTTAGTTTTGTACTATTTTCATTTTTTGATTAATCAGTATTTGTTATTTAGTTAAATCTTGTGTTCATTGTATTGTATGTGTTGAGGAGATGGTCTATCGAGCCTAGAATTGTAGGGATTACTAACTCTAAATCTTTAATTTTGAACTAGATTAACTGTTTAACTTAGTCATTGATTAGGAATAATAAATTATAAGTCGTGACTTAAAGGTTTAATGATCCAAATTGCCTATTTTAATTGCGACCTGACCTAAGGGAATAAACAATTGTAGTGTTGAATAATGAGTTATACACCAAGGAATTGAGTATAACGACTTGGTTAAATCGTCGTAATTTATGATAAATCAACCCAGAACAAATATATTCAGACATCATCAGTGACATATAAGGGATTCGAAACAAAGCCTTATCGCATTGAATCTGGTAAATTTCTACAAATTTATTTATATATTCTATATCAATTCAAATCTTGAAAATCCCCTGATGTTATTATTATAGAACATTAATTGTTTTGTTAAAATAAAAGAATCCATGTGGATATGAACATTTTTTATTACTTGCAACCAATTTTAATACATTTGCTAGATATCTATAAGTGACCTCAAAGAAATATAGACAAACTGAACACATTGGATTGACGAGTATATGAGCAATGTTATAGGTTGCTTATGATCTCGCCTCGTGATGCCCAACACTAAGCAAAATGTCACCCATATTTTGTTAACTAGCCGCTTGTTTAGACTTGGGACATCCGAATTAACTTCCACTCAAATGCTACATGTGGGTGATGATGTGTCTCAAGTAACAACTAATTGTCAGTTAGTTATAGGCAATTGTTTCTCCATAATTCGTAAAGAATGAGTCCACATGTTCTAATTAAGAAATTAGAGTTAAACGATTCTATGGTTCTCTAGCTCAACCCAGAGAACCTATATATATACCCATTCTTATATAGAGTTTCTTACTATTCTCCATGATCTACCCCTAAATACTACAAAAATACCTAAAACAACGCGAACAACCCTACCTATACCTGACTAATTTTTTATACTAAATATACAATATCAATATCAACCCATCTTAACATTTATTTCTAAAAACACTATCTTCAAAATCAATCAATCTTATTTACATAAAATTTCATAAATCAATAAGTGATCAAAGTGACTTTTTTTTCTTCACAATATACATCTTATTTACATAAACTTACATAAATCAACAAGTGAACAAGTGACTTTTTTTTCCTTCACAATATATATCTTGGCTCTTCATTGACAATAGTGACACACACGCCTTTACCAAACCCATGTGACGTGCTCTCCAATTCCATTCAATTTTTACAAAAATATTGCCAAACCCAACACAACACCACAAAACCTCTCTCTTATTAACCTATCCTTTTTCCATCAAAATATATTTAATTTCTTTTCCTTAGATAGTGATACTTACTTTATATTATGTTTATAAATTTTGTGACTCTATCTTATGGGTTTCCTCGTTTTCATGACAAATTGTCAATTCACCCAACTCATAAGTCATGCCCTCTACTTGTAAGGTAAGACTTTCCCCTTAGAAGAAAAATCCCAATTAGTTAAGATAGTACCAATATCTTTAATCTCAAGTTTCAATAAACATAGAAGAAATTTATTCACCTTTGTCCTTCATTTGAAGAAGCTGCATGGTCCATCCTTTTGTGGTTTTGATTTTAGTTAACTCCTAGGTAATTAGATTTTGTATCGGATATAAGTGTTTTTTCTTTTCACTTCCTTAACAACTCCGAATTTTGCTTGATATTTGATTGTATGAAGAAGATGTGAGATTTTCATAAATTATAGGACCATGTCTTTTGTTAGTTTATGTGTTACCTTAAGTCTTGTTTTTGGGTTCCTTATACTCTTGATATTTGCACAAATTTTCTATTTTTTATGGTGGAAAAAGAGAAGAACACACATAGATCATATTGAAATGGAACAAGGTGGTTTCACAAAAGGGGTGTTTTATTGGGGGTGTTGGAAGAAAACACCATGTTCTTTAGATGTTACAAACCTTAGTAGAGACATAGAAACCTCAAATCATGAACAGGACATAGAATTGGGTGTTGAAGGCAAAGATTTGCTTTTGAAACCCTATGGTGAAGAGAGTTTGGAGCTGGAATTGATGAGGTTGCATAATCTTCCTGGCCCACCAAGATTTCTCTTCACAATCACAGAAGAAACAAAGGAAGATTTGGAATCTGAGGATGGGAAATCGAAATGTGGAAGAAGCCGAAAAGGGTCAAGAACTAAGAGTTTGAGTGATTTTATTGAAACCCCTTTTGGTTTATCTCCTTTGAAGTGTTCTATTGATTCTGTTGATTCTTATAAGCATCAAGGGTTTAATAATCCACTTTTTGAAGCCTCCGGTGAATCCGAGTTCAACCGGTTTAGATCTTCGCCGCCTCCGAAGTTCAAGTTTTTGAGAGATGCTGAAGAGAAGTTGTACAGAAGATTGATGGAAGAATCTAGAAGAAAGGAAGTTGAGGAGAATCATGAGGTTGAAGATTCTCCTAAAAGAGAAATAGGAAGCAAACAGGTTCAGCAATGTGTTCCACAGAGTTCTTCTCAGGTTCTTCCTTTGACATCTTCTCCTACAATGTTCAAATCACATGAAAATTCATCTATGGTGCATTAGATCTATACAATTAGGACTTTGGTAATTATTCTTTTTACCTTGTGTTAAATTAATTTGACTAATGGACTTCTATTATGTGTGTTCTTGAATGATTGTTATGGTTAATATGCTGCAAATTTTCTCATGGTTTGCCAACTAATACAATGCATAGAGACATGTTCTTAGAAATTGTTCTAAACATGATAGTTAGTTATAATTTTAAATTGCGATTATTATGTTTACAATTCTAGTTCTAGATTATAATTTTGAACTAATTAGTTAGTAACTAGTTTTTAGATTATAGAATGGGAACATTGAAAAACATGTTCTAGATTCTAAAAATCAAAACAGATTAGTGTATGTTTGGTTTTATGCTTCCAACATTTATAATTGATTTTGAATGTCTATAATTGATTTTGATATATTTAGTTCATTTCGAGTAGAATAAAATCTATTTTCCATAACTAATTTTATTTGAAGTTAACATTTGTAATTTTTTAATTTAAATGTGATTTGTTTCATTTAAATTTACTATTCAACTCATTTTTTAAGAATTTATCAAAATATAAAATATTTTACTTTAAAGTCACTTTTAAAAATCAATTATTTAGAATCAATTTTTTTACCACACAACCGAATCACAGGGTTAGATTTTAAAATTAAAAGGAGGAGAGATTAAGAAATGAAGAAGCTCACAATTAGTTATTGAGCAAAAGGACTTGTGGGGCAATATGCTTTTGTCTATTCCATAGTTAGTGTGTCCTTAACCCGTAATCATTCATATGAATGTTGATACATGTTTGCCACACTACCAAAAATTTAAATTAAAAAACCTTAATGATTAAGCATTATTATTTTTTCTTTTAAGAAACCCCCACAATTCACAATCATTTAGTGTGTGTACTAGTTTAGTTGCATTTGCTTATCTAGCTGTGTCTTTTGTTTTCTTTATTAGATGCTTAATTCACACCACATTATCATAATTAGCTATCAAAAGGAAGGTTTAGCTTTCTTAATTAAAAGGTTAACGCGTAAACATGTTCCAAGGTAGATTCACAAATAGTTGTAAACTACTAATAATGTCATTGATTGAATTTTCATAGCTCTTTATAAAAATGTAAAGTCAATGCTTTATGCTAATGCAATTAGAAGTTTAGAATTTGATTATAAAAAGAAAATAGTTTTAAATTAATTTTAAAAAATTGTAGAGACTTGTTAAAAAAAAAACTTGTTTTATCGCAATATAAGTTTAGATGATAAAGTATTGTAGAAATATTTGATACGTAAAGCATGGATCCGAATTCAATATTTTTGAGGCGGGAAAGTCACATGACTTTGAGCCAATCATGTCCATTTGATGTTAATCAAGTGGACTAAACTTTAATATAAAAAAATTAATAATAAAAAATTCAAATACATGTGACATAATTAAGTTCACTTGATTGACATCAAATAGACATGATTGGTTCAAAGTCATGTGACTTTTCCGCCTCAAAGTTACTGAAGTCGGATCCGTAAAGTATGTGTTTACAATTCAATTCTTCATTTTTGTATAATTAGTGTGAATCTTTCGTTATCTCTTTATAATAAAAATAAATATTTTTCTTTAATTTCTACAAGAAAGAAATTTAAAAATTTGAAGTTAAGATAATATATATATATTAGTCAAAATTTAAATTTAAATTATTTTATAAAATATTTTTATTCAAGAATATTTAAATGAAATAAAATTTCTCTTCTATTCTAATTAAATGTCATACAGTTGGATCTACATTAGATTATGAGAAGTTGTGTCACTAGATTATAATTTTTGAAATTGTGTCAATACATTATAATTCTCTTGCAGGCAAAGAATATATGGTGTATACTCCAAAGAAAAACATTGAGAAAATTTTGTAGTTAAAAAGTCCACACTTTTTGTATGTTAATTGTCTGAAAAAAGATATTTTACTTAAAAGAAGGTATATGCATTTTTCTATCTTTCTTAACCACCTCCATTTTATATGGTAAAGAATTCCACACTTTCTTCTACCCTAATTTACCAAAAAAATCATTTTGCTTAAAAAGATCTAAAGACTTTTTTCTTCTTGTTAACCACCCCCATTTAAGAATCGAAGTAATCAAAATTAACATAAAACAAATGTTGTTGGACATCAAATTGCACAATAGTGGGTCCCACAAAGTTGTTGTCTTAATCAAAGCATGGTGCGTGTCATGAATAGGTTGGTTATTGTGTGTATGAACTTTTACCTAAACAACAAGTGATGTCGCTGTTATCATCACGCGATTCGTTACAAACTTTTCTCCAACCAAACAAAACCTAACTTATCTTACCAAGTAATTTCAGCGCCTGCTTTCAAATTCAAATTTTTATTGCAATTTTCACAAACTCAGTGCTAACGTAACGTTAAGAGTAAGAATGATTTATTTATTTTAATTTTATAGAAAGAATCATGGTGAGTAATAGTGACTTATGAGTGTCTCATTCTTTAATAGCTGAAAATTGATAATTAGGCTTGGTTCCATGTGATATAAGGTACAAACTATGTCGTGGTCCTGTGTATAAGTCAATTGTTTAGGTCCACTTGTATTAATTCTCTAGAATTGACATTGCTTATTTGGTTTCAATGAGCTAAATTAAAACCAAGCATTAATATGAAAAAAGATAAGTTTTAAGAAAAGAGAAACTTAGATAAATTTTTAGGCCTTATTTTACTATGAAGAAATTATATAGTTATCATATACATATTTAAAAAAATAGTAAAAATCAGATATTATATCTAAGTTTTTTCTTTTAAAAAATTATAATTATTTTTTATTTTATTTTAGAGACAATTAACAAAAAAAAAAAAACACACCATACAACACAAAATAATTTTAGTATGAAAAAACCTTAGTTAATTAGGAGTAAAAATTTACGGGACTCCTAGACCACTTAATATATCCACTATAATCAATAATGTGTATAAATAAAGTTCTCTATAACACTAGTTAGAGGAATACATAAACACCATCAAGATCTACAATCAATCTTGGAATACAACAAGAATCAAGAGAGACAAACAACCCAAAAATATCAAAAAAATTGTACCTCAAAGATGGACTCGACAGGAGGACTTAGAAAATTGAGAATCCAATCTCAATCGTTCAAAATGTACTCTTATGAGTCATGAACATTGTGACAAAATTCCAGGACGATTTGACCATTGGATTGAGTGCAAGCTCCAATTTAGTGGAACTGTCCTGTGCTGAAATAGGGATGCGAGATTTCACTATTCTCTCCTTTTTTTTGTCTCTTCTAAACTCTATTCCTCTTTGTTGGATAATAACAAAGGTTTACACACACATGTGTTACAAATCCACATCCATTTGGGTCAATCCAAATAGGAGAGATAGTCCAACAAACTCCCTTGACCGACTAGTTGGAGGGCAATGCCAATATGGCTATCATACAACAGTACTCAAACTTTTCCCTAGGAAACACTTTTGTCAACATATTTGAACCGTTGTCATCAGTGTGAATCTTCTCAAGCTCCGCCAACTTGGAATTTAATGCATCACGAATCCAGTGATACGAATCCATGAAAGGAGTAATTCTTCGATAAGTGAATGACACTTTGATCATCACAAAACAAGACATATTTTTCTTGTTTCACACCAAGCTTCATTGCAAAATTTCTCAACCATAACAACTCTTTTGACGTTTCCATGATGGCTATAAACTCTCGGCTTCGGTAGTAGAGAGTGCAACACACTTTTACAACTTTGATTTCCAAGCCACGACTCCCCCGATAAAAGTCACCATATACACCGAAGTGGATTTTCTATCATTTAAAATTCTGGCTAGATATGAATTCGTATACCCAACCAACACATACTTCTTGCATCCCAAGGTTAGCTCAAATTTGATTAGCCACACAAATATCTCATCACCCACTTCATGGAATCCCTGTGATTTTTCCTAGATTTAAGAGATAATGACCCATCATTCCCACGACATGAGCAATATTAGGACTTGTACAAACCATAATATACATCAAATTACAAACAGACGACGAGTATGGAGTGTTCCTTATACTCAATTTTTCTTCACTTGTAGATGGACATAGCTTATGACTAAGCTCGAAATGAGAAGCAAGTGGAATTCTCACCACTAAACTTATCCATACTAAAATGCCGAAGGACTTTCTCCACATATATTTCTCGTCACAATTTCAACTTCTTCTCTTTTTCGATCTCGAACAATTTCAATACCAAGAATTTTCGAGCCTATCTGAAATATTTCGTAGCAAAATATTCACTCAAAGAGTTCTTTAACTCTTTAATTCTTGAAATATATTTTTCAACAATTAGCATAGCGTCCACATAAAGCAAGAGAATAATGAAATCTACTATAGAGAAATTCTAGAAAAACACACAATGACCGGCCTTGGTCATCTTGTACCCATGTTCAATCATCATCGAGTTGAACTTTTGATACCATTGGCGAGGTGCTTCTTTCAAATCATAAAGACTTTTTACCAATTGGAAAACATGGTCTTCTTTCCCCTTATATCGGAACTCATTTAGTTGCTCCATATAAATTTCTTCATGTATCGTGAAGGAAAGTTGTCTTCACGTCCATTTGCTCTACTTCCAAATCAAGACTGGGGGCTATCCCAAGAACCACTTGAATAGACTGCATCTTTAAAAATGGAGCAAAAATCTCTCCAAAGTCAACATCTCCCCATTGTTTAGAACCCTTTACCACCAAGCAAGCCTTGTATCTTATTTGAGAAGTACACTCATATTGCTTAATATGATAAACTCGTCTATTTTCTAATGTTCTCTTACCCTTTGGAAAATTCACTAACTCAAAGGTGTTATTCTCACAAAGTAGTGATTGCATTTCATCCCCCATGGAATCAATCCACTTCTTTTTGGTATCATCCTCGAAAACTTCTTTAAAGCTTTTAGGTTCTCTACCAGCGGTAAGAAAAACATACTCATTTGAGGGGTATCATACGGAAGAACTTTTATCATGAGTAGACATCCTCAACTCATTAGAAATAGTCAGTTGCTCAACACTTTCAACCTCTTGATCAACCGAATTTTCAACAACGTCTTCAGTAGCACCTTGTTGCTGCGGTAGAGCGGCAAGCAAATAGTTGGTATTTATTTTTACCGGGTGATATATACCGGTTAGGTTATATCGTATCGTGTCCACAGAGATTGGTTATTGATTCTTCGTTTGAACATTCTACCGTTAATGAGTTTGAGATTAAAAGAAATGAAAATAAAAGACAAAATTAAATGAACAAAAAGTATAAAGGATAGACAGCTTGTCCGGAACGAATGTAAACTACCCGTCACAGACTTAAATCTACCACCCATGTCATACTCGGCCTATGATACTCGTCCGTGTCATCACATACCTCTCACAACCTAAGCTATTTCTAACCCCAAATTGAGAATCCTCCCGAATCATCTCAATAGTCATGTCTGGCCTACCTCAACAACACAGAAGTCAACTGCGTCACCTCCATACCCATCTTTGGCATACTTCACCAACGCAGAGGCATTAAGTTCAGATACTCTATAGTGAATGTCAGATCTAAACTCATTTCTAGCATTCAGAAACTAACAGATAATCATCCTAGGAAAGAATCTAAGCAATCTATCTCTAGTAAAGCTCAAATCCCTAACATAGAGTAAAAACCTAAGACAATCACCAACACAGATTCGTAAAGCAAACTTTATAAAACGTCAAGGGCGACAAATATACATGAGCAAGAGTAGATATACATACATAACCCAACAAAAGAGATTACAAAGAGAAGATAAGAAGAGGAACCAAACATTTCTTGGTTTTTCAACACCAATCGACGAGGGATTCGACTCCGGATCATCCAAATGCAAGCTCCAATGTTGTTTTCTAAGCAAATCTATCAAAAAAATGATGTTGATGGTGTTGGGACTCAAAAATACCCAACCCATAACCTAAAAATGTGTTTTTAGCCCCTTTTAAAGAATTCTGATATCGCAGGGTGCGCTAAGCGCGGTCTGGTCTGTGATGTTCTGAAAAAAAATCAGCATCTTGTTTTTGCCATATCTTGAGAACCGTACCTCGGAATTGCGCCCGGTTTGAAGCGTTGGAAAGCTTATTAAATTTTATATCTAACCATGAAAAAATATCAATCAAATTAATGATTTTTATTCTTTGATTTTGAGCTTTATTCGTTGATGAGTTGCTCAAATCGCGCGTTTGAAGCCGTGTCTTCGACACTTTATTACTCAATGCTCCAATTATGAATGAATACCTATAAAAGAGATGAAAAACTATCAAATGATACAATATTTACACAAAAACTCAATTATTCTATTATGTACACATTTATACAAAAAGCGGGGGATTTATTCAAAGAATATCAACAAAAGAACCGATAAGTGCCACTAAACATATATACAAAATAACTAAATTTTGGCACTTATCACACCTACATCAACAATATCATTAGGATTTAAAACATTATAAACATTCAAATCCATACCTTGATTTCAAATTGGAACATCTTCAAAGTGATAGGGGTAGGAGAAATAGTAGTTGAGACTTGAGTCTATATCAACCATTTTTTTGTCTTCAAAAGTCAAATCTTTATTCTCAACTTTGTCGATATCCTCAATGGTTTAATCCTCATGAATATGACATCATGACTACAAATAAGTTTTCGTTGAACCGGATCAAAGAATAAATACCAACTAATCAAGTTTATACCCAACAAACACACATTTCTTCAACTTCTCTTCCAATTTGATATCTCGTCCTTCAAAATATGCACATAAGCCATGCACCAAACACCCAAATATTTTCATAGGAAACATCTTTACTACTCCAAACATGATTTGGAACATCAATCTTAAATGGAACATATGGATTTATGTTTAAAAGATGTACAAATGTGCTCAAAGCTTCTCCCCAAATGTATTTTGGCAACTTTGATTGAGAAAGTAAACATTTCACCCTTTCCACCAAAGTTATATTAATTCTTTCAGATAACCCATTCAATTGTGGTGTCTTTGGAAGAGACGTTTGATGATGTATACCTTGATCTTGACAATACTTGTTGAAAAGTCCAACATTCTTTCCCCCATTATCAGTTTGGACACACTTGAGCCTTTTCTCTATTTCTATTTCAACCAATGCTTGAAACGACTTAAAGGTATCTAACACTTAATCTTTAGTCTTCAATGTACAAGCCCATGTTTTCAGAGAACAATTATCAAAGAAAGTCACAAAGTAATCTTCACCACCAATGGATTGTGTCTTCATCGGACCACATACATCGAAATGTACTAAATCCAACATTTCTTATTTCCTATTTGGTTCAAATGACATAAAGGAAACTCGCATTTACTTACCCGCCAAACAATGTGAACACTTTCTCAACTTTCCATTGGAGACACCGTAAAAAAAAATCTTTTCCAAAATGCTCATTCCTTTTTCATTCATATGATTCAAACGCTTACGCCATAATTTAGATGAGCTATCATTGTCACAATTATTGATATAGCACTTTGAAATCCCAAGTTGGACGATATACAAATTTGAATTCCTTTTTCCTTTAGGAAATATCATTGAGCCTTTCTTTCACTTCCATTTATTGACCAAAAAAGAATTAGTATATCCTTTGTTATCCAACTTTTCAATGGTTAAAAGATTGAATAGAATTTCGGGAATGTATTTCACGCCTTTGATAACTAGAGTAGTCTCATCGTTAGTTTCGACATAAATATCTTTTATTCCCATAACATTAACTTATCAATTGTTTCTCATGATAACAACCAAAGTCACCGGTCTCGTAAGTTGAAAAAAGATCACGTCTCAAGGTTGCATGAGTAGAAGCATAACTATGAACCACCCAATCTACCTCATCACATGATAGATTGACATTATCTATACAACTATCACAAACAACAAATAAATAATCAACAATAGCAACATCTTCATTATTGTTACCTTCTTTTTTGTCTTTGTTGTATCTCTTCTTCTTGTTTTCCCTTTTTAACTTCCAGCAATACCTTTTTATGTGCCCCTTTTCCCTGCAATGATGTCACTCAATATGAGAGAATCTATTAGAGCCTCATTATGATTTACCACATGATGTTACACAATTACTTGAACCTCTACTTTGATGTCTCCCTCTCGATTTAGTAACCAACACATCATAATATGAAGAAGAACCTTGTGACTTACGCCTCAACTCCTCATTAAATACATTACTTTTAGCCAAGTCTGTCGAGATGATACCATTCGGAGCGGAGATAGACAAGAATCTCCTAAAAGTCTCCTAAGAATTAGGAAAAGTGCCAACAATACATAAACCTTTAATTTCATCATCAAAAGTAAGATTCATGGCTAACAATTGATTTAGAATACATTGGAAAATATTCAAGTGATCGATAATTGGTGAAACATCACTATACCTCAATGACATCAATTGCTTGAACAAGAACAATTTATTGTTCCCTGTTTTCTTCCATATAACTCCTTAATTTTGGTCCATAGAGAGTGATCATGAGTCACCGAGCTCATATGATTCAAAACATTATCATCCATATATTGACAAATATAATCACAAACTTGTCTATGCAACAAAGTTCATTATTCATCACTCTTTCTATCTGGTTTTTCATTAGAGAAAATCGGCAAGTGAAAACCTTTCACATAAATAAAATCTTCCATTTTTCTTTCCAAACATTATAATTGGAACCATTAAAACTCATCATTTTAGACGTGTTCGTCTCCATCATTACACAAATCAAACCAGACTCCGATACCACTTGTTGGGAGGAAGTCCACAATGCAATAGAATAATCCAACAACACAACCTATCCCAAATGCAACTTAGAGACAATCAACAAAAAAACACAACAAACAACACAACATAAAATTTTTGCATGAAAAACCTTCGTTAAATAAGAGTAAAAAAATCACGGGACTCGTAGGCCACTTAATATCTCCACTATAACCAACAATGGGTACAAACAAGGTTCTTTCTAATACTAGTTAGATGCATACCAAACATCATCAAGATCCATAATTAATCTTGGAATACAACAAGAATCAAGAGAGACAAACAACCCAAAATCATCAAAAAAATTACACCTCAAATATGAACTCGACAAATGAACTTAGAAAGCTCAGAATCACCTTTTAGAGTGTACTCCTATGAATTATGAACAAGGTGTGACAAATTTTCAGGATGATCTTACTGTTGGATTGTGTGCAAGCTCCAATTTTGTGGAACTGCTCTGTGCTGAAATGAGGTTGTAAAATTTCACTATTCTCTGTGCTGAAATGAGGTTGTGAAATTTCACTATTCTCTCTATTTTTTCTTGTTATCTCTCACATCTAAACTCTATTCCTCTTTGTTGGATGATAACAAAACTTACACACATATATGCCACAAACCCACATCTATTTGGACCACTCCAAATAGGAGAGATAGCCTAACAATTTGAAAGTAATCAAAGATGTTAAAATTAATTACATACATTTTATAACAATTTTAAATTTTAAATCAATTTTAAATGCCCTAAGCTTTATGTTTTATTTCGGTTTTTTATGTTATTTTAAACTTAAAGTAAGCACTTAGTCCATGTCTTCGTAATTTATTCTAAGTGATTATGTGGTAGATAAATTGTCACATTAGAATTGTCATGTGACATAAATATATGACTTAATTATTTATTTTTACTTCTTTAATTATGTTGCTTCTATTCTTTCTTTCTTTATTATTTTAATTTTTTGTTAAGTTTGGTAAATGGTATGCACACAAAATAAATAAAAATAGGTGCATGTAACAAACGATTGTGGTGGGTTAACTCTCACCGATTAATATGTTCCTACACCGCAGTTAGACACACTCTTAAATATTGGTGTTTTTATTAAAATATTTTCAGAAAAATATTAAATATTTAATGATTTTCGATATGGTTTCAGTATAAAAAATATATATATATATTTTTACCGTGGTAGATGTTTCGTACCAGAAATTCCAAAAATTTGGTACCGAAAAAATATCGAATATTTAAAATTTCTGGTATGGTTTCAGTACAAAAATTAACCGGGAATTTTAAATTTCTGATATTTTTTTATATATCGGAAATTTTAAATTTCCGATAATATTGAGACTTAATTTTTATTGTTTTTTTAAACGTATAAATTTATACTTTAATAAAATTTACCAGAAATATAAAATTTCTGATATTGCTTTTATATAGGAAATTTGGGAATTTTTTTAAAATATACCGGATTTTTTAAATTTCTTATAGATTGCATCGGAAATTTAGAAATATCCAATAAATAGATATCAAATTTTTTGTAAAATACAAAGAATTTTGATATGCGTCACAAAAAGTACCAAAAATTTGGTTTTTGATAACAGTAAATATATTTTTTAAAAAAGTTAAAATTTTGATTAATAACTTCAGGATTATTTTTGGAATATCAAAAAATGAGGATGGCAGGTAAAAAAGGGTGGAAGCAAAATTACTCGAGATATTTTTGTTCAATTTTGAGTTCTTAAGATATGATTCGAACTCTTATGTACTTTGCTACATGTCATTTAATGCTTTGGCCCATAGGTCTAAAACTAAAAATAAAGTAGACAATTTCTTTTTCCATCTTTATACTTTTTCACAAATTTTTAGTGAAAATTTTAAAATACCTTCAATTTTAATAAATATATTTTGAAATGCATCTACTTTTTACAAAATTGAATGCAAAAGAGTAAGTTATCCTATTATAAATGCATCTCCAGATAAATTCTATTTTTTAAAATGAAAAATGGTGTTTTTGAATATTTATATTCATAAATTGGTACGTTGTGTCTTTTAAATTTAATATTGGATATATCCGGATATACAGACTTAATATTGATGCATCAGCAATGCAAAAAATATGTATACCAACAATGTCCATATTAAAAAAACAATTGAACAAATAGAAACACAGTTAAAAAATTATAAAAATATGAATTTACAACTAAAAAATAAAATAAAATTAAGTGCTTGCAAATTTTTTTATTTTTTTTTGAAAATATGAAAACAAAAATAAATCAAATAAAATAGAAAATATTGAATTTAGGGTTTTTAGGGTGCTATACCATATTTTGGGTTTTAAAATATGGGACTTTGATCCCTGATTTTTTCCAGATTAAATGGAAAGCTAATATTTCGATTCAGAGTCGATTTTTTTAGAAAATCAAGTTTTTTATGCTAGATCACGTAAATGCCAGAAACGTAGGAACACAAAAGACTGAATATGAGAATACAATTTATATGACTCTAATATTGATTAAAATCGACAGAGAAGTCCTCTACAATGACGCACATTTTAATGAAACACATGTTGTAAATGACACCATGGGCGTTTTCGGAGATGTATCTCTTAATTCATCCTGAAAATTTTTGAAGATGCGTTTGCGAACCAATTTTTTTGACAAAAATGGGGTAAGGTGTGTTCTGAGATGTACCTCCGAAAATTTCTAAGGAAAATTTTGAATTTTCAGACATGTGAGCCACACCATAAAGGTGTTTTTTTGTCTTAATGTATTTGCAAATATAAAAAGACAATAAGATAATAAGGAGCATTCAATTGAGGAATTTTAATACACATTTATTCAATAAATATGTACCTTAAATAGTAAATAATGAAGCTTACTTAGCTAGCTATATAGGTCTATATAGTAAGTTTCTTCTATCTAAACATTACTTTTATAATTATCTCAACTTAGTGAAGGATATAATATTATCTCATACTTTAAAAGCTAAATATTAGAGAGGATGGCCAGAAATATAGCTTATAATATTGGATTTATTCCATCATAGAAGAAGTTGATCAGAGTTGACGCTAGTTAGCAATCTTCGTGGGATAGAGTGAAGGTATCTGCAAGGTTAGCACTCAAATGCCCAAATCAGTATATGAAGAAGAAGAATAAAATGAAATTGTATTTAAAATTTGTTAGCCTTCATAAAAGTAAGATAATATTATATGGATGCATGAAAACATAAATGAATATATATTTAATCATGCTTTATACCATGACTAAACATATTTCTAAGAAATTTTATTCTAGGAAGTCAAGTGCGATAATCTTTACTATATATGTTTTCTCTCATAACTCACTTTTATTCCATAAATGTTTCAACACTTATGATATCTTTATTGTGTATAACATGATAATTCTCTCACATACATCATAATCATATCATGTCTCATTTATTGTCATGCTTAAGGGTTAGGGAACCTTATTTAGATAAAATATGTTGTTTTCCGCCAAGTATGACTCTATTTCCTCATTATGCTATGATACCTTTTATACCATGACTAAAAGAACATTATAGGAAACTTGTCTTTCGTTCACTTCATTATATGACATGTTAAAATTCAAAACTTTGTTGTTTTGACACTTCTATCATATGATCTATTCTTGCTTTCATAAATCTTTGATAAGATGTTTTACTATATACCATGAAATTCTCTATGACAATGTTTTGCTAAAAGCTTTCTATATATGTCAAAACGCATTATGTCATGCTACATTAGCTTCGAAACTTGATGTTTTCTTACCTAGATTTGTATGGATGTATGCTATTAAATTATCTATCATGCTTGCATATTTGAATATTTTACTGCCTTTTTGACTATGACAAAGAGGGAGAAGTATACTCTCAGGGGGAGGATATACATTCTATATAACTAAGGGGAAGCGCTATCACTCCAAATATATACTACTTTGTATCTCTTATCACCTCCCCTGAGAGATACGTTGTCATCATAAAAAAAGGGAGAGAATATGGAACCTTGTTTTTACAGGGAATAAACCTTAATAAAAATTAACATTTGAAGTTTTGATGACGAAAACACTTGAATATCTATATAAGTTTTCAAAAGAGCGCTCAATATAAAAGTTTTTATGCAATCAGTAATTATCTGGCAAGAAGTCTTGAAGCCCGTTTGGGGGAAAGATATAAAAACTCGCCAAGTTGTTCCAGTATGTCTAAGAGAACCAAGTATTTTTAAAATGAAACAACAACTTAGAAATACTAAGGAAAATCTCTCTCTCTCTCTCTCTCTCTCTCTCTCACACACACACACACACACACACAAAACCTCTTGGAAAATATGCCAAATAGTTTGGGAAACATAGAAATGGACAGAGGAAATTGTTTGCCTAAGTTAATCGATTAAAATATTAGTCTAATAGATTAAAATAGATCAAACTTATGCCTCAAGACTTTTCTAAAACACCTACATGATTGGCAATATAGCCAAAACAAAATATTCCATTTTGAGAAGCATAACGGCCATACTCATTCAATGTAATCTATTAAACCAATCAATTAAATCATTAATGAGGCCCATGGGTTATTTACTTTTTGAGTGATTTCGTTTACTATATAAAGGAGCGACTTCCTCCCTTGAAGTCACGCCACTTTCCAACAGTTTCATATTTGTTTGGAATTTATCTCTCTAAACTCTCTCTTTCTATCTATAGAGTTTTTCTATCTTCACTCTTGGTTGACTTAGTGTTTTTGAGTGATGTTTCATTTGTAAGGAGAGTGTCTTTTTTGTATGTGGTAGGTTGTTTATGTTTATTAAGCTTATTAAACCAAGAATCTTGAGATTAAGCTTATGTTTATCCCTGATTCAATCATTGGTTCGTGAGATAAACCAAGAATCTCTGTTATTGTTTATGAAGCTTAGTTGGTAAAAAGCTTTGTTCTTGGTTAAAGAGATTATCCATAAATATCTAAGGGTTTTACATGTTTGGATTAAGCTTGTTCAAAGATATTTATTTTATTAAGGTTCATGGGCATAATTGATAAAAAGCTCACAAGTCGATAGTGAAAAATCTCAAGAAAAAATCTTGGGGACAAGACTAAGCCAACATTTGGCAAAACCTATATATCTCTCTGGTGCAATCTTTTCATCCTTACTTTGTTTAATTATTTACAATATATTTTATTTACTCTATTTCCACTATGCTTTACTACTAAAAAAACATTACTAATACAATCTTAATCGAGAAAGAGAAAAATATCCACACTTTTCAAAAATTACAATTCATCATCCCTCTTGTGCTTGAGGTCACTTGCTCAACAAAGAGTGATTTATTAAATGAATTCATTTCTAAATATGTGTATGTCAAACTTAGTTGTCCAAGTTTATGTTGATGACATAATTTTTTGTTCTACTAATGCCTCTCCTTGCAAGAAATGTTTTGAGACTTTGCAGACTGAGTTTGAAATGAGCATGATGGGAGAATTAAAATTCTTCCTTGGAATTTAGATAAACCAAGGAAAATATGAGATCCTTGTTCATAAATATAAGTATACAAAAGAGCTTATGTTGAAGTTTAATCTTAAATATTGTAAGATTCACTATAATAAATAACGCTTTTCATGACGAATCTTTCACCTTACCCAAAAAAAAAAGAGTTATAATGTCAAGGTGCGCCATCTTTATTTATTTATAAAAACTAAAAATCAACTATTCCCTCTATTTGTAAAATAACTGAGGGGAAAAATAAATTAGGACACACTTCAAATCCCAACCATTGGAGTTTATATTTTTATTTTTTTATAAGTGTAAACTAAATGATCTAACCCTTTGGTTTTCGATAAAATCGAGGAATAAAATAATCAAATTTTACTATAAAAGATATTTTAAATAGATTTTATCCTAATGTTTACTAATATGAAGTCGCCCCAAACTCGCATGCATCATTATTTAAGATGGATTGCAAGACCAAAAAAAATCTTCAATGTTCTTCTATCTAGAATATAACATTTTTTCTGCCCTTACAATCTATCTCACATAATGGTGTTGTTGTTGTATTTTTTTTCCTCATTTGATAGATTACAAGTGCAAAAAATCATTCTTACTTCAACTTAAACAAATAAGGGAGCTCAACTTTTGAAAAATTAAACAAAGAATGGAGCTTAACTTTTTAGAAGATGGATATTAGCGAAAATAAAGATTCTCATGGCGAAAAACAGATCCCATGGGACCTGGACAATCTCGGGGAGAACTAAATATCGATATTAGCAAATATTTTTTCCATACAATGTATTTTTAATAACCTGGGTAACCTATGTACTTTGTAAACAAATTAATATATTAATAATCAGGCTAAACAATGTAACAATTTTCGTAAAAAAAAGATAGTTAATATTACCCCCTCGGTTTTCTTTTAAAACCGAGAGGTAATAGTAGCTAATATTTTAATTAAAATAATATCTTATTCGCCTCAATTTGTATTGTAATCGAGGGGATGGTTAAGAGTTTTATTTTTACTATACTCACAGGTCTTAAACAAATCTTTGTCGTCCATTTAATGATTATTAACGCTCAAGACTATGCTATTAGTGATCCGCGTGAAACCTAAGAGACATCCATTATAAAAGCATGTTGAATATTGAAAATCATCCTAAATAAAATATGATGCACTTGAAACCTAAAGACCCTTATTTTCTTGTGAGCAAAAAATTATCTATAATAGATTGCAAGAGCAGAAAATTATTTGGGTTAAGGTTTATTTTCTAAAAACATTTTTTTGAGCAGAAAATTATTTCTTCATCTAACCCTTTGTTTTTGTTTTTTAATCAGAGACAAATTCAAGGAAAATCAATTGAAAACATATCGCAACCAAGATTTTCTCTTTCTTGAACTTCAATTATTCGAAGATCTAAAATCTAGAGCTTCATAAAAATTGATTTTTAATGTAATAATCTCTATAAACAATGTATTTGAGTATTTTGCAGCTTCTTATTTCTTACTTGTAAGCTGGTTTGCTTTCTGATTTTGTTGTTGTCAAATCTAGTTTGTGAATAACTTTTAAACTCTCTTGTACCCTTACTTGATTATAGTGGAGCACCTTGTCCCAATGTAATTTGTAAACAAATAACTCTATTGATATTTGGGTATAAAATGTAACGATGTTTTTTAAAGAAATGATCTTACCCCTCAGTTTTCTTTTAAAACTGAGAGATAAGATAAGTTAATTTTAAAAATAATAAAAATGAGGTTGTTGGGAATCGAGGTATGATTGGTTCCTTTCTCTAGATCACTACTTATAGGCTTGATATTTTATACAATGTCTATTCGTGCGCAAGATTTCAATCAGATCCATGAGAAACTCACTTAACTATTGTTAAGAGAATATTTAGGTATCTGACAGGAACGTCAAATTTGAGACTTATTTATAAGAAATCCCTAGGTTATGAGCTATTTAGATTCTATGATGTCGACTATGATGAGGATAAAATTGAGAGAAAGTCCACTGGTGGAAACTGTCAATTCATTGGTGAAAACTTGATATTCTGGGCTAGTAAAAGACAAGCAACTATTGTCTTGTCTATAGAAGAAGCAGAATATATATCTATTGCTAAATATTGTACACAACTACTATGGATGAAATATTAACTAGGAGATTATCATATTTGTGGTAGCAGTATATCTATTTTTTGTGATAATAATGCTGCCATTTATTTAACAAAGAATATTTTTCAACATTCTAGAACAAAACATATTGAGATAAAACATCATTTTATTAGAGACTATGTTCAAAAGAGTGTAATATATATTCAATTCATTGATACTGATCATCAATAGGATGATATATTTACTAAACCTCTTATAGTTGAAATATTTGATTTTATAAAAATGAATATGAATATGGTGTTTATTAAAGATTAGTTCTTGTTTCTAAATGGAGATTCAATATTTGGAAATGATCAGAAGTAACCTAATTAAGAAGCCCTTGGATAGCTTCTGATATCAGACAATATCTTAAACACTTCAGTATCTGATTCTATGAACATTACTTTTGTTGTTAAACTCTAATACATTAATTGGGATTGAATATCTAGTTTCTGATAAATCAAAAATATTGTTTAACTCCTCTTGGTATTACTTCTATTATGAATGAGGCCAATACAATGTCTTGGTCTCAAACTGAGTCAATTACAAGAAAAACACATTTTTTTCATCCCTAAAAAAAGTCACATCTTTATATTTATCCTAAAGTTTCTACAGTTAAAACTCTTTCTATGACTGATCTTCTTCGACAAAGACACTTGTGCAAGTTAGCTTCTAGTATCTCTTTTGTTTCCTTCATATAAGGAGCGGAAGATTCAAAGGAAAAGAACAACAAGATATTACAACAAAGAACAAGAACTGATTTGATCACTAAGCTTTCGTACATATTTGTTTTGCATTGCACATAGTCTTGAGTTTTCTTACACTTGTATATTTTTAGAAGTCTCAAGAAACATGGTCTTTGTTTGTGGTATATTCTTTGTACCTATGATTATATATCAAGTACATCTTGTTGTAAAATACTAAAAAATTTGTTTAGAATTTGTCAAGTCTCAGACTGAGTGTTTGAGCAAGGAAGTCTCTAGCTAAGTTGGTTGAGCAAGGAAGTATCGAGCTAGGTTTCTAGAGCAAGGAAGTACCAAACTGGTGTGTTTAGGCAAGAAAGTGTCATTGAGCGTTGATTGAGCAAGGATGTCTTAGGCAGGTGTGTCTAAGAAGGTTGTAATCAAGTTCTAGTTATAGTTAAAATCTCTTATGGGACAAGGGGACTTGATTACTCTCATTATAGAGGAACCATTATAATTTATGTGTGTCCTTTTACTTATTGATTATGTGATTTAAATCTTTCTACTGCTAACTACTCTTGCTCATAATCCTAACTTGGTTTAATTTAAATGTTGTTGTTCAAAGAACCAAAAAATTTCCAAACACACAATTCAACCCCTACTCTTGTGTATTTTTCAAGTGTCATTTCTATAGTTTAATGCAAGTGATGATCTATTTATTTCGGCTAAGAAGTTGGGTGAATACTTGAAGGATGATACTAAGGTGTTTAAGATACTACCTTCTATGAAGGCTTAAAACAATATAAAGATCGATGAGCTACATGTGGTGTGTGAATTTCTATAAGTGTTCCCAAATGATATTAGCTATTTTCCGCCAGAGCGCGAGGTGGAGTTTACAGTAGACTTGGTACCTAGTGTTAGTCCAGTGTCAATGGATCCTTATAGAATGTAGACTTCAGAGTTGAGTGAGCTGAAGAAAAATTTAGAGGAACTACTTGAGAAGAAGCTTGTTAGACCAAGTGTTTCGCTGTGGGGAGCACTAGTGTTGTTGGTAGAGAAGAAAAATGGTAGAATAAGGTTGTGGATTGACTATTAAAGGTGGAAAAAGTTAGAATCAAGAATAAGTTACCTCTTCTAAGAATTGATTATTTGATGGATCAATTGGTCTAAAGATATTCCGAAGACTACATTCAGAATGATGTATGGTCACTGTGAGTATTCAATTATGTTGTTTAAAGTGTCTAACGCGCCTGAAGTGTTCATGTAGTACATGAATATAATACTCCATATATACTTAAATTAGTTTGTTATTGTATTCATCGATGATATTTTGATGTATTTGAAGTTCGATGAAGAGCATGCAAAGCATCTGATGGTTGTAGTACAAAATTTTCAAGAGAAGAGGTCGTATGCAAAGTTATCTAAGTGTGAGTTTTGGTTGAAAGAAGTGATTTTCCTCAATCATGTGATTTTTTGGTAGTGGTATTACTGTTGATCAGGTGAAGGTTGAGGATGTATTGTGGTTGGAGATTCAGAAGTCCATTACTGAGATCAGTAGTTTTCTGCATTTGGATGGTTATTACAAGAGGTTCATCAAATTTTTTTTAAAGATAACGTCGCCTTTGACTTAGTTGACTTGAAAGGGTCAAGCTTATGTTTGAGATCTGAAGTGTGAGGTGAGTTTTCAAGAACTTAAGAGAAACTTTGTGTCCGCTCCAATATTTATTTTTCCAAATTCAACTGAGTCCTTTGTGGTGTATTGTGATGCTTAGAAGATAGGTCAAGGAGGTGTTCTTATGCAAAATGGTAATGTCTTGGCTTATGCTTCTAGACAGTTGAAAGTTTATAAGAATTATCCTACGCATGATCTGGAGTTGACAATTGTGACTTTTGTTCTTAAGATTTGGAGACATTATTTGTTCGCTTCCACATCTGAAGTTTTCAGTGTCCATAAAAGTTTGAAATACTTCTTCGATTAAAAAGAACTGAATATGAGGTAGAGAAGGTGGCTGGAATTTCTGAAGGACTACGATTTTGACTTCAGTTACCATCCGGGTAAAGTAAATGTTATAACTGACGCTTTAAATAGGAAGTCTTTGCATATGTCGACGTTGATGGTTCTAGAATTAAAGTTGATTGAACAATTTAAAGACCTCAGTTTGGGGTATGAAAGTTCTACTAATGGTGAGAAGTTGGTAATGCTAAAGTTGGCCAGTGGTATTCTCGAAGAAATCAGAGAAAGTCAAAAGATCAATTTGGCATTGGTTGACTGACTTGGGTTAATCATCAACCAAGGTAAATATGGTGATTTTTAAATTGAAGAGAATGATGTGATAAGGTTTAGAGATAAAGTTTATCTTATAGATGTGCCTGAACTTAAGAAGAGTATCCTTAAGGAATGCCATGGAAGTGGTATGAGTATCATCCTGGAGCTACTAAGATGTATAAAGACTTGAAAAAGATGTTTTGTTGGCCAGGAATGAATAAGGAAGTAGCTAAGTTTTTTTATGCTTGTTTGACTTTTGAGAAGTCAAAAATTGAATATCAGACGTTGTTGATCTGATGCAACCATTGAGCATCCCTGAGTGGAAATGGGATAACATTTCTATGGATTTTGTGACGATTTTTCCCAAGACAGCGAGAAGATGTGATTCTATCTGGGTGATTGTTTATAAACTAAATAGGTTGGCTAATTTCATTATGATTAAGATCAATTATCCTTTGTAGAAGTTGGTTGAGTTGTATACTAAGAAACTTGTCAATTTGCACAATATTCCTACACATTTTGTGTCACATAGAGATACGAGATTCATATATAGGTTTTGGAAGATTTTGCATAAAGTGTTAGGTATCAACCTGTGGTTGAGTTCCTCTTATCATCTGCATATGGATGGTCAAACAAAAAGGACTATCCAATCTTTGGAAGACTTGTCGAGGGCTTATATGCTAGAGCAGGGATGTGGTTGAGATGTCTATTTGTTGTTGACTGAGTTCACCTACAACATCAATTTACATTCAAGTATTGGAATTATACCATTTGAATAATTGCATGGTAGGGGTGTAGAACTCATTTATGTTGCTATGAATCAAATGAGAGTGTTGTGCTTGGACATGAGATTGTTCTACTGACCTCTAAGAAGATCAAGATGATCTGAGAGAAGATGAAAGCTTCACAGAGTCTCCAAAAGAGTTACCATAACAAGAGGAGGAAAATAATTGTGTTCTAGGAGAGAGATAGTGTGCTTATGTGAGTTACTCTAATAGTTGGTGTTGGACGAGCTTTGAAATCTCAAAAGCTCAAGCCATATTTTATTGGTTCATACCAGATCTTGCAGAGGATATGAAAAATGGCTTATCAGATTTCTTTGCCACCATTACTTGCTAATCTCAATGGTGTATTTCATGTGCCTCAGTTGAGACGATACATTTCAGGTCATTTTCTTGTAATCCAAGTGTATGATGTCCCGAAAAGAGATAACCTGGTTGTTGAGGCATCATCTGTGCAGATAGAGGATCAGGAAGTGAAGTTATTGCATGGTAAGGAGATTTCTTTGGTGAAGGTATTTTGGGGAGGATCAACTGATGGAAGTGTGGCTTGGGAATTGGAGATTAAGATGAGAGAGTCGTATCCGACTTTATTTTCTTAAGGTAATTTTTGGGGAGAAATTTTTTAAGTGGGGGAGAGTTGAAAGGCGAGAATAGTAGAAATAGTGAGAGATAAAATAATTAGGTTAAAATAAATTTAGAGAGCTCTAATTATAATCATTACGTAAAAACAAAAGTTGAGGTAAAAGAAGACAAGAGTGAAGCCAGAGGTTGAACGGAGAAAACATTCAAACATGTGCATATTCAGAGTTCTTGCTATGAATTAAGTGTAGTGTCGTGAAAAATACCAGAGCGTAAGGAATGCTTGAAATACATACATGGTCGCAACCAAACATTTTTTATTTCAAAAAAAGGAAAATATCGATAAAACCCCAAAAGTAAAAAGAAAATGGCCGTCGCAACCAAATTCGGGTTCAGGAGTCAATTATTCAAGGGGAAGGTATTAGCACCCGTCATATCTGTTGTACTCAACGTGAATCATTTTTATCTTTTTACGCATACGTGTTATCTAAAACTTACTTGCAATTACCGGTTTATTTTTTGATTTATAAAGGTTTAAATAAAGAGGAAAAAAAATAAGTTTTTAAGTTATGTGCTCGCCAAGATTTCAAAATCTCGTGCCTACGCATTCTCATGGTGCAATGAGAAAATCAGAGTTTCGTAGTTCATGGGTAAAAAATAAGTGTTTGTTTATTGATTTTATTGAACAACGTTAAGATCTTGTTCTAACAGTTAAACGTTGCTTGTATACTCGCACATGGGAGACCCTAAGCATTGTTTTGTTTTGTGATATAATGGATGCATTTAGATCATATTCTAAAAGTTAAACGTAGTTGGTAAGCTTGCACTAGGAGGCTTAAGCGTTAGTTTGCGTCCGGACATACCAAATATAACAAGTTCTTTATAAAAAGGATTTTATGTTGTCCTAAGGAGAAAAATTGAGTTTTATTGATTATAATTAATTTTTAGGAGATGAGTATCCGAACCACAAGCCATACAACAATTTTCCAAATATCCAGGGTAATGAGAGGCATACGCCTAACATGAACTTTTCCGTCCTTTAACTGAGAAAGGTGTTTTGATATTAATTGAACTAAAGTACATGAATAAAGGTGAGAACTATGAACAATCAAGCCATACGACGAGTGTTCAAAATATTCGAAATAAAAAGAAATACGTCCAATTATCCCTTCTCCACTACTTAGGTCTCGTGGCGTTCGATTATATCGAGTTTTAAGCATTTTAGATAGGAAATAAATCCTTGTTTATTATGAAAAGAGTTTTTATTTATAATAATGTAAAAAGTAAATTTGCATATGCACAGATGAATTATCAAAATAATCACAAGTTCTCTTTATATAACACAATCAAAATAATCACATGTTCTTTTTATATAACACCAAATATATATATATATATATATATATATATATATATATATATATATATATATATATATATATATATATATATATATATCCAAGATTAACTTTCTAATATTCACAATTCAATCATCTAATTAATTTAAATAACTAATTAAATTCCGCTGAGTAGGTTAGCCTAGTCGGAAGGGAGCTCGGGTTCAAGGGTTTGCTCCCCTTAGGTCACGAGTTCGAATATGGGTTATCACAAAAAATCAACCTTTAAGGACTACGTGGGGCGAAAACTTTCCACGTGGATTAGTCGATCTGACTGATTGGATACTATTTGTAAAAAAAACTAATTAGACAACAAAAATGAGGGAAAATAACATACTTAGTTCACATTTATGGGTCATTCACAATTTAACAAGATCCAACAAGTAATGAATAGAACAAATATCAACATTGAAATCATGAATTAATTAAAAAGAGGTAATCCTAATTTAATTCAACCTAATTGATTTTCCAAAAGAACAATATTCTAAAAAAATAAGACTTCTAAAAGAAATAAATTAAACCATTATGCTAGAGGATGTAATGAAGTAAAATATGAAAAGAGGGTGTTGGGCTTTTTGGTTTAGGCCCAAGTTATTAAGTTAGTTCAATAGAGAGGGTTCATTAGCAATTTGCATGGTGTAATGAAGTAAAAGTGCATTTAGGGTTAGCCCAAGGACCCAGGAGAAACTTTGAAAGGGGAAAGGAGAATAATTTTCTTCATTTTGCGTTTTCTCTTCTCGAGAAATTAACTTGTCACCCCTTAAAATAAATCTACCATTTACCAAAAAAATTTATTTCAAAATTACCTTCTTGAAATTTCCAGTACTCCAACGAATTTTATGGTAGATTTTTTGAAATTTCCAATAATTTTTTTTTAAAAAATATTTTTTTTAACACTGGAAATTTCCAGTATTACAAAAAAAGAACTTCAATAAAATTCTGTGTTTTTATCAGAAATTTCGTAAATTTCCATTTTTTTAAAATTTTCTATATATATATATATATATATATATATATATATATATATATATATATATATATATATATGTGGAATTTCTTCACACACCTAGTGATTTTCTCCCACACATTTGAAAAACCAAAATTACCCTTCGTAAGTGCATTCACAAATTTTCCTTATTTCATAACGTTTAATAAGTGCACTTATTAATTCACCTTATTTCAGGATGTTTCGTAAGTGCATTTACGAATTCGTTAAATATCCCAAATTTATAATGATTTTATTTTTAAAAAAATATTTATTTATAATATAATAATAATATATATAAGAAAAATAGAATATTATGTTTTATTTCATATGATTTCCATTACATATTTACACGATTTCACGTGCTAAAAAAATAATCGAAAAATATATGCATTAAAAGTCTAAATTATATTTAGCCTACAATAATAAAATCTATTAATACAATTGATATCAATATCAAATTTAGCTGTAGTAAAAAACATATTAATACTATTGATATCAATTTCTATATGAAGATATAAAATTGATTTTTTTGCCTTGATTTACTTGATATGCATTAATTGTATTTTATATTTCTAACATTATAATTAAATCGAATTATTACGAATAAAAATAACTTAAAATTATAATTAAAAATTATTAAAGTAAATTTATGATATGAAATTAAACAATGAATGTAATAATTAATTTTTTAATTATAATAGTGAAATGTAATTGTCTTTTAATTATTTATTTAAAATTATGAATAGCTTTTGATAAAAAATATAAGAAATATTTTTTAATTATAATTTTAAAAGTTAAATTAAATTTAGATGACACTTTTTAATTTTTACTATAGAGTTGATAAATATTTTGTAAAAAATGATGAATAATTTATAAACTATAAAATTTTTCTATATTAAATAGATATGTATCTCATAAGAAAAAAAATCAAATAAGGTGAATTCGTAAGTGCTGTTATGAAATAAATCAACTAAGGTGAATTCGTAAGTGCACTTATGAAATAAATCAAATAAGGTGAATTTATAAGTGCACTTACGAATTTTGGGTCCCAACAGGTGAAGTCGCAAGTACACTTACGATATAAACCAAATAATTCATGTTTATGGTGAATTCATAAGTGCACTTAGATTTTGGATTTTCCACCATAAGTGGAGAAGAAGCCCACTAGGTGGGTGAAAAAATTCTCTCTCTCTCTCTCTCTATATATATATATATATATATATATATATATATATATATATATATATATATATATATATATATATATATATATATATATATATATATATATATATATATATATATATACACACACATATATGATGAGGGATCAAATTACACCCGAAGAGTTACACCATGAGTTACACTCGCTCAAAAACGTCATTTCTGATTAATATTTTTTAAAATCAACCGTTGGATTGAAATATACCATCATATAGATCATACCTATAAAGTTTGAGATTAATCTATAATGATTTGCTATACGATCAAGATATTCAAATATTAACGTCAAAATGGAAATTTATATAACGTTAATTTTGATGTAGTTAAATTTCTGGTATGAGATTCGAAATTCCGGTACACTCCCCCAACTTTCCAATAAAAATCAAATTTTTTAAAAATTAGTGAGTTTTCACAAGGGTGTGATGGTAAAATCATACACTTGGGGGTGACAGGTAAAATTTGGGGGATAGCAAGATAAATCCTCCTTCTTCACTCTCTTTTAACACAAACCAAACCTCCCTGAAAGCCGCCACACCGACAATCTTCTCTAGGCGGCGTCAGCGGCAGCCAGAGGATTTAAGCTGATTTTTGGTCGATGGATAACAATCCAAGTGAGGGATTTAAGAAAGGTGAGAATTGCTTAAAGTATCAAGTAATTGTGATTTGTGTGTTCTCAAGTGAAAATTGAGATAGGTTGTGTTAGTTTGAGAGTTTTCAAGTGTGTCAGATTGAGAAAATTAGAGGGAAAATGTTTGGAGTGTAACTCATTCGAGAAAGTGGTTATGGTTGGGGCAGGTTGTTGGGGCTGTCAGTTAGAAATGTTAGAATTGTTAGTTACTTATAAGCCTTAATATGTACAATGGGGATGTTGAATAAATTATTCAATAGTTGAATGTTTACAATGGAGTGTTGAATGAGGTGTTTAAAATGATGTGAATTAATTGGTGTTGAAAAGATTCAACATGTTGAATGAGAAGGAGTGGGGGCCACATACAATACTTTGCAAAATCTTATTGGTTGTTGTGATTATTTAGATTTTTAGTGTGTTGTGAATGATTGTGGGGTAAGATGTTGAATTTTATTAAACAAAAATATTGTAGTAAGTAAAAATTGAATTAATGTTGAATTATTAGGTGGAAGAAAGAGAAGATGACGTGGAGGATAAAAATTGAAAAAATAGGGTGTTGAATAATAAAACCATTGTACATAATCTAAGGCATTGTTAGTTATGAAGTTGAGTTGGAAATTGGTTAGAGAGGTTAACTGTTAGTTAACAGTTTAGATTGAGGTAAAAATAGTTAGGTTAATTAGAATGATTGTATACTTGTGTTTAAATTGAAATGATACATAGGTTGATAGGAATGTGACTTGTTTTATGCTTGGACTGAGTTAGTATTATTGCATTGCTTTTTTTTCCCCTAAATTGTATTTTGAGCTTTGAATTAGCAGGACTTGTAAATGTTGCACATGGTATGAAAATTCTGCTTTGCATGTGTCCTGCTCCTTTTTTTTTTGAACTGTGTTGCCATGGTTTAGCTTGCAATTGCATTGTTCTTTTGCTCTTGAAGTATGACAACATTTATGTTTTGCTTTTAATTGGATAACACTGCTATGGTTGAATTCTGAAATGCATTGATCTCTTGCATCAAGCTTAATGGCTTGATGCATCTTGCTTGGTGTGCTAATTTGAAGGCTGATACTGCCTTTTCCTACATTTGAAAGGCGTTGTGTTTGCCATAGCTGAGGACTTATGCCCTGTATGTTTGAATGATCAATTTGCTGCACATGTTTGCTTTTGAATGTATGATTTGTATCATATTCTTGAATTGAAATGATAATATGTTGGATGAATTAATTTATGCATTGCAACTGACTTTTAATTATTATTGGTTTTGTAGGTCACTTCAATTTGCTTGTATCGAAGGTGTTGGTTTATGTAGGCTTGCAATGACATGTAACCTGGAGTAGGGTTGGACATCGGTTTGGATTAGAGCCCAAAACGTCAAACTGTTCTTAGCCTCGGGTGAAAATATCAGATCCAACTTCCGACTACTTAAAATTCAATTTTTTTCCAGTTCAGTTTAAATTTAGTTTTTTCCGGTTCGGTTTAAATCAGATTCGATTAATTATGCCAGTTTTTTCGGAAAGTATACAATATTTTTTAATGTAAATTTAGATCCAATTTAGAATAAATCAATTTTTTCTTCTGTTTAAGTCTGTTAGATTTTTGTGCCCACAAGACACATTGTTTTGGTTTATTATTGGGCCATTAATATTTAGAGGTTTCTTAGTACCCTCTTATATGAGTAAAAAACCTCTGAAAATCTCAAAATATCATTCAGGTATGCATACCCGAACGAATCTCTATATTTCATTTTCAAGGAGTTTTCTAATATGTATATCCGAAATAATTAAATATTTCATTTTAGGGGAATTTTTGGATATACAATCTGAATAATCCAATATTTCAACTTTACTTTAATTTTATTTTATATTTAATTTATAACCATTCTAAATTTGAATGATATTTATTTTAAATACATATAACTTTGTTGCTTTTATTTATTTAGATTTGTTTTTAATATGTTTAGAAAATAATAATTATAGTTTTAAATTAAGTTAAGACTTAAATCAAAATATTGAAAAATTATATATTTTAAAGTATAATTTTAATTTGAGATAATTTTAAAAGAATACAATAAAGTTGCTTAGAAACTTTAAAGTATAAATAGTTTATTGTAAATAGGAATTATTATTGTAATTTATACTTTATTTCTAGTATGTTATTTTGATAAATGATTATTTCAAGATTTTAATTTTAAATTTAAAAGGTATATTTATTTCGGATATATATATATATATATATATATATATATTCGAAAATCTCCTGAAAATAAAATATTAGATTATTTCGGATATGTATATCCGAAAACCATTTGAAAATGAAATATAGGAGATAATTCGGATATGTATATCCAAAAATTCCATGAAAATAAAATATTGAATTCGTTCGAATAGACACATCTAAATTGAAGGGGTATTACAGAAAATTCGTCTGGAGCCTTAAGAAGAAATAAGAGTGGATAAAAAAACCCTTGGCCAAAATACAATCAACTTTTTTTTATAACAAAATAGATAGTTAACTTAATTATTTTCAATGAAATTGAAAAGTAAATAATTCAAAATACAATAAACTTTTCTAAATTGGGCTATTAAATATTTTCAATGAAATTGAAAGCTAAATAATCCAAAAACAATATTAAATAACATTAAAAACAAAAATAAGTTCGAAACAGAGGCCACCCCAAAATTTTAGATAAAGTTTTTAAAATTAGATATATTTAACACATTTTTCAATTATACATTCTATTAATATGCGTGTGTTTATTATAGAAAAATGCGTTGAGTAGTAAAATGGTTTTGCTCAATTTTATGTATTACGAGTGATTTAATAAAGAATTCAATCTATTTATTAAGTATAATTTTTATCTAAATTCATCTATTTATATTATTTTAATGTATTAATATACCTGTATTCATAAAATTAATTTATTTTAATTTTTACAAAACTATTTTTTAAAATTGTTCTCAAATAGTTTTTTTTTACTGTAAATTGTTTAAACTCTCTCATCTATATACTATTTGGTTGTTGTTTTTTTCCTCCCTTCACATGCATAGATTTTTCAAACTCTCTTATCTATGCACTATAATTAACATAATCTTTCACATTAATCTTTTATTTATTTAGCCAACCAGTTCTAATTTACATATAATAAATTGATTAATAATTTGATTTCATGATTTAGAGGGATTCACAGATCGAATCTTATTTCACCAAAAATCGTAGCCAGAAAAAAATGAAAAGAAATACAATATATACCTTTAATTCATTTATATATTAAGTTATGATTAGTTAGGTTAAATGTAATTATGAGTCAACACTAAACTCATATTTTATATTAAATCAAACTTAATAATTTTTCTATTTTCTATATTTAAAACCTCACTCTCTATTTTTATTATTTTTATATTAGTTCATCACTTTAACACCATCAACAAGATAAACGAAATTATTTTTTAACAAATAATCTTTCTCTCTTTAAAATTATTTTAAAAAATTTAAAATAAGGAAAAAACAAATAACTTTTTATATAAAAATTACAAATTAATTATTATTATTATTATTATTATTATTATTAACTATTATTATTATTATTATTATTATTATTATTATTATTATTATTATTATTATTATTATTATTATTATTATTATTATTAATATTATTATTATTATATATTTCGTCCCCACAACAATTTTAGTCTGCCCTCCGCCACTGCTTTGAAATAGCCAAATAACATAAGTCACAAATTTAATAAAATATAATACAAAACCACAACCAATACAAATCTGAAATTACCCATAATATATTTACAATATATTTGAATCCAACAGTTTCTTCGGTCTTTAAATTAGAAGATGCCAGTCAAACTTTCTATAAAATATTTACAGAGCAATTTCTGTTTCTTTAGATTCCAACCGTTTCTTCGTTTTAGTCTATTGTAATTTTTTTTAGATTTTCCCTTATAATATTTAAATTCTTTCTTTAATTTTTAGCTGACTAATTAGCTATAGAATCTTCGTATTTATTAATTTGGCATCTACATGGCTTTTTATTATTATTATTATTATTATTATTATTATTATTATTATTATTATTTTTCTTATTTTAATTTTTTTAATTTTATTTTTTAAATTCACGTGGAAATTTTTTACTTCTTATTTATTTTTTCTTAATTTTCTTAATTTTTTTTAATTTTACATTTTATTTTTTCTTCATTTATTTATAGAATGATAAACTTTTTTTTTAAAATTAAGAAATTATTTAAATAAAAATTTAATATAACACATATTGAGTTTATGGCCCATTTAGTCCGAAGCTATTTTCAATTGAATAGTCCATACATTTCTTTGCTTTATAAACACTTCATGGTATTCCTATAAAAATTGATGTGAGACTTTGTAAAGCTACCGATCCAATGTTTGCCAAATGCTTTTCTATCTTCATTCATCAAACATGCATATCCTAAGATTTATTCATCATAATAACTCCCGACCAAACTCAAAAGAATAATCTGCTTTCCATACTTCACAAAATGAGAACCAGAATCGCAATATAGAAAACATGAAAAACCAAACCAAATGTGAGAGAGCAAATGCAGTCGAAAAAATTGATTAACTTTGAGAAACTTCCAACATACGCATAAACCAACATATCATACTAGTAAAAACAATCTCAAAAGATTAAATGGTGCATACCATATAATACAGCTACAAAGATACTATGCAAAATACTATATGCTAGTATGCTTCTAATAACTAAATGTTCAACACCTAATCATATACATGTGTTTCATATCTTAATAAACCACTATCTTAAAACTAACACATCATATAATAAAACTAGTAAAAGTAATAATTGAAAGTTGAAGCTGAAACAAAACCTCAAATATCTTTAACTTTCTTGTCTCCTTCCAAGACCCTAATTCGATAAGGATTGATCCACAAACGTAGCTTACTGAAGAGTGTAGAACTGTTGCATAAGCTTCTTGTTTTGCTCTTGTTTATTAAACAAAACGAAAACGCATGCACATATATTAAACAAAACCCATGAATTCAGCTGTTATGTCTAACTATAATATGTTCTCGCTATTTGTTCTCTGAAACATATTTAAATTGTACACTGTACTTCAGGTGCTTTGGAACAAAACACCTATAGCAGTTGAGAGTTTCATTATTAATTAGGTACATCCAATTAGTTAGAAAATTTTCTTAATTACTATGCAAATAAAAATTCTAATGTTTTGAATTCACTACAAATTAACCAAGAAATTATATGGTCCATTATTTATAAGAAGTGAAAATATATGTCAATGCCAATGACATTAAAAGTTCTAGAATATGAGATTTTTCATTTCTATCCAGTCAAGGTAAAGCTTAAACAAGTTTGATATACATGATATTGCGAAGAATTAGTAATGCAGACTTAATTGAATGAATTTATGTTTCTAGAATAGTGTGTTGGGTGAATGAATTTTTGCTTAAACTTGGTCTAAATAAAAGGTAAAGCATTACTGCACTTGGAAAGAGTCCCTTCTCGATTGATATTGGGGCAATACTAGTGTTTATAAAGAAAACACTCATAAAATATGCTAAATTGAAATTAGTATTAGAAGAAATGTATGTGTCACAATAAAATATTTGTTTAAATAATTTTTGGAATGAATTATAAACAAAACAAAAATATTAATTTTTATTTGAAACTAGTAAGTAACTCGTATTGTCGCACGAGTCCGGTCGAGATTTCATATAACATGGAACTAACTTTGTCATGTAATAGAACATTTCCTATATTTTTTAAATATAACAGCGTATTTTCAATTATATAAGACAACAATTAAAAAAATAATTAACGGATAGATATTAAAATGACCAGTCAATAGTTGGTTGTCATACGTTCACATTTTACGTTAATAAAATAATTATATAAATATAGAATTTTTTTGTTTATAAGTGTCATTAACCTGTGTAACGTTTTACGAAATTAATTTTTAACTTATTCATGTTAAAAACAATTGTATCAATAGTTAAATTTTTTTATTATAAAAATATTTGTAATTTATTCCCGTTTATAAAAATTATTATAACTTTTTTTTGTTTATAAAAAATAATTTTTTATCATATTATAAAATTTTATGGAGAAAAATATAATTTATTTTTTATTATGTTATAAATATGAAAATAAAAGAGAATAATAATTTTAATAATATAATCATTTTTGTTTTAATATAAATGTATTATTGATAATTAAAAAAATTACAACTATAAATAATAATATAACATTTATTATTATAGATATCCGTAGGGAAAGAAATAAAAAATTAGATCTAAGAATATCAAAAAATTGCTTAAAATATTAAATAATAATTTAACATTTATTATTGTTGATATTAGTAGAAAAATAAAAAAATTATGAAAAGAGAGAAAAAAAAATATCTTCTTTATTTAAATAAATCATAATTTTTATTTTAATTGGTTCGTTTGCATCGTTGATTTTAATTGAAATAGAATTAATGAAAATGACAATGTATAACCACTTTAAATTTTTTTTTATATATCAATTTTACAATTTTTTCTCGTCAAATTGTAGTCTTTTAACGCTAGCTAAATTGTGAATATTTCAGGCTCTAACAACAACCTTGATTAGAGAAATTCTTCCCAAAACATATATTCGACTAAATCAAGAGAAATTGATATAGTAAAAGATCATATAAAAATGTTTGTGGATATGACATGACTTTCATTTTTTTTTTAAATATATCAATAACATTCAAAATCATAAAGTTTTTTCTTAAACTACTTTCTAAATACTATTTAAAATTATACCAATATTATATATTTTATTTCCATTATTTACATTAAATTGATTTTTAATGGATCAACTAATATTTTAAAAATAATTTAATTGAATTAATTGATCAATTAACTCTTTAATAAAGTTACTATACATATAATCGAGTAAATGATTAGTTAAATAAATATTTTTTTAAAATACATGATTTTTATTAATATTTCATAAAAATATATGATTTTACATATTTTTAGTAACAAAATATTATTTAAACTATAACAAAATGTAACTTATTCAATAAATTTATACCGTTTATTATTAATTTTTATGATTATTATTTTTCATTAAATTTTCATGACTACAATTTAACATTTTTTTTATCATGATTACAATTTTAAAGTTAATTTAAAAAGATTGTGATATGCTTTAAATATTTAATATAAACATTAGAGTTGTTATTTACTTTACCTTTTATATATTTATAATATACTTTTGTGTTAATTTTATTAACAATATATTTATAGTTAGCAATAAGTTGTTTAAACTACGTTAATTTTTTCAAGAATATAAATGTAATATTTCAAAAAATATACACAAATATATTTAGATGTCGGTAGAAAATTTTATTGGTTAAATTATAATTCCATTCAAAATTTATTGATCATAAATTTTTGAAATCAAATCATGCATAAAAATAAAATGTATTAATATTACCATTCAAAATAATTTCTATATATAATAAAATTAAATAATATTAATACCTCCATTCAAAAGATATATTTGTAAAGTTTTGATTAAATCATTAGAATATTTTTATATATTCTAATGTATAAAATATTGCTACAATATGAAATAGTATCAAACCTATAATATTAAAAGAGAATTCAAATTTGATTGATCATAATATTTTACAGAATCAAATCATACATAAAAATTAAACATATTTATGTCACCATTCAAAATAATTTCCATATAAAAATAATAAAAATAAATGATAATAATGTCTTCACTCAAATTCAGATTCCCAACATAAGCACTCTATCCGGTAGGCTAGTTGGTTCTATTTGTAATGTAAATGATTGGAATAATTATTGTAATATTCACTTAAAGTAAATACAAAAATGAACTTTAGCATTTTTACTTTAATTATTGATAGTTAATAACTATAGTATATAATATACATTATTATTCATACAAATATAGTATATAGTTAATAATATTAATAACTATAGTATATAATATACAGTACTATTAATACTAATATAGTATATAGTCAATACAATATTATTAATATTAATATAGTATGTAGTTAGTAGTATATAATTAATAATATTAATATTTAATTAATAATTGTAGTATACAGTAAATAAAAAATTAATTAATAACTATAGTATATAGTTAATAATAATATTAATATTTAAGTATTTGACCAAACATATTTAATTACGTTTTAAAAATTATGTTTTATAAATTATTTATTACATTTTTAAAAATTATTGAATTTTAAATATTATGTTTTTTTTAAAATGTATTACATTTTTAAAATTATGTTTTAATATTAAAAAAAAATTTAAACAAAAATTTAGTATGTTTTATAAATTATTTATTTTTTAAAATGTATTACATTTTAAAAATTATGTTTTACTATTAAAAAATTTTAAAATATATTTATTAATTTTTATAAATTATTTATTACGTTTTTATAAATTATTTAATTTTAAATATTACATTTTTTTTAGTTTTATAGATTATTTTTATAAAATATTACGTTTTTAAATATTATGTTTTATAAACTATTCAATTTAAAACTCATTACATGCTATAAGTTTTAGAATCTTAAATATCTGACATTGAATCCAAAGACTTTTTGTAATAATAGTTCATTATATTTTGAATTACAAAATATAAAAAGAATCCCCTTGAAGCCTAGTGGTAAAGTTTTAGGTTTTAAAGAAGAGGGTGGATTCAACTCCAAGTTTCTAAGCTTTTTAAGAATTTAAAATGTTCTATTAAAAATTAAGATTTGATGAAGGTTTAAAATAGGAAATTTAACATGTTTTATTAAAAATTAGGATGTGATGAAGGTTTAAAATGAGAGATTTAACATGTTCCATTAAAAATTAGGATGTGATGAAGGTTTAAAATGAGAGAATATATAAATATTAAAAGAATTTATGTGATTTTTTTTACATGTTTTTTCCGAAAAAACCCTATATAATAAATGGTAAAAAGATATTAACCTATTATTTTTATCTCGTGCATGCTTAAATTAAAAAGTTAGTTACTTTGAAACATACATATATATATTTGCATGTCACACATTTTCAAACAACAAAACAAATAGTCATACTTCTACTATTCTGATATTTTATTATCTATATTATCTAACTATTAAAAATCAAATGCACGAACTCCCTGAGTTGTTTTTTCCAGTGGCGGAGCTTAATGGGAGTTGAGAGAGGCCACTGCACCCGTCAAAAAATAATATTTTTCTTATATCCTTCCTGAAGCATAGTAGCAGCTTTATCAAGTTTTCTAGTTCTTTTAGCTTTATGAACATGTATTATATTGTTTATTTTATGGTAAATTTAGGGGTAATTTACCCCTTATGACATGTATCAATTAAAATTTTAAAATTATATATCAATTTAAAATCTTAATAAATTAAAATAATATATATATATATATATATATATATATATATATATATATATATATATATATATAACACTTGATTTTTGAGCAATAAGATATTGGTATGTCAAGTGTGACTAATAAGTCTCACATTAGATTAAAAAGAGAATGTTAAACTTTTTTTTAGGTGAAAAAAGATATAGACCTAATATCCTAAAGTTGTAGATTAATATGTAATTTTAAAAAATAATTTTATGTGATAAATTTTATTAATATAAGTCATTAAAGATAAATTACCTCTAATTTATTAAGGGATAATCTAAGTCTCACCTTATTTTATTTATTAATATAACTATTAATATTTTAATGAATTATCCTATGTTTAGGATTTAAATAAAAAAAATTGGCTTAAATATCAAAACATAACTGATGTGAAAATCACAATATTACAGTACTCTCAATAAAATATATAATTTATATTATTTAAAAGTTCGCAAGCTTTTTTCTATCCATTATTTTAGTGTAAACTAACATACATATAATCATAAATTTATTAAATATTATTAAAATATTATTTGTTAATTTAAAAAAATTAAGAAGATTTATAGATATCAATTAGCAAGTCTTATAGATATTTGATACTTTATTTTAATTTAATTTATTTTAATAAATAAATATATTAAATTTTATAAAAAAAAGTGTTAAAGTGTAAATTATAATTTTACACTCATTAGAAAAATTAGTGTAGTAGATTAACAAACCATATGTTAATTAAAGTGAAAATTTTTATACTCTAACATTTAAGTTGAGTAAAGAAGTTTACGTGTAGGATGTAGTTTTCTTCCTCGTTCCTACTTTCAAATCATTTCTTATTTTTGTTTCCGATCTCTTCAACAATTAAAATTTTTCCCTCATTTCATCCTCGTGAATCCCGCAGATGAAAATAATTTTTAGAAAAGAGTAATAAAATTAATAGTAAAAAATTCAAAAACTAAGAAAGGAGGATAGAAACTAATCCCATATATTTGTAGTTTTGAGAATACTTAATCGATACTTCAAAAAATTCAAAATAATTAATGTTATCTCTCTTTTACTAATATTTCATATATCTTTTGAAAAAAATATAAATTTATAAGTTATATATCTTCATAGATGATATTCTAGACGGAATAGGGGACATTTTATCTGTCTTAATTCATGCGAGAATTCACATTAACGGGTGTAAATTGCCACCCTATTACATCACATAAGTCATCACTATTGTTTGCTAGACCGACTATTAGAATAAGTCTTTGAAACACAATACACTATATCCTTAAAGAAATTCTTTAGAAAAAGAATTTATGACTCCTAAAATTTCAACTAATTTTAAATTTGAGAACAAATTTTTTTAATTAATCCCTGCGGCACCCCCTAAAATTTAAGGCAAGATCCGCTAGAGGTTCTTTCACCACAAATTTCTTACACTAAAAGGTACTTAAGTAATTAAATAATATTTATTTTTTTCATTCTCATCTTCTATTACAACATGAGACATGACTTTCATTTTCATTGTTCAACCTTCATCAATTAAATCACAACTGAATATTACCTACACTCATTCTCTATGTTTATTAAAATTTCAAAACTTGCTCACATTTCTTTTCCCACATTTTTTAATTTTCATTTTAATTTTTTGTCTCTCTATTTATTTATTATCACTAAAATTACTAATATTATTTTTTATTTAAAAATTATTTATTTTATAGATCACTATCAACACAATATCTATTTTATTTTAATCAATCATTATCTTAATTTGAGAGACAAAATTCTTATATTTAAATATTAATTTTTTTCTTTCACCGTCTCATGATTATTTTATTTTTCTTTTTGTATGATTATTTAATACAATTAAATTTATATGATTATTGTTCGTTTTATAATTAAATAAATCATTTCAAATTCATTTGTATCTAAATATATTTTATATTGCATTAAATAATTTTTTTTATCTAATGGATCATTATCAGCACAATGTCTATTTTTGTTTAATTTCAAAAATTATTTTTATTTGAGAGACAATTTTTATTTTTAAATGTTAAAATTTCATTTTTTTCTCCATCTCACATGTCCTTTTTTCTATATGGTTATTTAATATAATTGAGTTTATATGACTATTGTTCATTTATAATTAAGTCGCTCATTTCAAATTTACGTATATATATATATATATATATATATATATATATATATATATATATATATATATATATATATATATATAAATATCAAATAAATTTATTCATACAAGAGCACAAATATCTTATTAGTCTCTTTTATAATAACAATAACAATTATTATTATTATATTATAAAATTACCTATGAATCAAATTTTGTAACCTTTACCAATTCTAATTTTACAACTCTTGACGACACTACTCTTTGTGTTATCATCAACCCTAAAGCAACACATTTGTGCCATAAAAATGTAATGATCGATTACTCAATTCGAAAGATTGAAAATGTTTTTATTTCACTAAACAAATGTCAAATTCCTAAATGGAATGAACGTTGAACATTCATATGAAATATAGTCATCACATTAATTGAATCAATAAAATAAAAGAACATATCAAATAGGGTTAAATGCCTTTTACTCCCTGCAATAGTAGCGAGATTTGGTTTATCCCCTTTTAAAAAAAATTGTCTTCCTCCCTTAAAAAAAAATTCCCTTCACCATACCCCCTGGGTGACTATTCCACAATTTACTTTACACAACAGCCCATTATTTGTTTACTTGACATACATAGGTTGAAACAGCTTTATAAACACTTCCACCTTTTAATGAGATTTCGATGTGGGACTCTTGAGCAAGCAATGTCTACAATTTTTCTTGACCAAGCAATATCCACCACACATGTAGCTTGTTTCATGTTCAGTTCTCTATTTTTTTCTGTAGCAATACACAATATTATCTTCTTTTTTTAGTGTTGCTTTCGTCTATGTAAGGTCTTACATGACTGCACTTCTTGGATTAAAAGCTTCTACGGCTTTCTTTGCACTACCAATACGGAAAGAAATTTTGATTCATTTATTACTATGTTTAGACCATTATTTTCTCTTTTTCTTTGTAGGATTCATCAGATTTGAGTGTTTTGGACTTTATTCCATCACCTATGTAGCAACTATGACAATTGAAATTGTGGTGATAATTTGTATAATAGTTTCAGTCACATGGCAAGTTCTCATTGTTGTTGTTCCTGCAATGGTTGCATCAATATACATTCAGGTTTATCCAACTTCCAATTTTTCTTGATTCCTTATTCTATGACTAATGTTAGATCATTGAGATGGGAAATTCTTAATTTTTTTCTTTCCTAAAAGCTATACTATCAAGCTACTGCTATGGAACTAATACGAATCAATGGAACAACCAAAACTCCAGTCATGAATTTTTTCCAAAATTATTTGACACTTGTGGACACATATGCTTCATTGTTCTTTCATTCCAATGTCCAGTGCGGTATGGACATAGAAATAGAGGTTGCATAAACTAAATTTCTGAAACTGATTCTCAAACTCAGTAGCAAATTGTCTCAACTAAATTTCTTTGAGAACTTTCACCAAACATAACATGAGCAGCTTCAAAAACACATAAATGCATACTCTATCTAGTGTGCATGTGGCAAGGCGAGTTACTGCTATTGGCTTTACAGAAGTGTGGGAAGCTGAGTTATCAAAAGTGTGGTGAAAGTTGAAGTTGAACAAGCTCTATATTTGAGAAATATGGTAGCAATGTATTTGAGAGAAAATGAGTCTCACATCGTTTTTTACAAAGAAAAATTAAGTGTTTATAAAACTAATATTTACACATACTAATAAATTGAAAACTGATTGAGAGAATGAGCTGCTAATTCAACAGAAATGGGCTTAGGCCCAAATGAAATATTTTAAAAATTTTAAAAATTAATTCATAAAAAATATTAGTAAAAATAATTTAAGTAAATGTAAATAAATATTAATAAATAAATATAATATAAAAAACAATAATAAATGATAAAAATTAAAGAAATTCCACGTGGATTTATAATAGTGACACATATGAAGATTGTATTGTCTAATGGGAAAATTCTCCACGCCCAATCAGCCAAACATATTTTAAGAAAATGTAAATAAATATTAATAAATAAATATAATATGAAAAACAGTAATAAATAATAATAACTAAAGAAATTCCATGTGGATTTATAATAGTGACACATGTAAATTTCATTGTCCACTAAGAAGATTCTCCATGTCCAATCAACCAAACATGGAATAGGGGTGTCTGAAAACAAAATCTTTATTTTATAAGGGGCGAAATTTTTTTTATTTTAAAAGGAGGGTAAATCAAATCTCGCTATTATTGCTGGAAAGTAAAAGGCATTTAACCCTATCAAATATACTACTTTTGCATTAAATTTTTTCATATAATCATATCTTATATGAATCAATAACATCTGTATCAATTATGAACCTATAGATTGAGGAATAAAATGGAACCTCCCATAAAAAAATGGGACAATTAACAACATTTTAGAGAAGCAAAAAAATGACAATAATCTTAAATATATAGAATAATTACAGTCTCGTATGATTAATTTTGGAGAGACTATTTAAAAAAGAGAGATCAAATTATATCCGAAGAATTACACCATGAGTTACACTCGTTCAAAAATGTCACTTCAGATTAATATTTTTTAAAATCAACTATTGGATAGTTATTTATAGCATATTTTTTACTTTTTATATAATTATTTATAGCATGTCTGTTACTTTTTATTTCAAGCTCAAAATCTTATATTTGAATATAAACACACTTTTTAAATCCTAGAATACATGGTGTGTTTTTCCAGAAATTCAATTTTTTAGTTATAGAAGAAAATAATTTTACAAAGATATCATAACTTTTTCATTCTCATAATAATTAATTTCTAACACGGATATCATGCTAAAGAATAATTTGACCGAGATATAATTTTTAACTTTTATATGAGAAAATAAAATATATTAATAAGTATTTTTATAGTTAAATTATATTTTTATTTTTCAAATATTAATATGACATTGATAAAAATAAAGAGTTTTGATTAATTGTATCTGAAATAAAATATTATTTTACATTGTGTATGTAATGTTTATGAATTACAAAGCCACATGTGCTAGCTTTTAGTCTTTAAATGGTTATTTAAACGAGTATAAATATAGTTAATTAACCACATTCCTATCTTTTTCAAGAATTTTAGTCTTTTATTCATTGACTCGTACATTCATTGCTTCACTGGAACGAATCTATAACAGCTCTAAATTCACTAGTTTCTTCCTAACTAATTACAAACTATGTAGAGAACTAAAGAAGAGAAGATGGTACGAATATTTTAGATTGTGATGATGATGTAGACGATGATTAGAGAAAGAAAGCGATAGTTGGTGTGGGAATCTAATTAGTAACAAGTTGCATGTCCAGTATAAACATAAATATCTATATATAATGTGAAACTCTTGATTGAGAGGTATAAGTATGTGGCTCATAATAATTGAACAAATCAAAATCAACAAGAAAATGTAACTATATTGCAATATTGCATGATTAAAATTATCGTGGCCCATTAGGCCCAAAGTTAGGCACATGAAATTTTCAGTATTTGTGGGGATACATTACTCCATGCAATGCAATAAGGTAGGTCCAACTTTCATTTTCTTTTCATACACGTGCATGGCTACCTTTTGTTTGTTTAATTATATCATTATCTCTCTACAATGTGTGTATGTAGGGTTAAAGCTGCGAAAAATATCGCAAAATGAAGCTGTAAGCTTTTCACATAAAAAGAAAGAAAGAAAAGATAGGGAATTAGATTCCAACACCACTAACATATTGTAATCATTAAAATATGTTTGGGAAACATGAGTTTTGAGAAAGGGTCGATGGTTTATTGTAGTTAAAGGAAATAAAATTAAAAGCAACTCCATTAGTTTCAATTCACACAGTTTGACACAGGGTTCAAAAGTGATATTGCCTCTGTCTCAAATCATGAGCGGGTAGTTCAAAAATCAAAATGGCCCCTAGTGGCTTCTAGTCATCAAAGTTTGAATGAAAATACTCTGTTTGTTAACTTATTTATTTCAGGGAAGGTGCAAGATCTTCTTTAATTTCAGTGTAACAAATATGGCAAACTATGCTAATTTGGTGAGCAGAATAAATAATATATTTTTATTGGACTATGGGAAAAGGAGATGAAAACTGAAATACAATATTGTTCAATTATTCGTTGATCTTTTACTTAAGATTACAATTCTTTGGCAGCGGACTTCGGCTAGAGAACTAGACTATTTGATGAAATAGTGAGGTGAAATCTTGGATTAGTGGAGCAAGTTTTTAGTATAGCAGAGAGGGTGTTAACACTCCAACATCTAAGTTTACGAGAGAATGAAAAGCAATGTTAAAGTGAGAGTGAATTTTAATACTTGAAATGATGCGTTTTACCCTTATATATCAAGAGGAGTTGAAACCACTCGTGTGTGATACGACATGACGAGTATACAACAGTCTAATTGAATTGGACAGTGATTAATGGGCTTGAGGGTGGCATCCTCAGCTTCTAGGTAAGACAAAGGTCCACGTGTTCGATGCACTTGTCTATTTGGAGTTCGCTCTTGGACTTTATGATTTTGGCTTTGTGGATTTTCTATAACATTCACCCCAAGTCCTTATTCCTATTTTATAGAACGAGTGACTTTCTAGGTACCTCTTTAGGCTAGTTGTTGACAGGAGTAGGTGGAGGGTCTTGATGAGACGTTAGTGACATTGGAAACAAATATATTCTTTGTCATTCTTTTAATCAATGAGGTTTCGCAAGGAAATGTCTGTCCTTATCTTTGATAGTAATGAAGTCCTTTTAGTCCTAAGATACTTATGTACCACAAAGAGTTCTCTATGAAATCTTGACTATTGGTGATGTGGCTTGTACCTCAAAACATGAAAGATTACAATAATTGCAACAATCACTGATGTGGAAATGCTTATAATAAGTTCCTGGACTAATAATCTTCTCTTTTTTCACTGCTTGTAGGTTTGATAAACTCTTCTTCTCTGTTGTCGATGATATCTCCCATTATTTCCATATTTCTTGCACGTGTCTTTATATTTGACTAGTTTATGTCCTTTCCTTCAGCAGATGAACTCTCAAGTTTACTTATTTTAAGGAAACACGCAAATCTCGCTTTCTTTTAATCTTACTATATTTATTAGGATTTTTGGAGAAAATAACCATGGGTTTTAATGGAGGGAGTTGTTGTTAATTGGTGGATTGATGGGTTGTCGTGCATATTTGACCACCAATTTTATTATTAAACTTGTCTTGTGTATCTATTTATGTTCATTTCATTCATGTTTTTACATAATCCACTGCAATAGAGGATATCCAACCCGGATTTCGGAAGGAAAAATGAGAAAACTCACTGGTGTGGATGGGCCAAGAGACATTGGATACCACCTATGTTTTTGCTGGAGAGGGAGGTTTAGACCATGCTTTAACGACGGTGGAACTTCAGAAGAATGAGGCGATTATAGATTTTATGTTTATGAAATGGATGACCTATCTCAAGAGGTTTTTTACTTGAAAACGAAATTGGTATCTTTCTTTCAGAGTATGGGCTATGTCAATAGTGACGCCCGTAGTGCTGAAACATAGAGGAACCAAGGGAAATAATACATAGAGACTATTGTTGGTGGCCCCGGCTCAAAAGAGGCTAGGAAAATCATATTTGGTGAGTGACACGGGGAATCCATCTTTTTCTTCAATAGTCTTTCAGTGTCTTACATTCTAACTTGTCTATTATTGACTTGTAGATAAAATGAAATGTTACAAAGTAAAGCAGCAAATAGAAAAATATCATTAGGTCATACCTCTCATGATGGATGCCAACAAAGTTTCAACTACTGAGGATTCAAGCCTCTAGGCCCTTGGCTAGATTGGTAACTCTCCACTCACCTACTATAGTGAAGGCATAGGTAGGGGATTCTCCCAAATTAGTAGTGGTGGAAGATTCTCTACGCTCATCGTTTCTAGTGGGTGAGATATGTAACATCCCAGTTTTTAATAGTTAATTATTAATTATTATTATATATTATGTTATGTGATAATTAATTTAATTGGGTGATTTAAATGAAAATTGAATTATTTGAATAATTGTGTTTTATGAGTAGAAATGTTGTTATTTGGTATTGGGTGTAATTTTATGAATAAATATTAAAGAGATGTTAAGTTTTAAGCCCAATAAGAAGTTATTAGTTAGTAAACAGTTAGAAGGGAATCATAATTAGAATTTTTATTTGGAGAAAGAAGAGAAAGGGGGAAAGAAGAGAAGAGAAGGGGAGAAAGATGAAAAGTGAAGAGGAAACCCTAGAAGAGTAATCTTCAAGAGGTAAGGGGGAGAGTCTATGTTATTGTTTGAGTGTATGTTGTTGTTAGTAATTAGTAACATGCTAGGTTGTTTAATTTAAATTTGTAGAATCTTTGAATGTTAGGGTTTGAAGAGAAATTGTGTTTTTCAAATTAGAATGATGACCCATGTTTAGAAACATGTTAGGATACCCTTTCATGATGTTATTTGGATGATTGGAATGAGTTTTGTGTGGTAATTTCGTGGGAGAAAGAAGCTGGTTCGTAGCAGAAAAAGTGCTTTAGCGCGAAAAGTTCTGTAAGTTGGGGTTGTTTGTTCAGGAAAGGACGCTTAGCGCGATAGGCCGGGCTTAGTGTGACCTGGAATAAAAAATGTTATTTTTAGGATCTTTTGACATGAAATCTTATATGATTATATTTTATGGAGTATTTTCGTGTATGTGATTAATGGATTCGATTATAATTAAATGCGTTTTGGACTGGTTTCATATGTTATTTCAATGTATGTTTGATACTTGAGTTTAGTATGTATGAATCTTGTTTTGGTGAAATGTTGCGAATAACATGAATGTAATTGTATGCAATATGTTATTTGTGATATGTGGTGATATGTAAATGCTACATGTGATGCTTGTTGTTGTTGAACCATGTTGTTGTGCAATTGGTGGATAGTTCACATGAGTTAAATTATTGTGATATGCTTGAATAATTGAGGTTGATGAATAATCTTAATTTGCATATGATGTTGATGAATTGCACATGCATACATGGTTGACCTTGAAATACGAGGTGGTGAAACTTTGGATTCACAATGTGGCTTGATTCTTGAATGGATTAGTAGCAGTGATGCTTTGGGTTCACATTGGTGGCTTTGATCTTGTCCGGATCGGAAGCGTGGCATTGATTTCTAAGTTATTGAATCGGAAGCAAGGTGAACGGAATGTTCCCAAACGGTACCACATGTATGAGTCATATTGCATTGTTGTCTCATGAGTCATTGATTAATGAATTATTGTATGTTGGATTGTGATATTTGATTATGTGGATACTTGAATTGATTGTATTGATGACATTATGCTAATTGTGATAAATGTGATTGGGTTATACTTGAAATGTTTGTATAATCATATTATTTTGGAATATCACTTGAAGTGTGTGGAATTCGTTAATAGATGATATTTCTATGTTGCTTCCAATTATATACATTTGGATAATGATGTGAGTTCTCACCCTTCTGTTTGTGATGTTGCCTGTATGTGGGTAACATGCAGGTTCCGAGGATAGTCTGCTTCGCACGAGACTAGTTGAAGGAGTTAATTAGTTTATTCCTTACACTAGGTAGTGAGTCGTTGCTCTGGTCATGTAACACGGGGATTATCGGAATTTCTGCTTTTATGAGATGTTTGTTATGTATTCTCATATATTTTGGATTTGTATATTGAGATACTATTTCGATGTGGCCTTGATGCCGATGTATGAATTCTTATGTCTCGTTTATGCTAAGGATTCATTGTTTTTCATCCAATGATCAACTACCTAACTAAGAATGCAACATGCCACCAAACTCCCTAATTTACCCTTTGTAACATAAATATTTTACACTAGAAAAAGCCCTTTTTGGTAATTTACTAAATTAACCACTCTAAACCTATCATATTCTTCCTTTCCTCCAAGTGGCACACATATTACTCTTTTTTTTCTTTCTCAATCCATCTCATTTGAAAACCTCACTTTTCCCTTTCTTCCTCTTCCTCTATCCCGAAACCCTAGCAGCCTTCAACATCCTTCTTTCTCTCTCATCCGTCTCATTCATCTTTCGTTCAACAGAAACATCTCTTCATCTCTCTTATCAGAATCCTTTTATCTCACACCTTCACCATTTCCTTTCTAGGTTTCTTCCATCTTCCTACAGTGTGTGTTTTGAGGTAACTCGTCTAAAGTTTCTTTTCGTCTTTGCAATCTGTTTTTGTTTCTGTGCTGAGTTTTCCTTCCTAGGCATGGTCCTTTTCAGATCTAGAAATTAAATATGAGATTTTTGCAGCTACGACGAGATTTTTGCAGGTACACATCTCCCCTGCTTTATAATGTAAGTCTATCTATTTTGTGATTTCAAGAAATTTGAAACAGAATCTTCTTCACAAACCTCAGATTCTTAATCATCTTCAGAATCTTCTATGTCATTTTTTGACTCTGACTCATAAAGAAACACTCCTTCAGAATCAGAATATAGTCATCTTCAAGTTCTGACTCATCTTCAGAAGTTTCAACTTCTGACTCATCTTCAGAAGTTTCAACTTCTGACTCATCTTCAGAAGTTTCAACTTCTGACTCTTCTTCAGAAGTTTCAACTTCTGACTCTTCTTCACAAACCTCAAATTCTGACTCATCTTCAGAATCTTCTATGTCATTTTCTAACTCTGACTCATAAAGAAACACTCCTTCAAGGACCAAGTCTGGAAGTCAAAACAAATACAAATGATCAGAGTTGGCTGAACTTTTTGGGATCTCCATTGTCTCTTTTACAACACAAGTTGCTGATTAATTCTTGAAGACATGGAGAATCTTTTTATTAGAGATGTTGTTTTATAATCCTGAGTTGTAGTAATTTTATATTTTTGAACAATGCTTTAGGTCTATTTCAATTTATATTTGACAAGTAATCAATTCATCTTGTAACGCTGCAGAATGCTATGTCCTCATTTTTATTAATGCTTATTAACTTTCTTGGAATTACTGAATTTTTTTTATATGATTTCACATTGTCCATTCATACTATTAACTGATGTGTTTGACAAATTTTGTTGTCAATTGAAACTAAGTATAACACACAACTTTCATAAGAGCATCATTCCTAGAAAATGGGACTTCTACAGATATATAAACATCAACACTAATAGTACATTTACAAAATCATAACATACTTGAAGAAAGTTGTGGTTTAAGGTTTTCAACTTTTTTATGAACTCGTATTTATTATTGCGCCATTGACTAAGTTTAATTTATGGCTGGTAGCTGCTAAAAGTCTTATTTTCCCAATGAATTTGATAATTCTGCCAGTGTGATTATATTATGAAAGATTGACTCACAAGTTCCTAAGTGCCTTTTAAACCTGTCAATCGTTTTCCATTATGAATTCTTTAAAATATCTTTTACTCAACTTTGTACATCACAAGTTCCAGTTGCTTACAATACATAATATAATTCCATATCCCTACCTTTTATCCATGATGGAACAAACAAATATACAGACCAATATCAATTATAACTTTTTATATCAATCACTTACCTACACCTCAACCTACATGGCCTCCGCAATTTGTTAAGCCCCATTACATTGTGCATTATAATATTATATGAACTTAATAATACTTTCTACCTATGACACATAAACCTAATGTGACAGGTTTGTTTGCTTTTCAAAATAACAGCTTGTCCTCAATTTGCGTGCTACTACTTCCTGCATATTTATAATACGCTTTCCATACTGTATAGTACATGTTTTATCATAAATTAGTGAAAGAGAGCAGGCAATGATAACTTTTGAGGAGAACCATATATCTGCAGAATCAGTTTGGTTACAGAATAAATTTTATGATTACTACTTCAATCTGGTTCGTTATAAAAAATTGGTTACAAAATCATTTATCTAGTTGGCTTACATGGACTTTCTTCTTGAGAACTTCTCCAATACCTATTTGTTCAGAATCTCCTTCTCATTATGGAATCGTATCACCTTCTGGACTTTCTTCAGAAGTTTTACTTCCACCAAAAGTTCCACCTTTGTTAACTTCTGGACCTTGTCCAGAACCATCACCTTCAAAAGTTCATCCTTTAGAATCATGACCATCATAAGAGGCTGGACTTCTTTTATAAGCTCCTCCTTCAGAAGATCCACCTTTAGAGTTATGATTACCAACAAAAGCATGATCATCTCCAGAAGCTTGTCCTCCAGAACCTACGTCTTCAGAGTTTTCCCTTTCAAGTCCTGACTCATCTTCAGAACCTTCATGTTCTGACTCATCTTCAGAAGAAGAATCTCCTTGAGATTCTAACTCATCTTCTGATTCTTCTTCAGAGGTTTCAACTTCTGACTCTTCTTTAGAAGTTTCAACTTCTGACTCATCTTCAGAAGTTTCAACTTCTGACTCTTCTTCACAAACCTCAGATTCTGACTCATCTTCGGAATCTTCTATGTCATTTTTTGACTATGACTCATAAAGAAACACTCCTTCATAATCAGAATATTCAGAGTCATCTTCAAGTTCTGACTCATCTTCAGAAGTTGAAAATTCTGACTCTTCTTCAGAAGTTTCAACTTCTGACTCATCTTCAAAAGTTTCAACTTCTGACTCTTCTTCAGAAGTTTCAACTTCTGACTCTTCTTCAGAAGTTTCAACTTATGACTCTTCAATGTCATCTTCTGAGGAGTAAGGGACCTCAGAAATTTCTCTATGATTGTTTTGTTGGCCCTTCCATGTTTGCCACTTTTAAATACCCCTAAAGACTCCACGAAACAAGCGTCTTTATTAGAACAACACGTTCCAAAAAAACATATTTTTTCCTTGATATACAAGTTTTGATAACAAATTTTTACTTCATATACACTCTTCCTTCTAATAAGTGGCCATCAATTATGCTTACACGTTTCACTGTAACATGCTTTATATTGTGTATTTTAATTTATGTAGCCTTAGTAATTTATGTAGCCTTAGTATTTTAGTTTAGATTTATGTAGCCTCTATATTTACATGTTTCATGACAAAGAGAAATTGCCATTAAGTGAAACAACAAATGTGGTTTTCAAAGAAGTATTCCACAACGTTGTTTAGGTGATTTCTTTATAATTATTATACATATATTGAATTTTTTTTACATTTTTTCATGTTTCACAATAATCATCCTAACTATATATATATATATATATATATTTTCTACGGCCAATATCTTATACTACTACACTATAAATGAACTATCAATACAACACTCTTAGGTTTCATTGTACGAGTTATTAAGGTATGTTAAATCACAACAATTAGTGTGATAAACAAACCATTTAAATTACCCATGCAGACGCACGAGTCATTTTTTTTTGGATATTTTTTTTGCCTAATTTCTTATTGTATTTAAAAATTTGTATTAAATTTATGATTAATTTGTATTATATTATTAGATGATATTATGTAAACATTCATTAATCACAAAATTAAATATTTCTATTGCGTTACGAATATTTTTTCATCTTAGGAACGAGCAACACACGTGCGGACGCACGGGTCTTCTACTAATTATAGTATAAGATGTAATCATTGATAGTATCTGTGTGTATGAAATAATCCGCTGTGAAATGTATGATTTGGTTTAAAGCACGAGATTCGATTATGTGTTATGATTATGACCTATTGTATGTATTGTCTTATTTTTAAGAAAATATATGATGCCCTCTTAATATGCATTCTAATTTTTACTCTGATTGTGCAATATATTTTTTGGGGATTGGAGGGTGTTACATTAGTGGTATCATAGCCTGGTTGGTCAGATTTATTTGGCCAGGTTATTAATTGATTTAATTCCTATTGTACTTGATTTGTGTATCTGACATGATCAATGTTGTTGTCTGTTGTTGGATGTCTTAGGACGATGGTTGCATGAAGGAATGAGGATGCTATTGCTGATGCGTTGATGTTGTTGGTTGGATCTCTTGGGCAGATTTCACAGGCGAATGCTGGACACTGAGGAGAGGAAGATGAGTTTCATGCTTTGGGGAAGTTTTAGAGGAACAATCCTCCTATCTTTGAGGGTGAGAATGAACCTAACAAGGCTCAAGCATGGCTGAAAGAAATTGAGAAGATCTCCAGGGTTATGAATTGTACTTATGCACAGAAGGATCAGTTTGGTACACATATGCTAGAGAAGGAAGCTGGAGATTGGTGCAGCAACATTGTTCAAAGATTGATGAGGAATGTGTTGAAGTTTCTTGGGCTCTTTTCTATGATGCGTTTTTGGAGAACTATTTTCCAGAAGATGTGCGTGGAAAGGAAGAGGTAGAATTCCTTGAGTTGAAGCAGGGTAATGGAACCGTGGCTGAGTATACTGCAAGATTTCAAGAGTTGATTAAGTATTTTCCTCATTAAAGTACTATGAATGCTGAGATATCTAAGTGTCTGAAATTTGTGAATGGTTTGAGACCTGATACCAAGAAGGCTATTGGATATCAGCAGATTACTCATTTTGCTGAGTTGGTGAACAAGAGTAGGATTTATGATGAGGATAGTATGGAGAGTGCTTCTTACTACAAGAATGTGAATGATAGGAAAAGAAAAGGTCAATTTCATGGGAAGTTGTATGATGATAAGAAGAAAGCTAGTGGTGGCAAGAAGCCAAGTGGGGGAAGATCATCTACTCTGATTAAGTGTTACAAGTGTGGTGTAGAAGGGAATTGTGCTTCTGATTGTGGAAAGGATGATAGTAAGTGCTTTAGGTGTGGAAAGGCGGGTCACAAAATTGTTGATTGAAGGTTTAGTGCGGATGTGACTTGTTACAGCTATGGTGAACAAGGTCATGTTAGTATAAGTGTGAGAATCCAAAGAAGGAGCAATCTAAAGGGAAAGTGTTAGCATTGTCCGGTGCTGAGACTTCGGTTGAGGAAAGACTTATCTGAGGTACGTGCTTTATTAATTGTACACCTTTAATTGCTATCATTGATACTGGTGCAACACATTCTTTTATTTCTGCGAATTGTGTTAAGAGGTTGAATCTTAAATTGTCTGATATGCATGGAAATATGATTATTGATACTCCTGCTATGGGTTTTGTTTATACTTATGTTGCATGTCTGGATTGTGCGTTAAGTATTTTTTGTAGATATTTTTGGATGGATTTAGTTTGTCTTCCGTTAGATCAATTGGATGTGATTCTTGGTATGAAGTGGTTGGAATACAATCATGTTTTTATCAACTATTTTGAGAAGTCGACTATCTTTTTTGATTCTAGTGTCGAGAATGATTGGTTTTTGTCTGCTAAGCAAGTGGATGAATATGTGAAAGATGGTGTTGTGTTGTTTGATTTGTTGGCATCGTTGGATCTCGGTGAGAAACAAGCTATGAGTGAATTGCCTGTTGTTTGTGAGTTTCCTGAGGTATTTCCAGAAGATGTAAGTGATTTTCCGCCAGAGCGTGAAGTTGATTTTTTGATTAATTTAGTTCCTGGAACTAGTCCTGTTTCGATGGCTCCGTATCAGATGTCTACTTCTGAGTTAAAAGAGTTGAAGAGTCAACTTGAAGATTTTCTTGAGAAGAGGTTTATTCGTCCGAGTGTATCTCCGTGGGGTGCACCTATTTTGTTGGTTAAGAATAAGGAAGGTTCTATGAGGTTGTGTGTTGATTATAGACAACTGAATAAGGTGACTATTAAGAACAAGTAACCACTTTTGAGGATTGATGGTTTGATGGATCAGTTGGTCGGTGCTTGTGTTTTCAGTAAGATCGATTTGAGGTCTGGTTATCATCATATTCTTGTGAAAGGCGAAGATATTCAGAAGACTGCTTTTAGGATAAGGTATGGTCACTATGAGTATTCTGTAATGTCGTTCGGTGTGACTAATGCTCCTGATGTATTCATGGAATATATGAATAGAATTTTTCATGAGTATCTTGATCAATTTGTCGTTGTGTTCATTGATGATATTCTGATTTATTCTAAGAGTGAAGAAGATCATGTTGGGCATTTGAATATTCTGTTATTTGTGCTGAAAGAGAAGAAGTTGTATGCTAAACTTTCTAAATTTGAGTTTTGGTTGAAGGAAGTGAGTTTCCTTGGGCATTTGATTTAGAGTGGTCGTATTTCTGTGGATCCTTCTAAGGTTGAGGCTGTATCTCAATGGAAAGCTCTGAAATCTATTTCTAAGATTAGAAGTTTTCTTGGTTTGACTGGTTATTATCGTAAATTCATTGAAGGGTTTTCTAAGTTGGCATTTCCATTGACGCAGTTGACAAGGAAAGGTCAAGATTTTGTTTGGACGTTGCAGTGTGAAGCTAATTTTCAAGAGCTTAAGAGAAGATTGACAACTGCTCCTATTTTGATTTTGCCTAATCCGGCAGAACCATTTGTGGTGTATTGTGATGCTTCATTGATGGGTTTAGAAGGTGTGTTAATGTATAATAGGCAAGTGGTAGCTTATGCTTCAAGGCAACTTAAAGTTCATGAGAGGAATTATTCGACGCATGATTTAGAGTTGGCTGCAGTTGTGTTTGTGTTGAAGATTTGGAGGCATTATGTATTTGGTTCAATATTTCAGGTGTATAGCAATCATAAGATTTTGAAGTATCTATTTGATCAAAAGGAATTGAATATGAGGCAAAGAAGATGGTTGGAATTCTTGAAGGATTATGATTTTTATTTGAATTATCATTCGGGTAAAGCGAATATTGTAGCTGATGCCTTGAGTAGGAAATCTTTGCACATGTCGATGTTGATGGTGCGAAAATTGGATTTGCTTGAACAATTTCGAGACTTGAGTTTGGTTTGTGAAGTGAATTCTTCTTGTGTTAAGCTTGGTATGTTGAAGCTTACTAGTGGTATTTTGGATGAGATTCGAGAAGGCCAAAAATCTGATTTGGTCTTGGTAGATAAGTCGGTGTTGATCAATCAAGGTCGAGGTGGTGATTTTAGGATTTCTGAGAATGGTATCATGAGGTGTCGTGATTGAGTTCGCATTCCTGATGTTGGTGATCTGAGAAAGAGAATTCTTGATAAAGGACATCGAAGTGGTATGAGTATTCATCCTAGTGCTACTAAGATGTACCAAGATTTGAGGAAGTTATTTTGGTGGTAAGGTATGAAGAAGGATATTGCTGAGTTTGTGTATTCTTGTTTAATCTGTCAGAAGTCTAAGATTGAACATCAAAAACCGTCTGGTTTATTGTAGATGTTATCCATTCCTGAGTGGAAGTGGGATAGCATTTCTATGGATTTTGTTTCTGGATTTCTGAGGAATCCGAGTAGTCATGATGCTATTTGCATTATTATGGACAAATTGACAAAATATGCTCACTTTATTCCAATTTTGATGGATTATCCTATGGAAAAGTTTGCCAAGTTGTATATTGATAAAGTTGTGAGTTTGCATGGTGTTCCGTCGAGTATTGTTTCGGATAGAGATTCGAGGTTTACTTCATATTTTTGGGAAGGCTTGCAAAGTGCTTCAGGTACGAAGTAGCGTTTGAGTTTGGTGTATCATCCGCAAACCAATGGTCAGACTAAAAGGACGATTCAATCATTGGAAGATCTTTTGAGAGATTGTGTCTTAGAGGATGGAGGTGCTTGGGATAGTTATTTTCCTTTGATTGAGTTTACCTATAACAATAGTTTTCATTCGATTATTGGAATGACTCAGTTTGAAGCTTTGTATGGACGAAGGTGTAGGATGCCTTTGTGTTGGTATGAATTCGGTGAGAGTGTTGTGGTTGGACCTGAGATAGTTCAACAGACTACGGATAAGATTAAGATGATTCGGGAAAAAATGAAGATTGCCCGGAGTCGTCAAAAAAGTTATCATGATGAGAGGAGGAAAGATCTTAGCTTTGAGAAAGGAGATCACGTGTTTTAAGGGTTACTCTTGTGACTGGTGTTGGTAGAGCATTGAAGTCAAGGAAGTTGACTCCGTGTTTTATTGGACCTTATCAAATTGCTGAGAAGGTTGGTGAAGTAGCCTATCAAATTCATTTGTCGTCGTCACTTGATAATCTTCATGACGTATTCCATGTATCACAATTGAGGAAATATATGCCAGATATATCTCATGTTGTGCCGCCAGATGATGTGCAAGTTAGAGATAATTTGACGGTTGAGACTTTACCGATGCGCATTGAGGATCGAGAAGTTAAGCAACTTCGAGGGAAGGAGATTGCTTTGGTAAAAGTGGAATGGGGAGGTCCTTCCAGTAGTAATGTGACTTGGGAGCTTGAGAGTCAGATGAAGGATTCGTATCCTGAGTTGTTCGCTTGAGGTAATTTTCGAGGGCGAAAATCTTTTAAGTGGAAGAGAGTTGTAATATCCCGATATTTAATAGTTAATTATTAATTATTCTTATATATTATGTTATGTGATAATTAATTTAATTGGGTGATTTAAATGAAAATTGAATTATTTGAATATGAATCTTATTTGAATAATTGTGTTTTATGAATAGAAATGTGGTTATTTGGTATTGGGCCTAATTTTATGAATAGAAATATTAAAGAGATGTTAAGTGTTAAGCCCAATAAGAAGTTACTAGTTAGTAAAGAGTTAGAAGGGAATCATAATTAGAATTTTCATTTGGAGAAAGAAGAGAAAGGGTAAAAGAAGAGAAGAGAAGAGGTGAAAGAGGAAAAGTGAAGAGGAAACCTTAGAAGATGAATCTTCAATAGGTAAAGGGGAGAATCCATGTTATTGTTTGATTGTATGTTGTGGGTAGTAATTAGTAACATGCTAGGTTGTTTAATTTCAATTTCTAGAATCTTTGAATGTTAGGGTTTGAAGAGAAATTATATTTTTCAACTTAGAATGATGACTCATGATTAGAAACGTGTTAGAATACCCTTTAATGATGTTATTTAGCTGATTGGAATGGGTTTTGTGTGGTAATTTCTTGGAAGAAAGAAGATGGTTCGTAGCAGAAAAAGTGTTGTTTCACAGACCGCGCTTAGCGTCATCAAGATCGGGCTTAGCGCGAAAAGTTCTGTAAGTTGGGGTTATTTGTTCAGGAAAGGGCGCTTAGCACGATAAGTCGGGCTTAGCGTGACCTGGAATCAAAAATGTTATTTTTAGGATATTTTGACATGAAATCTTATATGATTATATTTTATGGAGTATTTTCATGTATGAATCTTGTTTTGCTGAAATGTTGCGAATAACATGAATGGAATCGTATGCTATATGTTATTTGTGATATGTGGTGATATGTAAATGCTACATGTGATGCTTGTTGTTGTTGAAACATGTTGTTGTGCAATTGGTGGGTAGTTCAAATGAGTTGAATTATTGTGATATGCTTGAATAATTGAGGTTGATGAATAATCTTAATTTGCATATGATGCTGATGAATTACACATGCATACATGGTTGACCTTGAAATATGAGGTGGTGAAACTTTGGGTTCACAATGTGGCTCGATTCTTTAATGGATTAGTAGCGGTGAAAGTTTGGGTTCAAATTGGTGGCTTTGGTCTTGTCCGGATCATAAGCGTGGCTTTGATGTCTAAGTTATTGAATCAAAAGCGAGGCGAACGGAATGTTCCCAAACGGTACCACATGCATGAGTCACATTCCATTATTGTCTCATGAGTCATTGATTAATAAATTATTGTATGTTGGATTGTGATATTTTTTATGTGGATAATTAAATTGATTGTATTGATAACATTATTCTAATTGTGATAAATGTGATTGTGTTATACTTGAAATGTTTGTATAATCATATTGAAGTGTATGGATTTCGTTAATAGATTTTGTTTCTATATTGCTTCCAATTATATACATTTGGATAATGATGTGAAGGAGTTTACTTTTTTTATTCCTTACACTAGGTAGTGAGTCATTGCTCTGGTCATGTAATACGGGGATTATCCGAATTTATGCTTTTATGAGATATTTGTTATGTATTATCATATATTTTGGATTGGTATGTTGAGATATTATTTTGATATGGCCTTGATATCGATGTATGAATTCTTATGTCTCATTTATGCTAAGGATTCATTGTTTTTCATCCAATGATTATAGTATGAGATGTAATCATTGATCGTATCTGTGTGTATGAAATAATCCGCTGTGAAATGCATGATTTGGTTTAAAGCATGAGATTCGATTATGTGTTATGATTATGACCAATTGTATGTATTGTCTTATTTTTAAGAAAATATGTGATGCCCTCTTGATATGCATTGTAATTTTTACTCTGATTGTGCAATATATTTTGTGGGGATTAGAGGGTGTTACACGATATGTTTTGCTTTAGGAGGAAAGGTTGTTCATCCATGGGCGTTGGACGCTTGAGAAAGATTAGGGGGATTAGGTTTACAATAGGGACTATGTATAATCTTGCAACCCTAGACCTATCATTCCTTGTCCTAATTGATCTACAAACGGTGGGGTGTTTCAAAGTTCTATTTTTGAATAGGATTACATATTTTTCTTGAGAAATGTTGAAGTTTCTCGTCAAAAGAAGTTAGCAGACTTGGCGTATCATACCTGACGGGTGTCAACCACATTTTCCTTTCATGTTGCAGCTAAGGGATACGTATTCTTGCCTAACTGTATCTAAAAATAAAAGGAAGTTATCCAAGAACATGTTAATGCTCTCAAGGGGTATCTATCTTGCTTTTGGTAATATGGACCGTTGTAGAAATTTCACATGTCGTAGCTACTGACCGAAATGTGGAACCTTGATTTACAGGTTAACTTAAAGTGATATGCCTTTAATAAGGCCATCAACTTTGATGTTGACAATTAATGTTTAAAGATGACAACTAGAAGTCTAAGGATGACTAAAGTCAAGCATAAGAAGTTAAAGATGAAAACCTAACTATTAGGGTTTAATGATGGACTTGACTCTCTAATTATAGAAATCAAATGGAATCTAGCTCAAGCCTCATCTCAAGTAAACTCTAGCAAGTTTTTACAAGAAAGGAAACATGGACAAAGACGCGTCTAAGTGAACATAATGTAAAGCATAAGGGAATTATCATAAAGTACATGGCTAAAATACACACACACACACACGCAAACTTGTTTTGAAACTCATAGGGTAAATACCATCCTGACGTAGGTTATTTTCCACCGAACTGGGTTTCCAATTCCTTTTTTTTATATTATGCCTTTTATGCATTCTGCTTGTCATACGCATTGTTCCTACATTCTTTCATACATCTTGTTATCCATAGAACATAAATTTCCATTATAGTAGGTACCATGTTTTGATTAGGAGGATATATGGTTTTTCTATATTATGTTCAAAATGGATAATGCTAAAGAAGAAGGATGTGCAAATTAGTCACCTTTTCAAGTTAGCACTGAATCTTTGAACCCTAAGAAAGACTGGTTGAAAAAATATGATAAATAATCACATGAAACTCTCATTCCCTCAATGAAAATTACAATAGAGTTGACAATAAAATCTTTAAACTCGTCAACTTTTGTTCCAACACCAAGAAAGCTTTTGAAATACTCCAAACTGCACATGAAGGCACCTCCGAGATTTGCATGTCAAGACTTCAAATCCCCATAAAAGAGATTTGAAAATATGAAGATTAAGGATGATTAAAGCATTGTTGAATTTAATGTCAGTCTCTATGGCATTACAAATAGATCATTTTCCCTTGATGAAAAAAATATCAAAGGTAAAGCTGGATAGAAAAATTTAGATATATTCCTAAGAGGTTTGATGTGAATGCCACATTTATTGAAGAAGCGCAAAATGTAAGTAATATCAAAGTTGATAAGTTAATTTCCTATCTCATAACTTTGAAGTGGAAATTAATGAAAAATTTGAGAAAAAGAACAAAAGTGTGGCATTCAAAACTGATTTTGAAGATGATGAGGATCAGGTAGAAGGGGATAATGATGATAAACTAATTGAATCTATTTCTCTTATAGGAAAAAATATTTTTAAAGGTCATTAGAATAATTGATAGGAGATCGAGGAATAATGTCACAAATAATGACAAAGACAATCTGCCTCAAAATGCCAAAGGCTTCAATCCTTAGTGCAAAGGTAAAGAAGAGGATAAATAAAACAAGGGTAAGGGTATTCAATTTCATGAATGAGAAGATTTTGGGGCTATTCAGGCCAAATGTACCAACTTTCTTAGGAATAAAAAGAAGACACTTCTATTTTTTCCAAATTATGAATTAGATGAAGAAAGTGAAAGTAAACAAGTCAACTGTGTGGGTGCCTTTACAACATGTGGAAGATCCAAATCCACTATGCATAATGATGGGGAGTCAAGTGATGAAGATTTGTCAAATGATTCTCTAGAAGAAACTTAAAAGTTGAAGTATCTAAAGTGGAATGAATAATGAAAAGCCAATGAAAAATAAAGAGGAAAAATTAATGTTTTCCTTTAAGATAAAGAACATCTTATAGATACAATTTCTAACTTAAAAGGGAGAAGTTAATCACTTAAATTCAAAACTTAAAGTTACAACTAAACTTATGTGCGTGTTAAATTTTGTTTATGCAACCCTTGATTAAATTTTAGGGGTAGGTAATATGGAAAGATATATGAAAGTAATTGGGTTCAACTATGAATCTTTTAACTTAAAATCTAAGTTTGTTTCTCCTGTCAAAAAGACTTAGTTCATCATGTCAAAATATAAGTCTACACGTCTTATTTGACATCATTACCAACACTCTAATGTCAATACTAGAACTTTATGGGTATGTCACTATTATGTTCAACCAAAAAATATAAGACCGTTATGCTACAAATTGTATGGTAGACCATACTACCATTATTAGCTTCTAGTCATCTGGAATACCACAAAAGACGTGTGCCCTAAATAACTGTGGAAAGCTGATAACACGAAATCGTATCGTTTATTTTCCATGAAATTAACCCGTTTTGTATTATTTTGACCCGATTAACTCCCGAATATTTCGAGTTTGTCATTACTTTTTGCAGGTATTACATAACTTAGCTCAAAACAGAAGAAAACATGAAACAATGCAAGAAAGCATCAAAGAACAGAAGAAAACATGAATCTGTCAAAGAAATGCAGATTTTGTAGCTGTGACGGTCGTAAGCCAGCTGCCACGACCGTAAGGCATCCATGAAGCGTGTTACGACCGTAACACATCTGCCACGACCGTAACACGGGAAAACACCAAAGCTGCTCGTAACACATCAGTAACGAACGTAACGCGCATATCAGTTTGTAAAACGTGCAGGACGTGGGAAAGCTCAACAGAAGGAGTTTTTAAAACTCCTGATTTCTCTCAACCTCACAGCCACGTTCAACCTCAACTCAACCATGTTCCTATATTTTTGGAGAAGTTCAAGTGAAGCTACGTGTGAAAATCTTCTCCAACTGCCAGTTTCCATTCTCCTATAAATACCTCAGCTTTCAATGTTAGAGGTACAGAGCAATTTTCAGTTTACTTGTGCGGAAGCTCTGCCGAAATCGAACCCAGTTTATTTCAGTTTATATTTTCTTTGCATTCGTTGATTTCAATTGTTTAATTTCATTGCTCAAATAATAATTTCCAACATTAGGAAATTATTATTCTAGTTTAGGATTTTTATTCAAGCTTCAGAATTCGTTGTATTTCTGATACCAAGTCCAAGTTTCCGATCTGTGGAAGAAAGATTAAAGTATTGGCTTTATTTTCAGGTTCTTTAATTTTCATTTGTATTACAGTACTCCTGATTTAATTAATTTAAGTTCAATTTATTATTTATAATGTATGTTTTGTATTTGTTTGTTTTTATTTCCTGTGAGTTTATTTTGATTTCTATGGCTAGCTAAACCTTTAGTGTCGGTATGGAATAGTTAGATACAATAGGCATCTGATCAAACTTAGGCTAAAACCTTAATCAACTTAACTCTGGTTATAACTTTTTATGCTTAAAAATAAAACCTTTTCGTTGCGAAAGTAAGAAAAGTAAATAGGTTAGATCGAGACCACGAAAGTGTGAGGTTTTAACCGGATAGATAAAGTTAGGCATTTGATTTAAATACAGTGAAAGCGCTTTAAAACAGATTAGAATTAATTAAGTTTCCAAAAAGTATTTCTAAACACTTATAGGCTAGCGAAAGCAGGTATAGGGCTTTAGACGTATAATCCGAGATAAGACCATGAAAGTGTGAATTGAGGGTTTTTAAACTGATGAATTGTACAGATAAACTAAGTTGACCATCCTTATATGCTTAAGTCCGATTAGATCCTTTAGGTCGACTCTATTGCATACCGACCATTTCATTCCATTATTAATTTAAAATCAATTAGTTTACCTTCCTTAACCTTCCCAAAACCAAACGTGACAATTTCCACCTTAGCTAAACTAGCATTACTTTCCCGCACTAGAGTGATTACAAAGTCCCTGTGGATTCGACAATCTTTTATTACTACCGCGGTAGGATGTGCGCTTGCAGTTAAGATACCGTTAGACACATTAGGTTTATCGCACATCAAAAGCTAAAAAGGAAACTACAAGTCATATAACCTATACTTCCTTTATAGACTCCTCTCATAATGACGGGTATTTTGACATTGGTTTCTTCAGACACATGACAAGTGAAAATAACTACTTGAAGTATTTGAAGTCTTAGTCCAATAGCTATGTCACATTCTGTGATGGAGCTAAAGAAAAAATCTTCGAAAATGGAAAGTTGGATTACCCAGGCCTCCCAAGAATGAATGATCCTATTATTTTTAAGTTTCACTACAAACTTCACCATCATCATTCAACTGTGTGATCAAGAATTGTGTGTCAATTTCAATTTTTTTGAATGCACAATCACTAGCAAATGTATGGAACAAATAAAGAAGGGTAACATATCATCTTCCAATTGTTATATGAGATGTTTTCAAGCAAAGGATTAACTTAACCCTTGAATGGTCTCCAAGGTGGATGAAACATCACATAAGTATAAGGAAAATTGACTCAAAACATCCTAATCTCAATATTAAAAAAGGAAAGATTTATGGAGACTACCATATAGGAAAATAGACCAAGATGTAACACAATAAGGTTCAACATGTTACCACTTTCATAGTAATTGAGTTAATTCACAAGGATATCATGGTAGCCATGCAAGTTGAAATCATGGGAGGTAGAAGATGTGTCTTTTTTTTTTATGTTAATGACTTCTCAAGTTACACATGGGTTGACTTTCTTCGAGAAAAGTCATATACTTTTACCGTATTAGAATGTGTATGTCAATGTTTACAACATAATAAGGGAAAATAAATTTGAAATGTAGTTTGGATAAAGGGAGATCATGGAAGGGAAATTAATAACTCTAGCTTCTCTGAATTATGTTCATTTGATGTTAAAGCTCATAAGCTTTTATCCCTCATACCTCTATAAAATGGGTTTGTTGAACATAAGAATCAAATTGTTCAAAAAATGGCTAGGGTTATGCTTCATGCCAAAAATATACCCTATCATTTATGGGTGATGACACGCAAATACATCATTTATTTGAATTGAGTAATGCATGTTTTCTAGTTGTTTTGATTTGCATTAGCATTATTATGTTGATATTTTGTTTATCTTCAAGTATTTATCCATTTTAAGAGGCATGTGCGAAGAAACAAAGCAAAACAGACGAAAAAACTAACGAAATGGAGCAATTTGAACACAAGACATTGTCCGACAATTTTGGCCATGACGTTTGATCTGTAAATCAGAATGACGCCTCGTTCAAAGCATTGGAAAGATAACAAAGAGATCTACATCCCCTTGTACACATGGCGGGTTCCATGTATGAGATGGAGGAACTTTGTTAATTAATTGGAAGTTTAATATTTCTAGAAAATGATTTTAAAACTATTTACAAAAGCGCGCCATTTATAGGTTTCAAATCTGGTTACCCGAGCGATAGCCAGGAACCCTGTTAAGTTAAACTTTCCAATCAAAATCACTTTTCAACTAGGTTAAGAGCTTGATTTCTTAAAAATAAGTTTACTACTTTAACGCAATATGCAATGTTCATATGTGACAAATGAACGGGTAGATTTAAAGAGTAAATTCGGTTCTGAATCAACAAAAGTGATAGTTCTTGTAAAATCAATTCTTTTCAAAGTGGAAAATATTGCCCCGTAAGTAATCTTAGTATATACAATTAGAGTATTGTTAATTGATGTGAATTACATTCAAGCTTGTATTTTTTTATCTGAACTTATTTACCCTTTTAGTATTTCCTTTCACTGTGCACTCTCAAACACTAATTTGATTCGCCTTAGATAAACACCGTAACAAAATACATCGATAGATTAATAATTGGTCTCTATGGATTCGACAATCTTTTATATTACTCTGACGTGATTCGTACACTTGTGAAACAATACATCAATGGGCACAAGCCATGAAGACTTATCATATTCATAATTGTATAGCCATTTGACTTGACGCCAAAGATACTCATTATGAGCTATGGAGAGGAAGATAACCAAGTGTAAAATACTTTCATTTTTTTGGTAGAAAATATTATATCCTTATTGATAGAGAGCAAAGACGCGACTTGGATCATAAAAGTGATGAATGAATCTTCATAGGATACTATAATTGTTGGAACAAGTACGCGTTTACAAATCAAAGTAGAGAGAAACACATGAAATATTTGTTCACACAATTCAGCCAAATTGACTACGTCTGCAACTATACAACGGTTAAAGTTTTTTCTTATTGATTTGTTATAATTTACACACATTAAGGTTTCAATGTTACAAGTATATATAGAGATACTAACAAGAGAACTTTTCTAAACACATTTCCACCTTTTAATACTCTTGGGTTTTATTTGTGGAAAGCTAGATTTATTATCTTTATTCAAAGTATTAAACTATGGGAAAGCTTGACAGATGGTTCATTTATCCCTACTTACCAAGTAAATGGTAAAGTAGTAGATAAACTTAATTCTCTTTTGGACTGAGTAAGAAAATAGAAAATATGAAATAGATTTCAAAATCAAAACCTTTATAGTAATGTCTCTAGATGATAGTAAATTCCTTTATGTTCATAATTGCAAAACTGCCAAGGAAATGTGAGATACTATTGAAATGATATATGGAGTTTCTCTAAGTATCTAATAGTAAAAGATGAACACATAAGTTGAAGAAGATGATGATATTTCTAATAAATGTTTCTTGAAATTTAGTAGTATTAGAAATTATATTGGAACATTTTTCACTATTTTATATATAAGAGTTAAGAATTTGAAGTTTAATCTAATCCTTAAATTGAAAGATATTGCTAGTAAATATCTTCATGAATTTCAAGAAAAATCAAAGAAGAAGGAAATCATAGTGAAATTGAACGAACTAATTTAATTACTCAAATATGAAGAAGAAAACTCAAAAACTGAAGAATCATTAATTTCATCAAACTCCTACAAAACAACTATGATGGCTTCATTCGATAGAACATACTTAGAAGTTGAACGATCTTCAGAAGATTAAACTTCGAATGCAGGAGCCTCATGTGTAAGAAACTATAAATAATAAGTATCCACAAATTAAATCTTTGAAAGAGGAAAATAAAAAGAGACATAAACCTCGAGGAGAAACATAGATTAAACTTCTTCCAACAAAGAAGATGAAGTTTGCTTGAAGGCATCCTGCAAGGAAGATGAAGATGAGGAAATTTGGGTACCAAAGATGAAACCTTAATGTTTTGCATGTATGCTTTGTTGCTCAATGTCTAGCTAATATTAAATGAATTAGTGCAAAGCAAGAAGTGTACTCTTAAGTATACAATAGTTTACGTCTCTTATCCAATAATAACCGACGATGGTAAATACCAACGACAATTATCAAAACAAGTATTTTTGAGGGTATCTCAACATTTATGGTATGTAGTGATCAATTAACCTCAAAGTAGGTTGGATGAATATGTCTGTGATAAACTTATCCATCTCATTGATAAACCAACTCACGGATCCAACAATATGTAGAGAAGGATACACCATAATATATTGGTGTTCTGTTTAAGGGAAGGTTTATCAAGGCCTCATGATAATAGAGGTAGTACACTATCTAAGGTTGAAATAATCAAAAAAACTCTGATTAATCCTTTAGAAATAGTGGATTTAATTTTTATCATCTCGATAAATTATGTTTAATAACTAAAAGATGAATTTCTAAGTGTTTTATAGATAGCATGTGCAAATAAAGATGAATAAGGGTGCAACAAAAGCTCATATGAGAGAGGTGTCGATCATGGTCAATGAGCACTCAGAGAACTTCACGAGGCTAAAATCAGAAATAATATTTATGACCTGCTCAGGCGTTGATTCCTCTATAAAAACTATGGCTCTGTAGACAAATGAGTCGTAGCGTATATATTGAGAGGAGACACCTCATTAGCTACCTCCTAAACATGAACCTGCTCAGCCGCCACAGGAACCTCCTCAACAGCTATCTCCTCCATAACAACCTCCTCAACGGGTACATCATCAACAATGGGTACATGTACCTACTCAGCCACATACACATTTACCTCCACAACAACAACTACATGTTCAAGCACCTCAACAACAAAATCCATAGAAGTAGGTACCTCCTTAGTAGTAGAAACTCTAGAAGTTCGGTGTTGGGATGCGCAAAACTGCGCTTGCTCAGACATTCGTTTCCGATAAAAATCGATCAGGGGATATCGTTTATCCTATAGTTGGGAAGCCACTGCCTCATCAGTCCTAGCCTGAACTTCCACTCTACTAATCAACATGCCCTCGATAGAATCGTCTCTACCCATGACCATCACTGAAAAATGAATAAAGGCAAAAAAAAAATTAGTTAAAAATAAACTTTAAAAAATTTTAAATTTTTGAGATTTAAAAAAAATTACTTAAATTACTCAGTTTTTGGGATTTTGATTAGAAATACTGTAAATACTAAAGTTAATTTCTATCAATTTTCTGAAAATCTGTCAATTTTTTTTTGTTGAACAATTTCCAGTATTTGAATTTTTGAAAAATGCGGTTCTCAACCATAAATTTCACAAAATAATAAAATTTTAAATATTTATTATGGTTTTTTCATTTTTTTTTTGTTAGAATGGTTTTTTCATATCCTTTGGATGTGCAAGTAAAATCCTCGATTAGTGGCTGCGTATTACATTATGACATCTTAGATTAATTAGTTTGTTAGATTATTCTATTATTAGATATTACTTTTAGCATAGTACCCATTTAAATGTTCAAGCTCTCTCCTTGATTTTAGGATAGTTGTTGGGTATTTCTTTATATAATATTCATCTTCTCTATTATAAGATTGAGAAGAGTTTGCTAGTAAAACTTATCACCTATCAATAAAGACCCCTTCTCTTATTCGTCCTTCAATTATTTCTTTTACTATTACATTAATTATTTTCTCATAGCTAGATTAGATCACTACTTATCTCAAAGTTACATTTTAATGTTTTAGTTTTTCACGTTCTTATTAATTGCTTTAGATCACTACTTATCTCAAAGTTACATTTTAATGTTTTAGTTTTTCACGTTCTTATTAATTGCATTACTTAAAGAAGAGGGGAAGAAAACAGTAAGTAACCAATATGCTTGGTAGGAAAGGGATAGTGGAGTCTCTAGATGTGATTTGGTGTTTTAAATTTGCATTTTGGGAGAGTCCACAAACTTTGAAATTGTAGCTCATAGAGCATATATTCGGTAATGTAATTTGTGGCCCACAATAGGGACTCCCGTCAAATAAAAGCACCTGTCTAAAAATAATTGATGACAAAATATGATTGATTATTGTTTTTCATTTGGGACATGGATGATCATTTATATTGATTTGTTTATTTTAATTTACATATGCTCTTATAACCGACCGACTTCCATGCACCACGACTACAAGAGTTACCTTTGGTCTCACGTAATTATCAAATAGGATGTGGAGGTGTTGCACTACAACAAATTTAGTTTTAAACTTTTAGAAGAATTTAATTAAAATACACCGGGTTTAAAGATTTTTTTGAATGTTTGCTTTTTATTTTAATTAAAAAAATAATTATGATATGTTAATAGTATAAAATATACGGATTGTGTAACGAAACTTATACCATCAACTAATCAAAATCGTTGATTAATTTAAAATATTTCACTTTTATTTTAACTTCTTTAAATTAACACAATTAAATAATTATAATACATTCACTCATGGTATAAAACTCTTTAGATGGACAATACATATTAATTAAACTCTTTTTAGAATGTATTTTATCTTCTAAAATATTTTAAAAAAATTCAAGCTAACATTCTTAAAGATCTCAATAAAACCATTGTTAATTTTATTATTATTATTATTATTATTATTATTATTATTATTATTATTATTATTATTATTATTATTATTATTATTATTATTATTATTATTATTATTATTATTATTGTTATTATTATTATTATTATTATTATTATTATTGTTGTTGTTAATAATGTTGTTGGATAAATACTTTTCTGATAAATTATTGTAAACTAGCAAATATAAAAAATATTTATTTTTTACATATTAAAAAATAATATACAAACATATTTTATTTTATGATAGAGATACATTCATCATATAATAGAAATAATACATCCATAATAAACATTTATTTATACATATACATATATATACACAAAAAATACATTCATTTATGATGTAAAATTCACGTGGCAACATGAAAAAGCACGTCACGACCATTAACTAACGACATGAATATTCACGTGGCTGGAGATTAGGTGGTAAATATTTGCTACGTGATTTTTACGTCACAAAATTGTGGCAATTTGTTTGCACAAATATCAACATATTCAAGTGGGAGTGGGTGTGGAGTAGGGATATGAGTTTTATTTGCCACATGATTTTCACGTCACAATTTTGTGACGTGAAAATTATGTGGCAAAGTTTTTTTTTTTAAATTACTAAAACCAATAATTGATTTTCTTCTATAATAAATTAAATTTATAAAATTAATTAATAAATTAAATATATAAATTAGTAAACAAAATAAATTTAATATAATAAAATTAATATACTAAAATTATATTTTAAATATATAACAGAATTTAATTATATTTTAAATTTTTTTTTATTAATATTATTTATTATATATTCTATATTATATAAAATGTTATATATATATATATATATATATATATATATATATATATATATATATATATATATATATATATATATATATATATATATATAGAGAGAGAGAGAGAGAGAGAGAGAGAGAGAGAGAGAGAGAGAGAGAGAGAGAGAGAGAGAGAGAGAGAGAGAGAGAGAGAGAGAGAGAGAGATTTTGATTAATATTTTTTAAAATTGACCGTTGGATTGAAATATACTAATATATAGATCATACCTATAAAGTTTGATACTAATCTATAATGATTTACTATGTCAATGAACTACATCAAAATTAACGTTATATGAAAGTTCATTTTGACGTTAATTTTTAGATATCTTGATCGTATAGTAAACCATTGTAGATTAATCTGAAACTTTATAGGTATGATCTATATGATGATATATTTCAATCCAACGGTTGATTTTAAAAAATATTAATCCGAAGTAACGTTTTTGAGCGAGTGTAACTCATGGTGTAACTCTTTGGGTGTAATTTGATCTCTCCTCATATATTTTAAATTATTAGTGACGTGGTAATCACGTCGCAACTCTTTTTTTTTTTGCCACGTGATTATCACGTCACAAAATTACTTCGCTGGATAACATTTTTTTATGAAAAAAGAAATTTATTTATTAGAGACGACTAATTACTTCGCTGGACAGCATTACTTTCAAAAAAATTAATTTATTTTTCACGTCACAAAATTACTTAGCGATGATTAAGGTGAAAAAAGAAATTTATTTTGTAAAAACTAGTTTATTTGCAAGATCATTCTATAATATTTGAAATATTTAAATTGAATTGAACTATAAAAATCTAAACAATTTAAATTGTTAATAAACTGAACCATTTAATTAAAACAATTTAAATTTAATTTTAAATTGAATAAAAACCAGTTTTTATTATAAATTATTATTGAATAAATAAATAATAAAAAATAATAAAATTTCACAAAAAAAATTAAAAAAAAAGTTATTTCGAAAATAAAACATATAAATATTTTTCTAATAAAATAAAAAAATTGGAATTTTTTTCCGAAAAAAAAGCAAGAAAAAAATATTTTTAGAAAATTTAGAAAAATTGAAATATTATATTTTTTGAAAAATAACTGAAAAAATAGCAGAAATTTTTTTTAAAAAAACAATCGAAAACAGAAACTGAGAATTTTTTTTACGAAAAATAAAAAATTGAAGAAATTTATTTTTTCCAAAAAAACACTGAAATGAATTTTTTTGTAAAATTAATGAAAAATAATTTTAACTGAAAATAAAAAAAATATCTTAAAACTAATTTAAAATTCAATATTTTTAATAAAACTAGTTTGAAACTAGTTAGAATATATTAAACTGGTTTAAAACTATAAATTGGTTTGAACTAATTTGAAATTGAATTGTAATTGGTTTAACAGATTAAGCACTTTTTATTAAAGTGGTTTTTAATAACTAGATTGAACAATTAATGTAGTTTAATTCAATTCAGTTCATGAACCACGAACACCTTAGTCTAAGAGACACAGTTATGCTCATTAATTTTATCCTAAATGCTCTTTCTACTTTTTTATCTTTTCTTAAAATGTCTAAAGAAGTTTGAGTTAGTAGGATTAAGAGAAGGTTTTTTGGGGAGGAGTGAAGGGGGATTTTAAGATTTCCCGAGTAAGGTGGTTTGATATGTGTAAATTAAAGAAGATGGACGGTCTAGGTGTTAGAGATTTCTGGATGGTTAATCTAGCCCTATTAGCCAAGTAGAGATGGAAACTCTTAAAATGTTTTTCTGGTATTTGGGTAAATATCATTTATGCCCGATATGGTGCTTTTTTGTCTCTTTTATGTGTGGGCGTAGATTTGTGGGTTGATGATGTGCCTCTTGGTGGAAAGGAGAGACCCTCCTCGATTCTAAAAAGAATGATCCACAAACTAGTTTGAGATGGACTTCTTAAAAAGGTGGAGCTAGGCCATCTGACATCCTTTTTTAAGGAACCTTGGATATGGATAGTACATCTTGAGATAAGGTTTCAAAGACTCTTTTCGATTTCAAAAATCCAAGATGGATCTTTGTGTGAGACAGGGAGATGGGTTAAGGGAAGGATTTTGTGGGACCTTAGATGGGGGAAATCCTTCTTTGCTCATGAAGAACCTTTGGTTTTTATTTTCATTGTAGTCTTGCAAGAGTTCAAATTTAGTAAAGAGAGTTGTATATGAGAGTGAAGCATACTAAAGATAGAATTTAGTCTACCGTGTGTGCTTACCAAGACCTAATTGATCTCAGGTTTCCCAATGATACTCGGATGATTAGGTGAAATCTATATCTTCCTCTTATTTGTGGTAACTAGGTCCCATCTAAGATGACGATCTTCTTTTGGAAAATTTTGTTGGATAAGTTAATGTTTAAGGATAACATGTTAAAGCGGGAGGTCATAGGACATCCGAATTGTATCCCTTGTATCTTTAGTGAAGAAAGGGTTAATTTTGCCCCTCATTTTTTTGACACCTGTAGCGTGGCTTCTAGTGTCTGGTATATGATATTTTAGGGGTTTAGGGTTTAGTCGGATCTCCTAGTGAGCATAGGATTTTTTAATTTTTTCTGATCTATAGGGGTTAAGGTTAAATCTATGGGATGTTTTATTATGATATGGCATGTAGAGGTTTGGACCATTTGTCATGCGCGTAACAATAAGTTGTTCTCTGGGTTGTCAACATACGTGAACGAGGTGGATGATAAGAGTATATTTTGGCTTCACATTGGTTTCTCAATAAGGGAATCATGAACTCTTTCTTCTTCTGTGACTTGCTTAAAACCAATATCCCATTCTTAAACCTCAACCAGATAAGGTGTTCTAACATGAGCCGAATTCGTTAAATGATTTTAGTATTGCTTGATCTTCCTTGGCCTGATGATGGTGGGATGCGGTCTAAGATCTAGTCAGGTGATCGGTTTGGATGTGGATGCACTGAGTGGGTTTTTTGGAAGAGATGTTTATTCTTTAATTGTTCTAGGAGTTGGTCATTTGTGCCTTGTTCTTTTGTCCTTCACTCAATATTTACATTGATTTGTATTTAGTCTTATCGGTACATCTTGTACCTTTTATTTTGTATTTGTACTTGAGGGTTTAACCTCTTTTCTGTATAAAAATATAAAAATATAAAAATACTTAGATACATAAATTAGATAATATAACCTAAACGTAATCTAGAAAATTTTAAAAACTTGTGAAAAGAAAGAAGATGTTGTTTCAAATGGTAACGACGGTGGTGTTAAAAAACATGATTTGACCTAACTCAATCCTACAAAACCGATTTGTAGAATGAGGATTTCCCCTGCTTACAAGGACATCTCTTCTACGGAAAACGCATATAATAACGGTTGTGAAACACATATATTAACGGTAGCATGTCTATTTTTAGGTAGCATGTGATTGTATGTATGTTGGTTATCACAATAGTTATGTGACCGTTGTTATAAACTAGATAGTGTGTTGCTTATAACTATGGTTTATTGAAACAACCCTTGTGAAATAATTGAAAGGTCTTGGGTTTGAATCCTACAATACAACGCCATTCTTAATAGCACTCTATTTATAACAACGGTTGAATTAACAACCCCATTGTGATATTATTTCTGTTTTTTTTAAATATATATTTTAATTTAATAGAATTCTTAATTTTGCAACCTAAAATTTCTAAATCGTATCATATTAGAAACAACAACACACCCATTTGTGAATTGAATTAGACCAAAAATTATATTATATCAATGACACAATTCTATTAGCAACCATGTATATTACACCATTACATATTAAATCGAGACAAAACAACCTACAACGTACACATTATTACATCAAATTAAACTATATTGTTGCTTTGGTGTCTTCACTTTAAACACCTATAATTTCAAATAATAATAGTTGTTAGAAATTAAAAAATATAATTGAAAATTATAACAAACAATAAATTATGAATGAAGAATATAAAATGCATACTTGTTAATGTTCCACATGCCTTCTTGATAATCATTACGAATAACATGCACATCACTCAATCAACTTCTCCATATTAATTAGGTACTTTGTTTCGTAAGAAGGAGGGGCAACAATATCAAAAAATTTATCATCACTATCACTATGAGGAACATGTTTTCTTTTGATAACAATTTACCATCTTCTCGATAAGTTCACTGGATCTGTCACATAAAAACTTGTTTTGCTTGAGTAGCCATGATGAATGGTTCGGTCTTATAAGTTGCCTTGCCAAGGTCAACCCGTGTGAATCTGAACTCGTCAGTTTGTACACCATTGTTATTGGGGAACCACTTGCATTTAAATAAAGGCACTTTGAAAGTAATATAATCAATCTCAAAAATCTCCTCAATGAACCATAGAATATGATGATTACCAAAATAGGATTCTTATCTTTCAAATGGATTCGGCCTCAAGCATAACCCTACTATTTTGTATTGTACTACGATCATATTTTACTTTTGTATAAAAGGATCATTAGAAATGTCATGTGTCGTCCAAGTTATCACAATAAATTTTGGCATGACAACAACAATTTAGTTGTCTCGGATGCACCATCATCACTAGAAATCCTCTTATTAAACCTACATATAAATTTCTGTTTATGTTGTGTCAACAACTACTTGTCATGTATTCGGGGATTTTTGTAATAATTTTTTTATGTTCTTCTATGTAAGGTTAAACTACACTAAGATTATTCAATATATAGAAATGTGCTTCAAGAAATACATCCTGAATCATTGACTTAACATTTAAACCTTGAGTACCTGTACCATTAAATCTGTCAGCATGACGAGACTTTGGAATTCCAATAGACACTCTTTCCGGCAAATAGTTTGAACAAAACTCATCAACTTCTTCTGTGATGTACCTTTCAATAATCAAAGCTTTTATTATTTGATAATTCTTCATATATCCTTTAAATATCTTCAAGTATCTCTCTATAGGATAAATCCACTATAAATAAACTAGACCACAAACCTGATTTCCATGACTAAATGAACAACTAAGTGAACCATAATGTCAAAAAATGATAGAGGAAAATACATCTCCAATTGACACAATATTATTGCAGAATCTTCTTCTAACTCATCTATTTTTTGGAATAAAGAACTTTATTACGTATGGCATTGTAAAATAAGCATAATATGATTATAATTACTCTTGCATGTTTTGAAAGGATGCCATAGATAGCCACTGGTAGAAGTTGTTGCATCAAGACATAACAATTAGGAGATTTTAAGCCAATTAACTTGAGACATTTCATTAACACAAGTTTCTTGATGTTTGAAGAGTAACCTTGGGGAACTTTGATACCTTGCAAACACTCGCATAAACTTTCCTTTTCCTTTTTAGATAGAGTGTGACATGTCGTAGGAAAATAAGATCTTTTTCCTCTATCTTCTGGAGCCAACTGTTGTCTAATACCCATTGTCACCATATCTAAACAGGAACTCTTACTATCTTTATTATTGTATGGAATGTTTAGAAGTTTTCATATCAAACTATCACACACATTTTTCTCCACATGCATCATCATATCAAGACAATGTCTTACATAAAGACTAGACCATTATGGAAGCTCAAAGAAAATCAATCTCATTTTCCAAATATTTATCTCAATGGGTCCATCTTTATTCTTTCCAAAGACAACAATAATATGTTATTGTCGTTGATAAACTTCATCGTTAGTTAAACATTTAGGATCACGTCTATACTCATTCTCTCTATTAAAATCCTTCTGCAATCTACGATAAAGATGATTAGGTTTTAGTAATTTTCAATGCCTAAGGTAAACGATCTTTTTTCCAAACCGAAGTTGATGAAAACATGTATCAGAGTCATATATATGACACACTTTATGTCCTTTGAAACTGTATCCATCCAAATTTTTGTATGCAGAAAAGTCGTTTATTGTGCAAAATAACATTGTACACATCGTAAACTTTTCATCAGAATATGCTTCATCATTGTCAACACCTTTATTTCACAAATTTTTTAAATCTTTAATTAATGGACTTAGATAAGCATCTATGTCATTTCCATGTTGTCTTGGTCCAAAAATCATCATGCTTAACATTATATACATGTGCTACATGTACTATGATCCATAACAAATTCTAAGATTTATATAAATAGACTAATGTGAACGACACACTAATGCTACACACACAATATACTATGGTTATATTTATACTAAACATGTAATGGTTATTAACTACAAGAACATAGCCATATACCACCAAAAACATCACACAATCTGCTTAAAACCAAAACACATTTGCAACAAACAAAAATAAAGAAAATGTGAATAACACACTAATGCTACACACATAAAATATAAAGCATATGCATATCCGACACCAGAATCTAAAGCATATTCACAAAATCTAAATAAAACATAAACCATACATTGTAACACTAGCAAAGAACATAAACATTCAGAAGCGGGGATAACATGGCAGATAAACGTGAATGACAATTTCAAAGAACATTAACATAAGCCATTGATTCATGAAAAAACTAGTAACCCTAGAGAAGAACCTAAACATTCAGAAGCATCAAAAACAGAGAATGATAACATACCACAAATGGTATTAGAAGAACCTGAAGATTTCATTTACAAAAAATTATATTCATTTCCATAAATGAATGAAGATTGATGGTAAATATTCCATTATTGCTATTGTCTCGTTGGCTAGGGAGCCCATGTGTGTTTTAAAAGGAATAAAGTACTTATTATGCTTTGATTTTGTGGGAAACAATTTCACAATGGTTGCAACAATACTACGGAAAAGGAATTTAACAACGGTTGGGAAAAATATATAACCACACAGAATCAGACGTTGTTATGTAGTGCATGGTTGTATATGTGGTACTTACAATCACGGTCTTGGGACCGTTGTTGTATTCTAGAAAACGCACACCATATCACAACAGTTAGTTAACCCAATCGTTGTGATAGAACTAAAGGTCACAGGTTCGATTCTCAACATGCTTTTCAAATTCTTCCCATTTTTATTTTGTAACTATTATAACCATATCATAAAATTTACAATAACCCATATTTTTGTTAACCATGCATAAAGAGCATAAAAAACGGCTAACGTTGTGCATCAAAAGGTAAAATTAATATTTACATCAAACACAATATGTTTAAGTTAAAAGTAATATTCACATCATCAATTCATAAAGTAAGTCAGTAGAACATCTCAATAAATTAATTAGAAGGACCCTTAAGCACATTGTGGATATACGCTCAAAGTTTACGAAGATGTACAAAGTCCTCAACAGAGAATAGGATTTTGTCGATAAACATCTACATAAGAAAGAAAAAAAAGTGAATATCATGCATGAAAATAAATCAATATAGTTAACTTATATATTAATATATGTAAACATTTTATGACATATATACCTTCCCCATGAATCAATAATATCGGCAATTACATTGTTTAACATGTGTATCATGACATAATACTCATACTCGTAAGTTTCGGGCTGTCTCCTCATCTACAAATTTAAGAAATAATTACATGAATATAACCACACACGAATCTAAATGAAAGAAACAGGTAATTGGGCCACTTAGCTTACGATAGATCCATGAAGGCTTTCTTCTAACATTGTTCATCATATTCATTTGCTACACAATATTGTACATTGAAAATGAATTAAATATATACATGATAAACTAATTACAATGTCAAAGAAAATTAATTAAACATACACTTACGAATTAATAATCTCTTTCATTTTATTTTTCAACGAATCATTCAAAGAACACAGTAAAGTTATTGTATTCGTCTTAATTGATATTATGATCAATTGCCAATGACCACTTAAAAACATGAGCATATATATTATTAGTATTTTCTAAAACAAAGCTAAATATAGAATACATAAATATCAATTACAAAAAGAATTAATGTAACACCCTCTAGCCCAAAACATATAATATAACATACATCATTGTAAAATACTGCATATCCCAAGAAGGCGTCACATGTACTTCATGAAACAACAACTCAAAACATGCATACTGGTCATGATTATAACACATATTTAAATTCATGTTCTAAATACCAACATAATATGCAACTTGTAAGACCATGATTTCACCTTTTCCAGGCTTACTTGATGTTCACCTTTCCCTTCGCGGGATAAAAAACTTCGATGGCGACTTTATTATTCCGATGATTTCTCTAGTTGCTTCACTATTCTTACTCATAAACCCAATTATTCAAATAACACATATATTCAAATAACTCAAACATTAATCAAATCACACAATTTAATTAATTACTATATAATATAATAAGTAATAAAGTAAATAATTAAATAGAAAATAAAAATTGGGGTGTTACACTTACGAGCAGAGAAATGGTGCTAAGTAACATTCTTCCACACTAATTTAACCATTTTTTAAGTACTCTCGGATTTCTTTTGGTTGATTAAACGACCATCGATAAAAAAGTGGATCCAAGATTCCATAAATACTCTATTTATTTAACTATATGCAAATACGGAGAATCTACCTAAATGGTTAAAGAAAATGAATAAATTAAGCGAGGAGATACAAAAAATGATAATGTTCTATAATGACATGTATATTCAACTATATACTTACGTGCACCAAACTTGTAATATCCCTACGTCTAGCCACTTATATCCCCCGAGGAAATCCCTTACATCTTCAGGACTGTAACTGAATAACTCCAAATATGGACAATGTTCTAGCCAGAGAGATTCCATATCATTTATCACCACAACGTTCAAGTATAACATGGTGATTTCATTTGCATTAGGGTCCGTTAACTCATTGCGATTATATGGAGGAGGAAAGAGGATGAACAATTACTTCCTTTTGTAGAAGCACGACGTACAACACTTCTACTTGGAGTTTTATCATCATCACCATCAACATAACGTTGATCTTCATTTGTACGTTGTTTGAGGTTTTCACTTAATCTCTACATCATAATATTCAATTAGAGCATAAAACAAAAATAAGCATAATATATATCATACATTTTCGATAAAACACTAACATCTCAAGTAAAGCACATACCAAATATAACTCTTGAAACATTTTCATATCTTTCTCCCTTTTTTCCCTCTCATCTTCTAACATCCTCATTTTTTCTTCTAATTGCTTCTCAACATTCTCAATATTTTGCCTTTGTGCATTAAATTTCGGGCTTTCAGTACTTTTTATTTGAGACCCAAAGAATGATCTCAAGCCGACACCTTCTCCAATACCACAAACACGTCCACCATGCTCATATGTTCTGATTGCTTCTTCTAATATGCCATGTTGTGTTTCTGCAACAAATGTTCCTTCACTGGTCGCCTCAACCAACTTATCCTACATAACATGAGAAACTTACACATATTGTTACCAACGCATTTAAATAACAAATAACATAAACAAAACCAATCATACTTACAATTTTCTCAACAACTACTCTTGACGCTTCAGAGGTGTTATCTCCATTTGGTATTAATCGACCCCTCTTCCATTTCTCATGTCTTGACGGTGGAGATGGAATGTGATCATCTCCTATTTGTGGTTGTTTTCAAGCATGAATCTTTTCTCAAGTTTCATGTAACCCCTACGAAACAATCTATGAGGGTACATGTTCTTTGCCTTGTTTTGTATTCCTACTTCACTTTTAATATGTTATTAACATAGTGAAAAATATATATGATTAGTATCTATAAACTCATTAGTATACCATTATTGGTTAAATAAGACTAGTACTAACCTTGAATTCCTCATAACGATATTTCTTCACAAACTTTTTCCATTGCTTCTTTGATATTAAATTATATCTTATCCATGGATGAGAAAGACCACTCTTAGGCTTTCTAATGTAGTCAACCGGGAGTTGTGACTTAAATCTCATCTAACTACTATCGGCATAAGAGATCCTCTTTTTTTCAAATTTGAGTCACCGGTAAACTCAAAATTCAACTATATTTAGATCAATGTATTAGAAATTATAGGTAGTGATATCAAATATATGAAAATTATAGTATGTAATACCTTAACATCTGTCCATATGCTTTCTTTGACTTTCTCATCCACTTGTTTCCAATCATCTATCAATATAGTTACTTTGCCACATCCAAGGAACGCAACATAACTCTTCAAAATAGAGTAATATTCACAAACCACAACTCTATAAAACAAATCAAACTCGATCAGAATTCATTCACCTGATGAGTTACAGACTTATTTGAATTATGGAATCATTGTGACACTTTTTTGTGATTTTTTAGATTTAGTATCATTTGTTTGAGTTCATTCGCACAACTCTCATTTATTTGAGTTTCTTCGCTAGTATCTAATGAAGAACTCGACAAGGTTGACATCTATGTTCAAAACAACAACAACAATATGAACAACAAGAGCATAAACAACAACCACAACATAAACAACAACAACCACAACAAGGACAAATGAAGTTTACTGTAGATGCATGGGAAAAATATTTACGTATCCTAAACGTGATGGATAAGTAAATGAGGTTGGTGTTGGTGTCTTCTTCCTTCCTTATGGCAACGACAATGTTGTTGTTGTCTTCCTTCTCGACAGTGACAACTTGGTTGGTCTACTCTTCTTCTCGACGTCAGAATTGTGATGGTCTTGTCAACCTCCTTGACGATGATGACAAAAATGAAAAACACACAATGAAGAATGGATACCGAAGAGACAAGTTAGGATGAACGATGGTGTTTTGGTTGAAATTATGTATTGTTTCATAATATTGAGCGTTAGGGGTTTAAGGTTGAAATCATGTATTGTTTTGTATAGTTTCTTTTTACAATGGGAAAAAGTATGCTTAAGAGGAAATCTAACCAGGAGTGTATAATATTATAAAGATACCACCACAGACAATATCAACAACCGTTATGATATATTACTTTCATAATGAAATTTCATAAAGAAGCGTCAGAGTTTAATTTACAATTAAAAATCTTAAATAAAAAAACAAAATAAATCACAACGGTGAAACATACCAACCACAACCATAACTCTTTAAGTGTTTTTATTTAAAAGTAAATAAAAAAGAAAAGGCGCGCCTTAACATTAAAGGAATATTTTATGCGCTGAGGTTCGAACCCATAAAAGCTTGATGGTATCACCATGGTTGGCTCCACAATCGTTTGTTATATACAAATAAATTTTAATCAAAAAATCAAAATAATATGGTAGCGCCTTAGTTTATAGATGTCACCACGGTGTAAGAAAAAATTGTGGTGAACATGTCGTTGTTGTTTATGCATTTTGTAGCAGTGCAAGCTTCCACCGTAGTGATATATGCAACTTATAACCACTATTGATTGAAACAACCATAGTTTTTATTTTTTTAATTTATTAATAAAAATAAATGATAAGGGACATGGGCTTATTTTTATTGTAAAAATGGAAAATTGTTAATGTTGGGATTCGATGCTTGTTACTCAAAATATATGACAACGGTTCTTTATAGTAAATGTGATGAAAGTTTCATAATAAAAATTAAAAAAAAAACACGCGCCTAAAAAATGTGATATGACTACGGTGGATAAATGACTATGTTAATATATTTATGCTCAATACTAGACATCTAAAATGTGAAAATAAATGGTGGGTGACCCGATATATCAGGTGGCCTGTCACATCCTAAACGAGACTCTTGATACCGTGTTAAGATTTGGCTTGTAAGGTGACGATTACTCCACTTATAGAGTGATGATTTCCCCCATTTATAAGAACATATTCATGTCATATAGGGTGAGGATTGCCCCTAGACATGATCATGTCATATATTATTGTTGAAAGCAATTCCTTGTTTTAGAAAAGATTTGTTTTGATTTGTTTTAGGAGTGTGGGAACAGTTTGTTACACATATATTTGTTTTAGATTTAGATAGATTTAATTTAAATCTAAAATAAAATAGATTTGATTTAGTTCCAAAATAAGTATTTTGACCTTTTATAGTTTTGGGCATTAGTTAACCTAAATCTATAAATAGAGGGAGTAACCCCTATTTTTTGTAATCAAGTCATTCACAGAATTTTACAGTTGCAAAGTGAATAAAGAAGTTTTCCACAGTTTGTGGGCAGAGAGTTACTCTGTAGAAAATCCTCTTCTTTCTTTTCTTCTTGAAATTCTCTTTTCAGTATCATTGCGTGTGGTGATATCAATCTTGTTCATCAAGATTGGTAGAAATTCATCAGAGATATTAGTGGATTTCCAACATCTGGTATCAAGAGCTCCAGTTAATCGATTCAAGGGAAAAACGATCAAGAACGATTGTGGAAGTAGAATTCAAAATGGCAGTGAGTTATGGGAATATGAATTATCCAACAAGTCTACCAATTCTGAGAGTAAACAACTATGAGAATTGGTGAAAATAGATGAAAGTTTTATTCAAGTGGCAAATGGATTAGAAGCGCTTGAAGAAGATGCTTCAGAAGAAGACAAGAAGAAACATACAAAATAGGAGAAGTTGAGTTATAAAGAACTCTTCATAATTCATCAATGTCTAAGTCCAAAAAATTTCGACAAAGTAAGTGATTCGGAATCTGCAAAAGAAGCTTGGGAGGTTCTTGCAAACTCCTTTGGTGGTGCAGAAAAGGTGAAAGAGGTGAGATTACAAACTCACAAGAGAACGTATGAATTACTTCAGATGGAAGATAGTAAAATCATATCTGATTTCTTCACTAGCGTTACAAAACTAGTGAATTAAATCAAGACATGCGGAAAAGCATTAAGACCAAGAGCGGTTGTTTCAAAGATTTTGAGATCTTTGGCCCCTAAGTTCGACCACGTGGTGGTGACTATAGAATATGGGAAATATTTGTCAAAATTAACAAAGGAAGAGCTTCAAGGAACACTTGAATCTCATGAACAAAGGATAAATGAAAGAGTTGCAGGCAAGTCAAAGAGTGATGTGGCTTTACAGGCACATTTAGAAAAAGAAACCAAAGGCAAAGGAAAGTGGTTCGACAGAGGTAGAGGTGGCTACAACAATTTGAATGGTAGAGGAAACCAGAACGAAGGAAACCTGTCGAATCAGAGAAGACCATACCAAGGCAACCAAAGAGGTGGTGTTGCAAATAGAGGAACAAGTGGTGGTCAAAAGCCTGACAAGAGTCACCTTCAATGTTACAATTGTCAGAAGTATAGTCACTATTTGAGTGATTGTCCAGAGAAGCAAAAGAATCAAGAAAGTGATGCAAAGTTCGCTAAGTACGAAGAAGAAGAGATGTTGTTGATGGTCACAACAAGAGATGAAGAAAAACTCAAGGATCAATGGTACTAGATTCAGGATGTTCATCACACATGTTTGGAAAGAAAGATTGGTTTGTAAAATCTAAAGCCCTCAATGAAGAACATGGTGAAATTTGAAAATGACAATACTTTAGCAGCTGAAGGTATTTCAGATGTTATGATCATGAGGAAAGATGGTAAAAGGTCTGTAATTTCGAATGTGTTATACATTCTAGGCATGAAGAGCAACTTGCTTATTATAGGGCAGTTGGTTGAAAAGAATTACAGACTGACTGTCGAAGACAAGATGATGAGAGTCATCGACACGAATGGAAAGTTAATCTTGAAGGCTCCTATGTCCCAAAATAGAACCTTCAAGATCGAACTAAACATGATGTAGCACCAATGCCTTTCGACTGTAGCTAGCAAAGACAAATGGATATGGCCCTATCGACTAAGACATCTTAAATTCAAAGAGATCAAAGATTTAAAGAGGAAGAATATGATTTCAGGACTTCCAGAAATTGACATTCCAAATGAAGTGTGTGAGGAATGTGTGCAAGCGAAGCAACACAAGAATAACTTCAGCAAGGATGCAGGAAGCAAGTTGAACGTTGTTCTCGAAGTCGTATACTCTGGTGTATGTGGACCAATCCAGGTGGATTCGTTTGGAGTTAATAAATACTTTGTCACATTCATATATGATTTTAGTCGAAAACTACGGACTTACCTGATCAAGAATAAAAGTGAAGTGATCGAGGTACTTGCCAAGTTTAAGTCTATGGTCGAAAGACAAAGTGGTCTAAAGCTCAAAGTTTTGAGAACTGGTGGTGGTGGAGATATATGTCGAAAGATTTTGATAAGTTATGTGAAAAATAAATGATTGTGCATGAGGTGGTGCCACCCTACACTCCATACACTACGCCAAAAAACGCTTTTGGCAGCACTACAAAGACAACACTTTTTTGACAAAAGCGCTACTATAAGTTGCAGAAAAAATTTCGCTAAAAAAAATGCTTTCTAAGGCTACCTTTAGAAAGCGCTTTATAAAAGCGCTTCTATAGGCCTTACAAATACCCCACCTTAGAAAGCGCTTTCGTAAAAGCGCTGCTAAAGGTTAACCTTAGAAAGCACTTTTGAAAAGCGCTGCTAAATGGTAACTTTAGAAAGCGCTTTTAAAAAGCCTTGCTAAAGACATATGAAATAAAAGCGCTTTCTAAGGAAAAAGCACTGCTAAAGCTGGAAGTAAGAAGGCGCTTTTCATAAGCGTTGTCTTTGCTAATTTTATAATTAAAATTTTTAAACCCTAAACTAACAAAACACGCGTTTTCAGAATTCTCTCATTCATTTCTCAGAATGAAAACCCACTGTTCATCTTTTTCTTCTGCCTTCTCCTCCCATCGTCGTTAACAACCATCTGTCGCCGTCCCGTCGTCGTTAACAACCATTCGCCGCTATTCTCATCGTCATTGTTCATCTTCTCCTTCCGCTTGTCTCCTTGTTATCATTCTCTCTTCGCCATTGTACCAGCACCGACTCTACTGGTATTTTCTCTCTTCCATCGTTCTCTCTGTTTAAAATTGCATTGACAGTGTTGATAAGGATCATGTTACTCTCCGTTTTTCCAATTTTGCTATTTTCTCTCGTCGATTGTTACCATTCTGTGTTAGATAGGATTTTGAATATGGGTGTGAAAAATACAATGATATCATTATGGTTTTTGAATCTATTTTGTTCCTTTTGGATTTTTTATTTATTATATGGATGTTTGAGAATTTGAGTTTTGTATCTGGTTGAGTATCTTTGTTAGTGACTGTGGTGTGTTTGCTGACTCTAGTATTCTAAAAATGATTTAGCATATGTTTGTCTTCTACAATATAGAAGCTACATTGTCATGAATAGTTAGAAACTTTAAATAACTAATAGCAGGTTGGTGTTAAACCATGATTAATAGCTTATGGAAGACTTAGAAATTAAGGTTCTCATGTAGGAGTCCAATTGTTTACTTCTAACGAAAAATGCTTCGGACTAAGAGGATATATATAGTGTGAGAATGAACAAAGACTACTTAGAAATAGGAAACCTTTACTATTATTATTATTATAATAAATTATTAAATCAAAAGACAAGTGTAATTGTTTTCCTTAATCAATAACAAAGAAGTCAAAAAAGTGAAAACAAAGAGAAGTTGAACTTTGGTTTATGTCACTACTAACAATTTCACTAACACTTGTCTTGGATTCTCATGCCAAATTTGGAGGCTGATTTAATCAAAAGAAAAACTCAATTTCATATATGATTGTGTGCATGTATCTTATTGTATAAATTTTTTTATAATAGAAGTTGGTAAGATTATTGTGTAGAATTGATTGTCATTAGTATCAAACGATGCAAATTTTGTATTTTAGTCTAACATCACTTGATAAATAATTATATGGGTTGCATTGAAAAAAATAGTTTTGTGAGAAAGACTTCTCTACAGGGTTACCTGTGAAGTGTGAAAGTCTGATCGTTTACAGGATTACTTGTATGAAATTTTTTATAATAGAAGTTTTAGGCCAAAAAAAGCACCTGTAGGTCTTTTATGGCATAGTGACAGTATATGGGACTGGAGAAAGGAAGAATCAAACCATCATGAATATGGTTCGAAGTATGTTGAAAGGAAAGAATTTACCTAAAGAGTTTTGGGGTGAAGATGTGTCTACTACAACTTATATGTTGAACAGATGTCCAACGAAAAAGCTAGAAGGAATTATTCTAGTTGGTCTGGTGTGAACCCTAGTTTGAGTCATCTGAAGGTATTTGGATCTATTGCACATAGACATGTGCTAGATCAATTGAGAAGAAAACTTGATGACAAGTCGAGTCAAATGATTCTAGTGGGATATCTTCGACAGGAAGGAGGTTACAAGTTGTTCGACAAAGCGAAAAGCAGACTGTGATTAGCAGGGACGTGATCATAGATTAGCTGAAAGAATGAGATTATACTCAAATGTCAAGAAAGATTCAATAAGAATCTTGCTTGAAGAACTAGAAACTCAAGTCGAAAGAGAAGTTCGACAAGAGAAACCAACAGTTATGGATCAACAAAGTACAAGTACAAGCAAACCTCAAAGAACAAGACACATGCCTGCAAGGTTGCAAAATTGTGTGGTTACATCCGATGATGTGGTTGATAATGAAGTTGAACTTGTCCACTGTGATTTCTATGCAGATGTCGAACCTGTGAATGTAGCTGAAGCATTGAAAGATTCAGAGTGGGTGAAAGTGATGAACGAAGAAGTGAAGTCCATCGAAGACAACAACACTTGGCCACTTGTCGAATTGCCTCAAGGCAAGAAGGAAATTGATGTCAAGTGGGTATACAAAGTGAAGATTAATCCTAAAATGGAAGTAACTCGACACAAAGCAAGGCTAGTGGTGAAAGGATTTCTCCAAAAAGAAGGAATTGACTTCAATGAGGTTTTTGCACCTGTGGCTAGGATCGAAAAAATCAGGTTGGTTGTTGGTTTAGTAGAAATAAACATTTGGCACATATGTCAGATGGACGTAAAGTGTGCATTCCTGAATGGAACCTTAGATGAAGAAGTTTATGTTAAACAACCAATTGTGTTTGTGAAACATAACAAAGAGAGAAAGGTGTGCATGCTTCATAAAGCCCTGTATGGATTGAAATAAGCTCCAAGAGCTTGGAACACGAAGATTGATAGTTTTCTAAGAGAGAAGGAATTTGTGAAGTTCACAAATAAACATGGAGTATATCTTATAAGAAGCAATAGTGAATTGTTTATACTATGTCTCTATGTCGACGACTTGTTGATAACAGGTAGCTGCAAGAAGAAGATCGACGACTTCAAAGGTGATCTCAACAAGGAATTCAAAATGTCTGATCTGGGTGACATTTCATATTTCCTTAGCATCAAATTCTACAATAATATTAGAGGTTTGATGATGTATCAAAGAAGATATGCAGGAGAAATTCTCAAGAGATTTGAGATGGAAAAATGCAATTCGACTTCGACACTTGCAGAATCAAGACTGCAACTATCGAAAGACTCAGAAGAAGATGATGTCGACTTAACCCAATATAGAAGACTTATTGGATCCTTAAGATACCTTTGTCATATGAGGTCTGACTTAGCATACAGTGTGAGTACGGTATGTAGATTCATGCAGAAGCCAAAGGTATCACACCTAGCAGCGACAAAGAGGATATTGAGGTATTTGAAAGGAACTCTTGACTATGGCATTTTATTTCCAACATCAGATGATGGAAAAAAAATGCAAGTTAATGGAGTACATAAATTCAAGTTGTTGTAGTGATGCTGAGGATCGAAAATCAACAACAAGATATACGTTCATGTTAGATGGTGTGCCAGTTGCTTGGAGTTCGAGAGAGGAACCAGTTATGGCATTATCATCATGTGAAGCAGAATACATAGTTGCTTCTCTTTGTGCATGTCAAGCAACTTAGATGGTGAACTTGTTCGAAGAAATCACAAGTAAAGATCATGGAGAAATTATCATGAAGATCAATAGCATGTCAGCTATCAACATGGCAAAGAATCCAATTGCACTTGATCGAAGCAAGCACATCGAAATTAGGTTCCACTATCTTCGAGAGCAGGTAGCAGATGGGAAGATGAATTTCGAACACTGTAGAACTGAGAATCAGATTGCAGACATAATGACGAAGGGTGTACATGTCGAAGTATTTCGAAGACTAAGAGTTATGTTGAATGCAGATGGCTTAGACACAATGAATTAGGTGGTGTGTTAAAAATAATTCCTTGTGTCGGAAAAAATTTGATTTAATTTGATTTAGGAGTGTAGAAGCAATTTGTTACACACATATTTGTTTTAGATTTAGATACATTTGATTTAAATCTAAAATAGAATATATTTGATTTAACTCCAAAATAAGTATTTTGGGATTTTATAGTTTTAGGCATTAGCTAACTTAAATCTATAAATAGAGAGAGTAACCCTTATTTTTTGTAATTACGTCATTCACAGAATTTTGCAGTTGCAAAGTGAATAAAGAAGTTTTCCACAGTTTGTGGACAAATAGTTACTCTGTAGGAAATCCCTTTCTTTCTTTTCTTCTTGAAATTCTCTTTTCGTTATCATTGTGTGTGATAATATCAATCTTGTTTATCAAGATCAATAGATATTCATCATAGATTTTGATGAGTTCTACCGATTTAAAGGAATTATCCTCAAAAGTGTAGAGAGCACATCTAATAAGAGTACCAGTGTTAGAAAGAGTATTGAAAATAGAATCTTTCTTGCTATTCTCTTGGTAGGATGACGTTCACGGTAAATCTACCATATGCTTCTTTGTCTTCGTTGCACCTTCCTCTGTTGGAGTAGTCTACATAGATGGTATTGGCCATTGAAAAATAGTGGAAGAGATGCTCCTTTTAGGAATAGCTTTCTCTTGCCAATTTCTTTTATCTAAAATACCGACTTGGAAATAGGAAGGTCATTACAGATATATATTTTTGAATACACATTGTGTATTGGTTATGGATTCCAAGAAACTGAACTACATTTGTTTACTACATCTCAATCATCTTAGTTTGTTTAAAAATATTGCAAAAAATCACTTTATTATGATGCAATGTTCAATTCCACTTAAGGATTGTTTATAGTCAGGTCTATATTTAAGCATTATTGTTAGGTTATTACAATAATTTGGAACATGATCTCATTAAGTTTAGAAAAATGATCCAATAGAATTTATCGTCACATTTTAACCCAAAATATTAAAATATTAGATATATTAGCCGTTTCCTTGTATGACGATGAACATCAATTTTTATTTATCAAGAGACTCTTAATTATATAATAGACATATAACGATTTTTTTCACAAGTACGATTTCATCTATTCATTTATATAACTTAGTAAGATTTTTTATACAAAGAATCATCCGCCTTTAGACAAAATATTGACCGTAATATCACGTTGAATTACGAGAAAAATCTAATTGAAAGCACTCTCATAAACAAATTAGACATCATATTTCAATCTATAACTATGAAATATTAGATATATGAATCATCTCACTTACATACTGATATGTTTACGGACCTAAAGATTTGTCAATTTGCTGCGTATACGACACCATTCCATGCATGGGAGCCACTATCCCTTTTATTTTATGAACAAATTTTAAGACAACCGCGTCAAAAAAGAAGATGCTTATAGGTTAAGATACTTCCTCCACTTAAAACCCTAAAAATATAATAAAACAAAAAGAATAATAAGAATAACCACAAAGAAAAACAAGATAAAGCCTCCTCCCTCTCCATCTTCACTTTAATGCTTTATTACTTTCTTTCCTCTGCTATTCCACTATAGTGTGATTCTCCACCATCTCCCTAAAGAGCCATCAAACTTTATTAAAGAGAAAAAAAAATAAAAACGCAAAAGGATTGAACACCACCATGGTTTTCTCTTCTATTCCATCTTATTTAGATCCTCTCAATTGGCAGCAAGTAAGTTTTTTCCTCAAAAAGACTAATTTTCTTATTTATTCCTATTCCTTTGTAATAATAATATCTTCTTGAATATACTGCAGATTTTTTTCCTTACTACTCAAGAATAATTTTCATCTTTTTCCTATCTTGTAACCTTGTTATATATCTATATATGATTTTTATTATATATATCTTTTGCAGCAAGCAAATCAACATCAGTTGCTTCCACCACTATCCTCACAACAACATGGTGCAGGCTCAATAATCAGGCCTGGTTCGATACCGAATCAAGGTCAAGGTCAAGGTCAAGCTCAGGCTCAAGCTAATCAAGCTCACGAAATTCAAGCAGGTCAGACTCATGCTCAAACTCAAACTCAAACTCAGATAGCTAAACTACCTCAACCAGAAACAGCTTTAAAGTGTCCTCGCTGCGAATCAACCAACACGAAATTTTGTTACTACAACAACTATAACTTATCTCAACCAAGACACTTCTGTAAGACGTGTAGGCGTTATTGGACGAGAGGGGGTGCATTGAGAAATGTTCCTGTTGGTGGAGGGTGTCGTAGAAGCAAGAAAACCAAAAAGAGTAACTCCACTACTACTACTCCTTCCAAATCTTCAATATCTAATAGTAATGAAAAAGATTATTCAACAAGTGCAATCCATTCAACTTCAACACCTTTTGGAGAGTTCTTGAGTCCAAGTAACAAAACCTACATGAACATGACATCTCTTCAGAATCTGAGTCGCTATGGCGTTGGAAACGTCGGTAATATGGGGTTTCAAATTGGAGATTATAGTGGAGCTGGAGAAGGTGGTGGAGTTGTGGATCAGTGGCGGTTTCAGCAATTTCCTTTCATGAATAATGGTTTTCATGAATCAACTACTTCAAATGTTTCTTTCCCATTTCAAACTGAAATTGTTGAACCACAAACTTCTTCTAGGGCTAACACTCAGATGCCTGCATCGGTTAAATCGGAAAACAACTTAGGTTTGAACTTCTTAAGATCTCCTCTAAGTGTCTCAGAGAATAACAACAATCATTACAATTCATGGCCTGATTTTTCTGGTCTCGCATCTTCTTCCGCTACTCGTCTGTTGTAACTTTCATCGTCTGCACTACTAGAAAAAGTCGAATTATTAACGAGAATTAGAGAAGGAAAAAAAATTAAATTGATCTCTAATTTTGACATCTCTAACTAGCATTTTAGAGACGAAATTAGAGATGAATTTATGTTTTTTTCCGTTTCTAATTCACTTTTTGTTTTAGTAATGTGTACGTCTTTATTGTAGCTCTTTCCTTATCAGTTATCAAATCCAAGGCATCATCTTTTGATGAATCAGAGAAGAAATGAAGCAACATGATTTACAAGTTCCACTATGTTCAGACGGAGAAAATCAAGGCCTATAGTGTTGAAACAAATCAAGAGAAGCATGGTAGAATTTGGTTTTTTTTCTTGTACTATATTTTAATTTTGATTGATTAATTGTTTATGTTTTATGCATGGAGTGAGTTTCTTTTGTACTATTTGAACTTAATGTGTGCTTGTAGTAATCATCAACTATTATGTGATTGCTTTCAGAAGTTATTATGATATCATTATTTGAGTACAAAGTTTTCTATCATATTTATGTTTACTTACACATAAACATGCTTCAACAATTGATACATAAACACTTGGTAACTCACTGCACTAGTGCAACGGTTTTCTTCTTCTATGTACGGAAATCTCAGCTTGTAAGATTCTCTGGACATTTTTGTCAGAAAATAAGTTGAAGCTTCAAATTTTTAGCAACTCTATATATACAAGTTTACTATAGTAGTAATTCTTAATTTTGTGAAAGAGAAAAATTCTTGGAAACTTGAGTGTGACAGTGATTTAATGTTCATAGTAGCTTTTTTTAGTTTTCTTCAAAATGAGATATGGCAATCTGGTTAGAATTCCAAGAAAGCTCAAATCATTGTACTTTTAGTAGATGTGTGTTGACAAGTTTTAACCTAAACGGTTTGAACAGTTCAGTTAACAGTTTTTACCTAGATCATAAATTTACACACTCAAGGAACTAGGGCTGAGTCAGAAAGAGATTAGAGTGAGAATGAAACAGTGTTTTTTTGTGGACACAAATCTTCACATCAAACATCCTTGTTGAGATACGGTTTGAATTCTTTAAATATTTTATATTTTGTATGATGGTCATGTCCACAAAAATGTGTCTAGATAACACTATATTCAACGTTCTACATCAGTGTAAAGGCAACAATATGTACTTATGATGTTGTAAGTAGAATGCGGGACGTAAATATTTTGATACATGCATGTTACACACTAAATATTGACATGTCTAAGCATTTATTTTCATACTGTGGAGGTTTCGTATTAATTTCATTAATAAAAGTAAGACTAAAGAATGTAAGATAGAAATAAAGAATGGATTTATCCAAATGGATTTTGTTGGAAAGTCTATGAAACGCATAAACAACGGGTTCAATGCTCCACGATGATAAGAGATGATCTTCTAAAGTTGTATTGTTTTCTTTGGTAGTGGCTTTAGAATAGGTCACTCGTTGAAAACATATTATGAGTGTGAGTAGTGTGCAAAAGTCTCATATTGAATAGGAATATGAATGTTTATTTATAAGTGAGAGAATTCACACATATCGCCTTAAAGTTTTGGATGAGTATGTGGTTTGTCTCTTACAAAGGTGTGTTGTTTAAAAGAAAAATCTTCAAGTTTAAAAATGTTCCTCGTGCGTTGACCTCTTAATGTTCCTCGTTTGACCTCTTAAACTGCCCCCAACAAATGGTATTAGGGCCTGTTTTCGAGTAAAGGGTTCAATTTACTTGTATCGAAAGCACTTCCCACATGGTAGTAGATAAGAGTGTCCCGTTGAAAAGTGTCAACGACGATACACGTGTATTTGAAAAAAAGAGCTTCCACTCGAGATTGAGCATTGTGGATAGACTCACACTTGAGGAAGTTTGAAAAATAATTGCAAGTGTGAGTAGTGTGAGGAAGTCTCACAGTTAGGAATGTGGAGACTTGAATATTTATAAGTGTGAGAGCCCACACATCCATCATCTTAAGGTTTTAGGTGAGTATCTGATGTGTCTCTCACAAAGATGTGTGCCTCAAAAGGAAAATTTCCAAATGTAAAATGCTCATCATTTGTTGGGCGGTTCAAGTCAACAATAATTTGTTTGTGTTGTATGATGTTTCTTCATCCATCTAGTATAGGATTCTTAGATGGGTAGGTAGGTCTAGTCATATGTCGCATTCTATTTTAGAGGTGTTTGAGATATTTTAGGGTTCAGGTCACAGTGAGACAACTTCCTTAGGCCTATAGTATCGATCTAACATTATGTGGTTTAAACTATTTGAAAATTGCGAAGTAAAGTTACTTTCATGAGAAAGCTTGATGGATAATCACCGGATGTCTTCAATTACCAGTCTGACGTGAAGGTGGATCCATGGTCATTCTCCAAGTTTCATCGTTTCTCTACTAGACTAGGAGTGGAACCCACTCAGATTTTTAGGTATTTAGGAGTGTGCTGGATGGCCAAGTGTTCTTCTTTTATTTTTATAAGTGGTTAGATCATCCTTCCTCCAACTCGCTCTCTCAAAAAGTTTGTTGTTATATGGTTTTTCTATAAATCAGACTGTTGGTCGGTTGGTTTGTCTTTTTAGATTGACATATGGTGTTTCGTTAGGTGGTTTGATATTCTTTTTATATTGTCTTGCTGTTTGGTTGATTTATTGTTTTTTGCGCCTTGATTTTTTTTATAGATTTTTTCTTTAATCAGTTGTTCTTGCACATTGGTAACGCTCTTTGTTTTTGTTTATATTTTTTATTACTCTTTTTATTATTTATATACGGATCCTGATTTGCTATTAAAAAAATAAAAAAATATTACGTACTAATCTAAAACCTTAAAAATATGTGCCGTTTTATGAATCAAACATTTTACTCAATTATAAACTATTTAAAACTTAACCACTTGAATCTAACACTAACCAACTATCTTTACAAAATTTATTATCTTACTTTACTTAGTTAATTCCTATTATTCCTATTTGTAGTCACTTTTGTGCTTCAAATTAGTTAATCAAGTAACTGATCTCACTAATTATTACAAAACTTTATTGATAATCTAAACGATAACCGAAACTAGTACTAGTAGCAATATCTCATGAAAAAAAGAGAAGGAAAAGCTAGCATGGATGATAACTTTTGTAAGAACCAATGTTGGCTTTAAAACGAATAAAGCAAGTAGCAACAACAACAAGAGCAGCAGAGACCATTTTTCAGACAAAAGCTATCTCAGTGTCTTTGTGTCGTCATCACGTACATGTGTTACCCTTTTATTCCAAAAATGTCGGTGTGTGGGTGCAATTTTGAAGGTGTTATTGCTCTCTTATGGTACGAATTATGAATGAATCAAGGGCTCAAAAATTCATGCAAAATAATGCTTCGAGAAATGGAGTGAAGTGAATTTGCCTCTCTGGTTTTGTCTTTGCTTTATGTGTTTATCTCTTGACCGCTGATTATTTAGAACTAGGCTTGATATGGACCCTTGGATTTGCTTTCTCTTCTTTCTTTTGCTTTTATTTGCATCTTCTATTCTTTTTTCTCATCTTTTTCTTTTCATGTGTATATGCGTGGGACCTTACTTATCCAGGACCAGTTTTGTAGATTTGGACCGGTCATTGATTCAGAATACTATGTTGTTGTGTTACTTATATGGAACTAGTGGATTGCTAATTGAAGTCATGAATCATGTTGAAATGATGAGTTTTGTAGTATAAGTAAAATGAGAAATAACATATGATGAATTTTAAACTAAAATGGGATTTATTGTTGTGAGACCTAGGCGTCAATAGCATCAAACATGTCAATATTCTAAAATTGATATTGATGGATTTAGAAATTTTTATTAATGGAGACAACATTTTATGCTACAAATTTCTTATAAAATTTAACATTGTTTGGTCTCCTATAGATCTAACTAGAAATTTTATAACTTTAATATGTGTAATTAGTTCGAAAGATGTTAGGTCTTTGGTGAGTTTGTTTGTTGTAGAGGAGGTGAGATTGGTAGTGTGGAGTTGTATTAGTTATAGAAGTTCATGGTTGTGGATTAAGTTAACCTTGAATTTTAGAAAAACATTAAAGGGAATTTTATGTGGAAAAGAATTATCCTTTTTTATTCTCAAGGATTTTTTTCTAGTGGATACAAAATATATTTTTTTGGAACTTAAGATTGGAAATAAAAATACTTATGTTTGTTAGAAGGAAATACAAAATAGTTTCCAAGAAAAAATTATGTCCAGGAAAAAAAAATTATCATGTGTAGTGGCTTTCTAATCCCCTCTTATAAGTGTGGGAATCTTTTATTCATGGCGGTTACCACCCAATTTTATATAAAAATAGTTGGTTACCTCCACTACTACACACTATTTTAATTTTATATTTCTTATTTTATCTAATAATTATAGCATATTATTAATTAAAATGAATTTTAAAATAAAAGATTCCTATGATTTTAAGATACTATCCAAACACATTTTATAAAAACTTATTGCTTGGAATGTTATGTGTGGGAAAATTATTCCTGGAATTAATTTTTTATAGGGTTAATACCTATTTTCACCCCTGACATATGGGGTGTATTTGAAAAATCCCCCTGCCAAAAAAAAAGTTCCAATTGTTACCTTGACAAATTTTAAAAGTTTTATTTTTTACCTTTAGGTTGCCACATCACCTAAAAGGCTGATGTGGCTTATTGTTTTGTTACACTTGTAAGTTTTTTTTATTCCATGTCACAGAATTCCAAATAAAATGACCAGAATGCCCTTCTCTTAAAATCCCCAATTATTTTGCAAAGGCACGGTTTCAATTCAGACCCTCTAAATTAGGGCGCAACCATCTCCATTGTTAGCAAAGCCATCTTCTACCTCAACGTTCTTCTACTTAAACTTGTTTTTTCTAAAATTCAATTCATGGCAAGTGACAAATAACAATCACCAACCATTTTTGAGAAACAACCTAAACACTTAGAATGAAAACAACACAATTCTCATGTCCTAAACAACAATTACAAACAAACAACATAAGATGATGAACCTTCAAATTTGGAGGCTCGGTTGAAGTCCGAAAATATCCTTAAGGCGGAAGGCATTTTACTACCGATTATACTCCAACGTATCCCCTTATCTTTCTTCACTTCCACCACTGTAGCGGTGTCACCGTGTAAATATCCGCCGCAATGGCCAAATTCCTTTCTCTCTCTACCCCGAAACCTCACCTTGTCACTACTCTTCACATCAAACTTCACAACCTTCGCCACTTGCTCCGGTTCGATATAACTCAACTGCCGTCCCGTCGCCGTCTCATCTCCTCCTCTCTCTCTCTTCTTCTCCTCAAACAACGGCGACAAATCAAACCCTCCGATAACGATATTATATGAAAAGCATTCATCGTTGTCGCGTCATCGACGTTTTCTCCGTCTCCAAAACCAAAACCCTTCTTCTTCTTCCTCTTCGCTCTTTCTTCCTCCTCGCCACACTCTTCGGAACTGGTTTCTTGAACCAACAAGACTCCATTATCTGTGATATAGTGATTCTAGTATTCGGATTCGGATCAAGAAGCTTCGAAATAAGCCTCCTCGCATCAAGAGAAAACCACGGTGGACACTTGAAATCCCTACGGTAAATCTTCTTATACATAGCCACCAAATTATCATCCTGAAACGGTAAAAATCCCGCAAGAAGAACATATAAAATCACACCACAAGACCAATCTGTTCTTAAGCAAATCTGTGATACAAATCTGTTCTTAAGTAAATTTGTTCTTAAGTTAATCTGTTCTTAAGCAAATCTGTTGCAATAACCTAGTTAAGTTGTGTTGTTGAGATGAAGTAGAAGATGGCTTTGCAAACAATGGAGATGGCTGCGCCCTAATTTAGAGGGTCTGAATTGAAACCGTGCCTTTGCAAAATAATTGGGGATTTTAAGAGAAGGGCATTCTGGTCATTTTATTTGGAATTCTGTGACATGGAATAAAAAAACTTACAAGTGTAACAAAACAATAAGCCACATCAGCCTTTTAGGTGATGTGGCAACCTAAAGGTAAAAAATAAAACTTTTAAAATTTGTCAAGGTAACAATTGGAACTTTTTTTTTGGCAGGGGGTTTTTCAAATACACCCCATATGTCAGGGGTGAAAATAGGTATTAACCCTTTTTTATATCGTGAAACAAACGCCTCCTTAGCTTTAGATTCCTGTAGTTTTTTTTTATCTCTAATCAATGTGACTAGTCTGCTTTTTTATCTCTAATCAATGTGACTAGTCTGCTGGAGAGATTTGGAGTGTGAGAGTGTAGGGTGTAGCTCTAGAATTTTAAGCGGAGAAGAATCTTCCTTATTTATTTTGAGCAGAACTTGATTGCACATCCCCTTTCAGTTGTTTGGGACTTTACTCCTTCCATTGAGATTAAGAGGTGGTGTTGCCATCTGCAAAGCATGTTTTTTTTTTACTATAGTCTTTGCTTATTTAGCCTCCTTGAGCTTGAGACTCCTAGTGATTGTTTGTTCAATTATGAGAATTTGGTCCTCTCTTGTATCTAGTGTAGTTGTGCCCCTTCAAAGGTTGTTATGTTCTCTTAACAACTTCTTAAAGATAAGGTCCCAATCAAATAGATTTTTTAAAATGAGGGGGGTTCCATATGAATCTAGGGGTGGTTCTTATCCCATGTGTTTGGGCCAATTAAATCAGCATCTCATCTTTTTGTGACAAGTGTGGTAGTGACAACAATTTGGTATACGATCTTTATGATTAGGTTTTTTTATGACCTGACACATGGTTAGGGTTCTTATCCTATTGTCTATGTTTCACATGGTTACTCCACTTGAAATAGTGCATATGACTAGGGTTTTTTTATTACCTAGCACTCAGTTTTTTGATAGTTATGGAAATATCTTATTGATATTGTGTTTTTATGTGTGTCGGTTATAGTGAAGGATGTGCAAGAAAAGAACATTCTCATGACATGGAAATGACACCTTGGTATGTCTATGAATAACTCTTTTGCTTTCATTGCATGACTTGATAACCTTATTCTTTATCTAAATCAATAATTTTACAAGAGTTGGTAAAGTACACTACTATAAATAATAAATTTTATGACAACGATTTCACCTCACCTAACAAAAAACCAAGGTATAAGTCCTAGATGTGCTAGACGATGACAACTTATCTAGAGGGGGTGAATAGATCCCAAGTTGAATAGCTTTTTGAAAAAAAAAATTAAAAACTTTGGCAAGCAGAAAACCACGCGGATCAACTATCATCTAATCTGAACCGTTATCGAAAAGCCCAGAGTTGCGTTAAACCAATGTAGTATGATATGATAATGATAATCAATTGATTAATATATTATCACAATCAACATGTTTGAATGTTAACACAATCGAAACATAATTCCAATAAAATTAAAATAACAAAACACAAAAAGGAAAATGTTCAAACACTTGGTGTGCAATTTGATATTTCATATTTTACTTTTGACTTTGTTGATATGAAACTCAACTACAATCTTAAGAATTGTAGTCTAACCAACAAAGAAATTTCAAGTTTGATAACCAAGGATTTTTCTATACATATCAATTGCACAACCAATGAATTTAACAATTTATGATTAAATGTAAAATAGAAAAGTAAAGATATATATATATATATATATATATATATATATATATATATATATATATATATATATAGAGAGAGAGAGAGAGAGAGAGGACACTGGGATTTGTTTAGGTAGTTCATCAATTATTCTCATTATGGCTACATCTGCCTCCAATTCTGTTCGGAATTGAGATAATCAATTTTACTTTGCAAAAATTTGTTTACAAGAGAAATGTAGCAATCCAACCATACAAACTCTATGTTTGATGTTGATCCTAAAACTTTCTCTTCCCTTGATCTAAGCTTGATCAAGTCACCCAACAATACCAATTTGATCCACCGTCTCGCGTTACTCCTTTTCAAGAAACCATCGTTCTTCAAAGCTTTCACTCGGCTAAATCCAAATTAAAAATTGTTGTCACCCAATATTTCCAATTAATTCACTGTATCACGTTACTCCTTTGCAAGAATCTTCGTTCGTCAAAACTTTCACTCGATCGAATCTGAATTGCAAAATCTTATCAAAACCCCATAATCAACACTTTGATCTTGGTGGAAAACCCTCTCAGTTTTTCACGATGAACACCCCCAAGTATTCTTAACCCAACTTAGAATTCAATAACCTAAATTGATCGTTATCAACTATGAATCTTGATGACACCTAAACAAAAAATGATTATGTGTAATTTATTTGTGTGTATGCATAAACTATGATAGGCTTAAGATGAAGAGTAATCTTTGTATGTTTATGTTTTCATCAACTTTTGAATCATGCATGTATGATATATATATATATATATATATATATATATATATATATATATATATATATATATATATATATATATATATATATATATATATATATATATATATATATATATATATATATATATATATATATATATATATATATATATATATATATATATATATATATATATATATATATGTGTGTGTGTGTGTAATAAAAAATGCAACGCATGTGCCAACCTACATAGGTCAGTGTGTCTATACATGTATTACAGAGGTGTATGTGTTGAATTACATGTACAGACACGAAACTCGTATGTGTTAACACGAAACTCATATGTGTTGACTCATAGAAGAGTTTTTCTTCTATGTGTCGATCTGAAATGTCGTATGAGCCGACACATGAGTTACACAGCCTATATCCTTCAGATCGACACATGTGTTACACATGAGTTATAGCCTATAGGTTGTGTAACTCATGTGTTGGCTCATACGACATTTCAGATCGACACATGAGTTACACAGCCTATATCCTTCAAATATGCATGATATGTGTTGACTCATATCATGTATGTGTCGATAAATGAACCTATTTTTCATACACACAAAAGTTGATTTAATGCATGAAACCTTTTTCTAAACCATTTCTAAGTTCCCTATTACTAAGATTCACATTTAGATTGAGATGATACCGTCCAATATACATAAATGCTATAAAGTCCTAATTTTGAAATCATACAAATATCTCTAATAGGAATGTGCGCTTACATAATCGTCCTTTTTTGATGATGACAAAACTTGCGACGATGCGTTTGATGTTTTCTTGAAGGCTTCCCTGAATACGGGCATCCTAACTTTATCTTGCATATGTATCTCCCTCTTTGACAACATCAAAAGGAGACAAAGTAAGCCATCAAAATTATTATATATCACAAATAAACCAAAATATCATACAGAGGCATTTTCAAAGAAATAGTGTGAACTCACATACTCTGCATACATGAGATTACACAAAATTGAAATATCTAAATATAAATAACTAGAAATTCAAACAATATTATCATATTGTTTCCATAAATCACCCCCAATAAAAAATACAATAGCATGATATATGATAGATATAATGCAAAGAAATAGTCTTGAGTCGCTTAACATCATGATTATGCAACTCTTTATATTGGTGCTCCTGATGTTGAACATGCATATGCCTAGCTTTGTGAAAATTGAAAATATAACACCACTAAAACCAAAACATAAAGACGCTTCCATAAAATGTGACATGACTTGTTCAAGAATATCATTTGCATAATAGCAAGCTCAAATTAATTCATGTGAGAATTGATAAATAACAAGCTTGCACATAAAATACAAGGAATAATGGTACAAGAACATATACTTTTAATGTGAAAAAATCAATAGCATAAATTCACTATAAGTGTAGTAGTGAAAAGTTGAGATTAAATTATTGATTAACTTAACTCACAAAGTGAAAGTCGCCACCGCACTTTATTATTTCCAAAGGAAATGGGAAAAGAGCGGATAAAATTCAAAGAAGTTTTTTAAAGCAAAAACTAATTAAAAACAAAGATCTAGGTAAGGGGTTGGTTATACAAAGGGAAGGTATTGATATCCTAAACATCTATGGTACTCCGTAGGAACCTCTTTGAAAATCTGTGTATTTGGCTAAAAATGGCGTGGTTTGCAAAAAGTTTGTGGAAATGAGAAAAGAAATGTTTTATTTTAAATTTTTGATCCATCAAGACTTCAAAGAGCCTTGTGCCTACGTATCACCAATGTGCAATGATGAAATCAGAACCACATGGTATTTTTGGAAAAGAACAAAATTGTTTGTTGGTTAATTTTAAATGAAGATATATTTTGTCATCTTAAGGAGAATACTCAACAAATCCACCATGAACATGAGAAAGGTGGATCTTTGCATCACGAGTGAAAGGAGGGCTCTAACCTGGATAACTCAACAGGTATGCCATTAATCCTTCCAAGTAGAAAAGATTCAACACCAACATCAACCAATACCATGGATATAGGAGGATTACAACTCAACTTTGAAGATGACTAGTGTCTAATCTTTGAGAAAATATTTTAAATCAAAAGCCAAACGGAAAAAAGTTTAAAGTGAGGTTTTGTATTTTTTTTAGTGTTGGAAGAAAAGAGTTAGACTTTGGTTAAGTTAACTAAAATTTGATCAAGAAAAGGTCTTTGAAAATTCATGGACCTAAGTCCAATTTTATTATGAAAGCATTCAAGTTTGAAAAGAAGAAGAGTTTTCAAAAGGAGGGAGAAGATTTTGAAATTAAATAAAATGAGCAAGAGATGAAGGGACTATCCTACAACATAGAGTATAAATTAAGGTAGAAAATGACTAACCAAACAAGAAGCCAACACTTGACATAATAAAGTAAACATAGAATTATCATCCTTTGGATTAAAACCACATACAATGAAGTAATAAGCATTAGATGGATAATAAGTGCCTCAAGTGCAAGCATGCATTTGATAGATTCAAAAAATGGTACAAATGACTTGGCATGCATCAAATAAATTTGGTGTCTCTGATGAATTATTCTTGTATCAGATGAAATTTCAAAGTAACATCTACATACATAAATGTTCCCAATACACATACAAAATAACAACAAGATCCCAAAGGTCCAAAGTTCTCAAAGTAACAAGGTCATGTCCTAAGTCCATAGGTCCAAATACTCAAATATGTCAAGGGATAGTAACCTTAGTCCACACAGACCCTTAAGTCTTTTAATGTTCAGGTTGATTATTAATTATTTAAGAATAAAATAAAGTTCCAAGTGGATAAAGGAAAAAGTGCATAAACATAAACATGTGTCCATGTGGACAAAGGAAAAAATGACATAAAATAAAAGCAAAAAGATAAATAACAAACGATAAAGATACTAAAATTAAATTACATAAAGTAAATGACATAGTTTAAATTGCATAAAGTAAAAGTTAGTACAATATATGCTAGAGTTAGTATGTTAGTTTTCCGATCGGGACAAATTTAACGCTATGTTAAGTAATCGTGGATGGGCTTATATAGAAGTTAATACCATACAAGATCGGTCAATAACAATGTACGTACCATAAATGTTAGAGATATGGTAGAAACCATACTCCTAAAACAGGTAGCACAAGTAAAAATAAGGGTGGTCAAGACCTAAGTCAAGGAAGATACATCATGGAAAATTTTACACCAATCCAAAGTACCTTGAGTGATCAAATGACCACTTAGAGGTAGATTTGAAATGGCGGATACGTTCGCAAGTGTAGTTAAATATAAAAGTAATATAAAAGATTGTTGAATCCACAGAGATCAATTTCAACCTACTATAATTTATGGTCATTTTGTAAAGCTAAGGCTAATGATTAATTTATTAAGGAGAATTAAAACTAAACTAAAGTTAATTGGAAAATATGATAATAAAGAGAGACCAAAATGTGTATTCTGCGTACCTCGGGGACTCAATAACTCGTTGGCATAAACTGATGTTAAAAATATGTTTAGTAGAAAATAAAAATTTAAAGACAATATCTCACACTCTCGTAGTTTTGAATAAAGTGATGTTCCTTAACCATGAGATTTTGCTCACACTCGCCCATTCTAATCAAGGAACGCATTCAAGAAAATTATCTTCCCTAGATTTGATATCTTAAGGTTCGTCATTAATGACGGTGGGTCTCACTTCATATCAAGAATCTTTGAAAAGTATTGCATAAATATGGAGTCCAACACTGAATACAAACTCCTTACCATCCACAGACAAGTGGCCAAATCGAAAAAATTCTAATAGGAAAATTAAGAAAATATTTTTTTTTAAAAAAAGTTGATTTATCTAGGAAGGATTGATCATCTAAACTTCTAGAGCCTTTGTTGGCCTATAGAACGGCATACAAAACTCCTCTAGAAACTGCACAATTTAAGTTAGTGTATGGTAAATCTTGCCATCTATCGGTTGAGCTAAAGCATAAAACTTATTGGGCCATAAAAGCCTTAAACATGGACTATGCAGCTGCAAGAAAAAAGTGAATCTTAGACATACATGAATTAGAGGAACTAAGGTTAGACGCCTATGAGAATGCTCAACTCGATAAGGAACGAACTAAGAAGGGTTATGATAAGCATATAAAAAGAAGAGAGTTCAAGGAAGGTGAAGTAGTTCTTATTTTCAACTCTCGCCTGAGACTTTTTCTTGTTAAACTTCGTTCTAGATGGTTAGGAGGGGTGCCAAAACGGGCCCAGCCCATTGGGTATGCCCGTTTTGTCCGCAATTTAGTGCGGGGCGGACCAAGAATTTAGGCCTTCACCCTCTAATGTGACCGCCCCGCCCCATTTTCTTCGCGAGCTTTTGCGGGAACGTATTTTAACATAAAATTAAGCATTTTTAGACCTAAAAGATGTAGTGCCCACGGGCTTTCCCCGTCCCGCACTTACTTTTTTGCGGGGAGGGCCTATATTTTAGGCTCTCATCCTCAACTATGATCGCCCCGCCCCATTTATTTGCGGGCTTTTGCGGGGCGGGCGTGTCTGTTTGCCACACTCAGGACCTTTCGAGGTAACGAGCGTTTTCCAAATTGGTGTTGTTGAAATAAAAAGTAAGTCTAATAAGACATTCATTATAAACAGACGATAACTTCAAAAGTATCATTGTGTCAATAATATGGATTATTATGCTAGTTTAAAACTAGAAGAGCTACCCACTACTTCACAAAATTAGTTATATTTGTCGAGCTACCGACATTAAATAAAGGATTGTGTGGGAGCAACCCATAACTTATCTGTATTATTACTATTTTCCCCGATATAATAAAGCGGTATATTCAAATTTATTGATCAATGCTAACTTAATGTGTGTCTCCTTTCAGGTTACGTTTATTCCCCAAGCTAACTTTTTCTACTAACTTATTAGAGATGCAGAACGTTGACAACATGCCGGTTATTTTTTGAAATAACACTCAAAGGAGGCGTTATGATTTCTTGTTTCAGAGAGAGATGTCACTAACTAAGTACCCTGATGGCCCGACTATGTCAGGTTTAGGTGTCAGAGAGAGTGTCAAATTTATGTTCAACCAAATTGGTTGGGACCATTTTGTTTCTTCTGGCTTCTTAACCTACCATAAACTCACTCTAAAATTCCTCAATTCCTTCACTTACCATCCAACCCTAGGAATAGGTTTAACCACCTTTAGGATATTCGAATGCACCTACCACTATAACCACCGTGAGATAGGTGATATTTTAGGATTCCTTAATGGGCCTGATGTCCACACCTCAGTTCCTGATGGTAGGTTCCTACAATGAGTTTGATTACTTCTGGGGTAGCATTTATATGGAACTAAGTCTTGAACCTAATTCTATGTATGCTAACTGTATCCACAAACCATCCATCATATACTTCTATATGGTCCTAGCCTATACCATATTTGGAAAACGTGAGAACATTACTACCGTGTCTAGAGAAGAATTGTTTATCATGTTCCGTGTTTTTCAATCTAGGCCAATCAATATTGTGACCTTTATGCTTGCTAGCCTAGATAGAATTGCCCTTGATACCCACAAACCCATTCTAATAGGAGGCCTTGTTACTATGATTGTCGCAGCTATAGGTCTGAGAAATCCATTGTCCCACTTAAACCCTCTAGGTGGTATCAGACCAATGAACATCGTGTTTTGCTTTAACTACAATTTTATAAGGAAAATTTTACCCCATACCCCTACAATTATCCCTCTACCCCTATATTTTTAAAATATTCTAATTCTATCCTTTTCACATATCAAATAATTTTTTAGTAAGTAATTTTTCTTCACCAAATAGCTTGTAATCAAGTTATCGGGTATGTAATTTTTCTTCACCAAATAACTTACAAGCAAGTTATCCGGTATGTAACTTTTTTTCACCAAATAACTTGCACTTAAGTTATTTGGTGTGTAATTTTTCCTCATCAAATAACTTGCAAGCAAGTTATCTGGTATGTAATTTTTCTACACCAAATAACTTGTACTCAAGTTATTCGGTGTGTAATTTTTCTTCACCAAATAACTTGCAAGCAAGTTATCCGGTATGTAATTTTTCTTCACCAAATAACTTGCACTCAAGTTCACCTTTATCAGTTTAGAGAAACTCCCTCTTGTTCCAATGATGCAATTCAAGATCCTCTTTTCTTGAATAATGGGACTAATCTTTGGCTCAAGTTTAGAAATAAGACATGAATTTGATATTTTCTTATTATAAAATTATATAATTATATAATTTTACAAGGCTTAAATAATGTTCTCGTCCATGTAAGTTAGCGAGTTTTTGAATTTGGTCCCTGAATATTTTGTGTGCAGTCCTGATATGTCCATTTCTTGTTGACTTTGGTCCATAACGTTAAAATTCTGTTATAAAAATGCATATGTGGCTAACAGTGCTGAGTTGATATTGTTTTATTTTATTTTATATTGAGTTTAAATTTGCAGGGGGACTAAAATTCTAGATTTTAAAATTAGGGAACCAAAACTAAAAAAAAAAAACAGTGGGACCAAAATTGAAATTATTTGAAGGTTATATGTTAAAGGCAAAATTTTCAAAATTGATCCACGAAAGGTTCAAACCCTGGACCTATTGTTTAGGACAACACTATGAGTATATACTGGATATTAGCATAATATTTTTTTGTAGTAGCAGTATATTACCTTTAATATAGTAATGTTAATTTTTTTATAAATATCAAATATAATTACATAATAATTAAAATATTTTGTGTTGGAAAAAATTGTGTGGAGTTTTATTTTTAAAAGAAATTTTTAATTATGGGTTGCCGTTTCTTATAAATATTTAATAATTACTCTTCAATTTAAAAAATAAATATTTAACAAATTAAATATTTGCAATATTAATAATTGAAATATTAATAATTGAAATATTAATTAATAATTGAAATATTAATAGTTAAAATGTTAATAGTTTAAATATTAATAATTGAAAGATTAAATAGTATAAAAACTAACTCAGTAGTTAAAATAATATGAAATAATTACTTAATATATGATAATTGAAATATTTAATAATTTATTTAATAATTTATTGACTAACTAGTTTAATAGAAAACTATATAAAAACCAATTTACTACTATATTAAAATATTAGAAATGGATAATCGTGTTTATTATTTATCATATTTCAGTTTTTAATTTTCTTTTTAACATTAAATTCTATTTTTTTTAAATATATAAACTATTTTAACACATTTTATTGAAAATATATGATAATACCGTATAATTTAAATTAAAAAAATAAATTGAATTTAAATTTTTTTTATAAAAAACAATAATTAAAATAAAATAATTATTTAAATAAATAAAATATTTAATTAAATAAATGAAATATTTAATTAAATAATTATTTAATAAACTAAATAGTTAAAATAAACTAAACTATTTAATTTATTAAATATTTCAAAAATTGAAGTTAACATTTATTATATACAATATATATAACAAATAGCACATTTGACTTGGTGGCAAGGTATTATTACTATTAGAATGTGAGATATAAGGACTTGGAAAAAAAAAACATATAGGAACTAAAAAAAAAAACACATTAATTTACCGGGATCAAAAGGATATTTAAGTCATTTTACAATTATATGTTATATAATTATATATTATATATATTATAAAATATAAAAGTTAAATAATATATTCAGAGTCGGGGAATCTACGAGGTAGTGGGTACTTTCCCAATCCCCGCCCAAAAGTGTCCTCGGGAGAACTTTCTCTCCATCCTCGTTCGCGCGGAGAAAAAAATATCCAATTCGGTGCTCTGAACAGATAATCTCCACAGGAATCCCCGTTAACATATGCAAATTGTCATCCGTGAATATTATAGTATAATAATGTAAAAATTATTGATGTTATGTGTAAGTCAAGTGTAGTGTGGAAGCATTAGAAGCTGTTTTGAAAACAGCTTATTTGAAAAAGATGTTCTGCTACTGAAGCAGAAATTATGTGTTTCGAAGAGGAAATCGGTTTCCTCATTTGGAGAAACTGGTTTCTACCTCGATTTTCTATTTTTCTGAACTGCTGTGTGTGGCATTTTTTGCTGTTTGTTTATCGGTTGTTAGTTTGTTGTGTTTTGTTGACACATTATAAATAGCACTCTCTCATGTAATGATGTAATGCTATTGTGAAATAATAATCATTTTCTCCTCAATTACTCTCTCTCTCTCTCTCTCTCTCTCTGTGTGTGTGTGTGTGTGTGTGTGTGTCAATTCCCAATTTTCTCTCTAAACTTCATCTTCTCCAATAAACCATTTTCACCATTGATTCACTTTCAACCTTTTGTGTATGTTCTAACATCTGGCATCAAGAGCCTTGGTTCTGATATGTTAATCTGCTGCAAACATGTCATCCACCGATCGAATCCATACCAACCTCCCCATTCTTGATTCCAAGAAATATGACAAATGGTGTAAACAAATGAAAGTTTTGTTTGGGTATCAAAAATTCCTTGAAGTGGTGAATGATGGGATTACACCACTTGTTGTAGAAGCTACAGCAGCACAACAAGCTACCTTCAAGGATGGGAAGAAGAAAGACTACAAAGCTCCATTCTTGATACATTTTTGCGTCGACAACGGCAACTTTGAGAAAGTTGGTGATTATACGTCGGCAACACAAGCTTGGGAGATTTTGAAGAAAGCTTATGAAGGCGCCGTCAAAGCGAAGGTGGTGAGGTTAAAAACTCACAAGAGGCATATCGAGTTAGTGCAAATGGAAGAAAATGAATCGGTCAACGACTATATAACGCGTATAACGCGTTTGGTGAATCAAATGAAGGCTTGCGGTGAAACCATTTCGGTGCAAAATGTAGTAGCTAAGATCTTGCGTTCTTTAACGTCAAGGTTTGATAACATAGTGGTGACAATAAAAGAGTCAAAGGATCTTCTCACTATGAGCAAGGAGGAGCTTCAAAGCTCATTGGAAGCACATGAACAAATAATGGATGAAAGGGGAAGTGACAAGACCAAGGTGGAAATTGCGTTGCAAGCACGGTTCAATGAGAAGAACAAGTGGTCTTTGAAGAGCAAGGCAAATTTCTAGAATTTTGGTGGAAAAGATCCACAAAATTCAAAGGCTTCTATGGCTTAAAAAGGATATAGTAGCTCCAAAGGTGGTGGTCAAGGCAACAAAAACAAGAGGTATGATAAAAGCAATGTGAAGTGCTTTAATTGTCAAAAGTTGTGCCATTTTACAAAGGAATGCAATGCGAAATTGAAGGAAAATCAAGGGGATGAAGACAAAGTTGCAAGGCAAGAGTTAGAAGATGATGATACGCTTCTTGTTATGATCATTGAGGAGAACAATGGCAGTAGATAGTGGCTGGGAAGCAACAACAGTGTGTGTCGGGGGCTGGGCAGCAACACTGTCAGTGTAGAATTTTCTGCACAAATGCGTTCGAAGCGAAACGCAATGGTAACTGTTCGAGGTGGAGTTCAAGGTAGTGATGAGTGGTACTTGGATTATGGTTGTTCAACTCATATGACTGGTAGAAAGGATTGGTTTATGAAGATCAATCAAGCCATGAAGAATAGAGTAAGATTCGCGGATGACGCCACTTTGACGGCCGACGGTGTAGGTGATGTTTTAACCATGAAGAAGGATGAGAGACATTCCTTAATCAAATATTTGTTGTACATTCCTTGAATTATGTGTAATCTCTTGAGCATTGGCCAATTACTCGAGAAGAATTACACAATTCACATGGAAAATAAGATTTTGTGTGTTTTTGACCGAAATAGAGTCTTAATCCTTAGAGCATCCATGTCTGCAAATGATACTTTCAAAATAGAGTTGAAGGTAATGGAGCACAAGTATATTACTACAGCGGAAAGTCATGATGAGTGGTTGTGGCACTACCATCTTGGACATCTTAATTTTAGATACCTCGACGCATTGCAAAGGCATGGTATGGTGACCGGACTTCCCAAGATAAATCTTCCAGCTGAGATGTGTGAAGAGTGCGTGCAAGGGAAGCAACATAAGAACAATTTCAGCAAGGATGCGGGTCAAAGGACCAAGAAACATCTTGAGGTAGTGTATTCCGACGTGTGTGGTCCAATGCAAGTCAACTCATATGGCGAAAATAGGTACTTTGTCACTTTTATTGATGATTTTAGTAGGAAGCTATGGATTTATCTCATAAAGAGGAAGGATGAGGTGTTTGATGTATTCAAGCGTTTTAAGTCCATGGCGGAGCGACAAAGTGGTCACAAGGTGAAAATTCTCAAAACGAATGGTGGGGGTAAATATACCTCAAGTGAGTTTGGGAATTATTGTGATGATGGGGGTATAATGCGTGAAGTTGTTCCACCTTATACACCTCAACAAAATGGTATCGCCGAAAGAAGAAATCACTCGATTATGAATATGGTTCGTAGCATGTTGAAATGGAAGAACTTGTCGAATGAACTATGGGGAGAAGAGGTTTCTACAACAACCTATTTGCTGAATAGGTGCCCTACTAAGAAGCTGGACAAGGTGACACCGAAAGAGGTATGATCTGGTCATAAATCGAATTTGACTCATTTGAAAGTTTTCGGTTCGATAGCATTTTGGCATATTCTGGGTCAACTTTGAAAGAAGTTGGATGACAAAAGAGAGGTAATGTTACTTGTTGGTTATCATTCTACTGGAGGCTATAAACTGTTTGATGTGAGTAGCAAGAAGATTGTGATTAGTCGAGACGTGGTAGTGGACGAGCTGAGGTTGTATGACAGTAGCAAAATGCATATGACAGCAGTAGAAACCAGTTTCTCAACATAAGGAAACCAGTTTCCTTCGCGATTTTTGCATACTGAAGGCTCTAAAATGGGATTTCTGGAAGCAGAAATCGGTTTCCACCAGAAAATGGAGAAATGCAGCAGGTTGCAGAACCAGTCCTGAATTCGATCAAAGTGAAGAATGGTGAATCCAGTAGACAACCAACAAGACGCACAGGTCTACCTCAAAGGCTTCAAGATTGTGAAGTATTCCATAACAATGAGATCAACAATGATGGTGATCTTATACACTTTGCGCTTATGGACGAATATGATTCGGTGAGCACGGAGGAGGCATTAAGCAACTCAAAGTGGGTGTGTGCGATGAAAGAAGAGTTGGAATCCATTGAGAAAAATAGTACTTGGGAGCTGGTTGATTTACCAGAACGAAAAAGGGAAATCAGAGTAAAATGGGTCTATAAAGCGAAGGCTAATTCTAAAGGTGAAATTGTTAAGCATAAGGCTCGACTAGTAGCAAAAGGAATTTTGCAATGAAAAGCTATAGACTATGATGAGGTATTTTCTCTAGTGGCTAGACTAGAGACAATACGGCTGGTTGTTGGTATTGCCAATAGCAAAAATTGGCGGCTGTATCAAATGGATGTAAAATATGCATTTTTGAATGCTCCACTTGAGGAGGACGTCTATGTAGAGCAGCCCCTTAGTTTTGTGGTGAAGAATCAAGAGGGAAGAGTCTACAAGTTGAGGAAAGCACTCTATGGTTTGAAACAAGCACCTAGAGCTTGGAACAAATGCATAGATACTTTTATAATTGAGGTTGGCTTCAAGAAGTGTGTATCCGAACATGGTGTTTATGTGAAAGCGGGTGCAAGCAAAGGTGTGAATATACTTTTCTTATATGTGTACAATATATTGATTACGAGCAGCAATGAGGAGTTTATTTCCAAGTTCAAAGGTAAGCTTATGGGAGAATTTGAGATGAGTGACCTTGGTATCATGAAATACTTCCTTGGCATAGAGTTCCACAAGTCAAAATTGGGACTACTCCTGCATCAAAGAAAGTATTCCCTTGAGATATTGAAGAGGTGTGATATGGAGCATCGTAATGCTGCCAATTCACCAATGGAACCAACGTTTCAGTTGTCCAAGAATGAAGTGAGGGTGATGTTAATCCAACTAAATATAGAAGGTTGATTGGATCATTACGTTACTTGTGCAATACGCGGCCAGATTTGGCATTTAGTGTTGGTATTAGTATTAGATTCATGGAGAGACCAAAGGTGTTTCATTTAGCAACAGTTAAGAGGATCATTCGCTACATTAAAGGTACTCTTGGCTGCAAAATTCTCTTTCCTGCAGCTGATACGAGAAACATATACGAGTTACTCGGTTATATAGATTCTAATTGGTGCAGAGATAAAGATGATCGAAAGTCTACAGCTGGTTATGCCTTTATGTTCGATGGAGCTCCAATGTCTTGGTGCTGTAAAAAGGAACCTGTGGTGGTACTATCTTCTTGTGAGGCTGAGTATATTGCTTCTTCGATGTGTGTGTGTCAAGCTGTGTGGCTAATGAATCTACTTAGAGAGTTGGACAACATTTATGTAAAAGTTGTCACGCTATTTGTTGATAACCTCTCGGCTATCAACCTTGCAAGGAATTCTATAGCACATGGGAGGAGCAAGCATATAGATATGAGGTTTCATTACTTGAGGGAATTGGTACGTGAAAGACAGTTGAAGCTTGCTCATTGTTGAAGCGAAGAACAACTTGCGAATTTGTTGACGAAGGCGGTAACAAATGAAGTGTTCAAGAGGCTTGTGAAGAGTTTGAGCTTAAGGAATGTGGAGCACTTGACTTAAGGTGGTGTATTGGATGTTATGTGTAAGTCAAGTTGTAATACGGTGAACTGACTTTGAGATTTTTGGTATCGCAAATATGCGGATAGCAAGAGTCGCCACCGACTTTTCTTTTATCCAATTAAGGGAAGGTAAAAAGTACAGAAAAAGACCTTCGTTAGATTCTGAGTAAGGGAGAAGGTTATAAATAGGGAAGGTATTAGCACCCCTTTTCATCCGTAGTTATCTACGGGCTCTTAGTTGCTCTTAGATCACTTTTGAAAATTTGTGCTTTCGTGTGTTTGAAAATGTTTTGAAAAGGCATTTCGCTTTGACTTTGTAATGATTCATGTAGGAATGTATACAAAGTGTTCGGAAATGTTTCGTTTTGAAAAGAGTTTGAACTTTGACAGAAGTGTGTGGTGTGAAAAGTATTTTGTTTGAGCAAGCTACTAAAAGTCTTATTACCTACTCAGAATTGGTCATTTTCGTGTTGTTTTACTTTCCTTTAGAATAGTGATATCCATACCATAAGTTGGTAGGTAACCCTTTTCGTTGGATGTAAGCGGGACATTCGAAGGGACATCGGATGGTCATAGAAAGCAACTTGTAGGAGGTATCCTAGCACATTCGAAGGGACTATCATCATTTTTCGTAGGCGACAATCGAGGGTCAAGATCATGTATTCGTAGGCGACATCTTGGGTCTATGATCTTTGTATCGAAGGGACTATGATGATTTGTTTTGAAGGCAACGGTGCTAGAATACCTCTACGTTCGAGGGGACTTGACCATTTGAATTCGTAAGGCAACGAGAGAGGATTACCCTAAGGGGTGCATGTCTGAAAAGAGAGTGTTGAATTCAAGTATTTTATCTTGGAATTATAAGTGAGCTATGTTGATTTTAATCTTGCCATACACGCCTAATTACTAGCAGTTTATAGGGTGCAGAAAGTAAATTGCGGAAATGTAAAGTGCGGAAAGATAAATCTTACGCTATTACATGGCTTTGAGGCAGATACATAATTGAAAGTGCGGAAAATAAAAATCCTAATTAAATTATTACATCCCATAGGCAATTACATAATTGAAAAAGAAAAGCAATAAAAATTGTCCGAAACGATATAACCTGTGAACAGATGAAAAATCGGGAAACGGAAGAAAATTGCATAAGAGGAAAATGTTAGTAAAAATAAGTATTTTTGAGTGAGAAAAAGTTTTTTATGTTAATAATGACGTTAATATGATAAAATAATTTTTTGGGAATTTTTGGAGTTGACTTGATAATTAAAAAACAATTAAAAGCTTATTTAAATGATAAATTAGCAATTAAATTAAATATGCATGCAAAAATAATATTTTTAATTTTAAAAATTAAATAAGTATTTTTCTGATGATTATGCAAAAAATAAATATTTTTGGTGTTTTTTAAATGCATGATAAAAATATTAGAAGATAAATTAAATAGTATGAAAATATTAAAAGAAAATAGAAAATATGAAAAATATGCAAACTTGTAAAGAGCAAAAATATATTGGTCCCCTCAGGAATCGAACCGGTGACCTTGGCTTCACATCCACGCCAACCAAGGCCATGGAAAATACAACGAATTGTTTTAAACGGTGTCACTTCGATTGCCCAGCGAAGATCTTCATCGTCTTCGTTTGAATTCGGGAATTTTCGGTCTTCTGCGGCGCTAAGGCCCAATTTCTAAAATCTCATACACATAATATAAATGAATTGTGAGTACATGAATCGATTGTAAATGACATTCTAAACACGATGGTGGTGGTCTTTTGGTCCAATTTTTCCGTTTTAAGGAAACCCCAATTTAGTTCGAAAAACCTAATCATGGTGGTTCGTGTTTCGAGCCATGGAAATGCAATTAAACCATCCGAAAGCTTGCAAACTTCAAACTAAACACAAAACAAACAACAAAACATGTTAAAATGCATGGATAAAATTCGATTTTGAAAAAGTGTGACAAACCGAAATCGTATTTGCTTGATTCTTGATGTTTTGAAACTTGTAAAGGTCCGGATCGACTCTAAACAACCCAAGGAACACGATGGAATGCTCAAAATTGATTGAAACAAGCTAGAACCAAGGTCTAGTGACTTGTAGTGCATTTTTTGAATTAGGTTAGGGTTCCTCCAAGCAATTTTTTCTTTCTTGTGTGATATGCTTTGTATATTTATAATAGATGAAAATTGAGTGATTTGTGAACAAATAATCATCAATCAATGCAAAGATTATTTGATTTTTTACAAAATCAAATCTTATCTTTTTTGATCAATTTTCATCAATTCCTTGCCAAATCAATACCAATTTCGAAATTGACAGCTTTTGGTGAGTTGCTTGGACCTCAAGGATGAGAGAAAAAATCAATTTGCATTTAATTTTGATTTTATACCTTATTTTTTAATTTAATTTGTATTTAAATGAATAAAATCCAAATTAAATAGAAAAATTAAGTTAAAATTCGTGGCATTGGGCTTGGATGTTCCAAATTGTCTAAGGAACAAGTTTGAATGAATAAAAACTAGGCCCATTTGCAAAAAAAATTATTTTTACAAGTATATCTCTTTGTGCACTTCTTCAAAAATGCCCAACTTGTGCAAGGTGTATTTTGCTCAATTTTCCATATTTTTGAGTGTTCTTGGACTTTTTAGAAAGATCTAAGTGTCCTCTAACCAACCTATTTGGTTTCATCTCAATTGGAGTTTCCATGCTCAATAAATCTTCAAAACAAAAAGTTGACTTTTTGTTGACTTTGAAAAGGACTTGTAATGTTTTGATCCATACTTTCCAAATGAAGCATTTTTTGAACATTCTTGTGAGACATGAAGTTGTAGAGAATTGAATTTCCTTCAAAACAAGATGTGGTGGAAAAATTTCTGAGAAAGTATGAAGAAGTTATGCTCAGTCAAAGTTCAGTTGACTTTTCACTAGAAAATCCTAATTTGGAAAGTTTGACTTTTAAGCAAATCTGGAGTTTTCTTGATGAATCATGATCAACCCTTGATCAAATGATGAATGTGACTTCAAAATGAGGATGTTGACCAAAAATCATGAAGTTTGACTGTATGTTGACCACAGTTGACTTTTTGTCCAATACAACTGATTTTCAACTATCTGAGCAATTGTTTGAGGAAATTTGACTTGTGAGGCTTGAAACTTGACATGGAGAATCTTTGAAGCATATGAGGAGGCATGATGACCATTGGAGATGTTGGAAGTCCATCTTGATCTGAGAAATACCAAACCCTAGTTTGGGTTGATTGTCTAGGAGAGGGTTTGTCTGATCAACCCTTGAGGAATCCTTGAGTATGGATGTATGGAATGTCTTGAGGAATAGGAGGGAAAATTATGGGGTATGACACAAGTGAAGTGTGGAAGCATTAGAAACTATTTTGGAAATAGCTTATTTGGAAAAGTTGTTCTGCTACTGAAGCAGAAACTTTGTGTTTTAAAGAGGAAACTGGTTTCCTCATTTGGAGAAACCAGTTTCTACCTCGATTTTCTGTTTTTCTGAACTACTGTGTGTGGCAGTTTTTTTGCTGTTTGTTTTTTTGGTTGTTAGTTTGTTGTGTTTTTTTGACACATTATAAATATCACTCTCTCATGTAATGATGTAATGTCGTTGTGAAATAATAATCATTTTTTCCTCAATTACTCTCTCTCTCTCAATTCTTAATTCTCAATTTTCTCTCTAAACTTCATCTTCTCCAATAAACCATTTTCACCTTTAATTCACCTTCAACCTTTTGTGTATGTTCTAACAAAAATTAGAATACATAAATTATTGTGTAAGAGTGCAATAAATAAATTAGAATACGTAAATTATTGTGTAAGAATACATAAATTATTGTAATAAAGACATTCATGTTGATGATCACACAAGACCTCTTCATGCAGAAAACATTATTGCAGACAGAGTTCACCAATACAATCATGCTATGTTGTTACAGAAGGAAGTTATGGACAAACATAAAATCATGGAAGATATTAGATGGATTCCTCCTTGCCCAAATTTTGTCAAGATCAATGTAGATGGCTCTAGTGGCAAAGACAACATATCAACTTCTGGTGGTGTTATTCGAGATCATAGAGACAATTGGATTTGTGGCTTTTCTAAATTTATTGACTCATGTAGTGCTTTCATGGCTGAAGTTTGGGGAGTGTTTGAAGGTCTCAAATGCTCCTTGGCTAGAAGATATGTGAAGGTTATTGTGAATGTTGATGCTAAGCGGTTATAAATGCAATTATGCATAAAGATGACAGTGGAAATTCTGAGTTGGCCTTAATCCGTCAAATTCGCTTGTTATTGGCCAAGCATGACAATGTTATTCTATAACACATGCTTCGGAAAGCTAACAGTATCGTTGATAAGCTTGCTAAGACTACAAGAGTTTTGAAGAATGGTCTCCTTATTTTTGAAGAAGCTCCTAATTTTCTTAAAGATATGCTTCAAAAAGTTGCTCTTGATTGTTATTCTCCTAGAGAAGTAATTGTGTAGTTTTTCTTTTTTCTTGGGATTTGTCCCTCTTGCTAAAAAAAACATAAATTATTATAAGTTACAATCATATTGGTGGTTAAAAGCTTATATGTCAGTTTCAGAGTTGGAGTACCACATTTGGAGGAGTAATCTTATGCAGTGTATTTTGACTAGTTTTGTTTTGTGTGTTGTGTTATTGTTTTTTGGGTTAAATAAATTTTACCCCCAGCCAAATAGCCGAGTTTTGATTTTGCCCCCTTAAAAAAAATTATTGCGCAGATCTTACCAAATAAAGATTCTAACAGTTTACCCCCTGACCACATAATTGACCTAATACCACCAGTAATTATCCTACGTGTCAGTTATTTTATTAAATAATGGAATAGGATTGCCACGTGGGTCTGATTTTATAAGATGCTTGAATTACAAATTTTCCTTTAACCCCCTGGAAAAGCTAGGGTATCTTTGCACACAAAATAGTCATCTTCTTCTTGTACCTTCTCCTCTATCTTTACCACCCAACAAAAATCTCAAACTTTCTCACTTTCCACACCCCCTTTTGAACCAAGAACCTCCATTAGAGAATTGCATGAACTTTGTAAGCCTTTCTTTACAAGATCAGATCCTCTTTCTTTGCAAACTTTTCCTCTGTTTCCCTCACTCTCGTATCCCTCTATATCTCCCAATTTACCTCTAACAAAAGACAGACAACAACAACAACAACAACTACAGAGAACTAAGAAACCACATCAAAATGATTCTCTCACCCACCCAAGAACAAAAAGAAGGTAAATATAAAAATATAATAATTTATTTTACTTTTTGATTTTTTTTAAAAATAAGATCTTGAATTTACCCATCTCATAAATATCATGCTCTTTTATGTTTCTTCACAGGAAAAACCAACTTAAGAAAGTTTGTCAAGTACCTGCAGACAGTCTCTCTTCAGACATATGGGCATGGAGAAAATATGGACAAAAACCCATTAAAGGGTCACCATATCCAAGGTATATTTCAAGAAATATATCAGATCCAACAATGTTCATAGTGACATATACATCTGAGCACAACCATCCTGCTCCATCTCACAAAAACTCTCTTGCTGGTTCAATTCGGCAGAAGCCATTAACGCCACCTCAAGCTGAAGGTGAAACAACCAACAAAGATGTAGCAAAAGGCTCTTCTCCTGCTACTACTACGACTACTACTACTACCTCAGGAGGTGAAGAAGAAGAGGTTCAGAATCAAGGAGAAAAGTCTGAGGGCAAGGACGATTCTTTGATGGATGATGAAGCTGGAGGGGATGAGTTTGGTTTGTCTGATGTTGTTTTGAGTGATGATTTCTTTGACAGTTTCGATGAACTAAGTCAACTCGGTGGCTCTGAAGATTGTTTTGCAAGGGGTTAAAGGAAAATTTGTAATTCAAGCATCTGATAAAATCAGACCCACGTGGCAATCCTATTCCATTATTTAATAAAGTAACTGACACGTAGGAGAATTACTGGTGGTATTAGGTCAATTATGTGATCAGGGGATAAACTGTTAGAATATTTATTTGGTAAGGTCTGCGCAACAATTTTTTTTAAAGGGGGTAAAATCAAAACTCGCCTATTTGACAGGGGAGTAAAATCTGTTTAACCCTTTTTTTAATGTTTTGAGCATGTTTTGAACCAGTTTAGTGTTGTAATAACTTTTTTGTCTTTCAAATACGGCTTGTCGCTTGAAGGATAATATATTTTTTTAGCTTCCTAAAAAAAACATAAATTGTTATTCATCACTTTCTTATTAATGTTATAACATTAGTTAGTAAAAAATTGAGAATGACAAAAACAACAAAATATTTAAATATTTAAATCTACCCTCTTTCATAATCTAACTTATTAAATAAATAAATAAGAAGTGGAAGAAGAAAAGGATATAAATTGAATAATATTTTTATTTAAAATGGTGCATTTACAACAACAACGAAAAATTAAAAAGTGATAAAAGAGAGGAACAATTACTTTAATGGGTTAATATCTATTTTCACCCCTGACATATGGGGTGTATTTGAAAAATCCCCCTGCCAAAAAAAAAGTTCCAATTGTTACCTTGACAAATTTTAAAAGTTTTATTTTTTACCTTTAGGTTGCCACATCACCTAAAAGGATGATGTGGCTTATTGTTTTGTTACACTTGTAAGTTTTTTTTATTCCATGTCACAGAATTCCAAATAAAATGACCAGAATGCCCTTCTCTTAAAATCCCCAATTATTTTGCAAAGGCACGGTTTTAATTCAGACCCTCTAAATTAGGGCGCAACCATCTCCATTGTTAGCAAAGCCATCTTCTACCTCAACGTTCTTCTACTTAAACTTGTTTTTTCTAAAATTCAATTCATGGCAAGTGACAAATAACAATCACCAACCATTTTTGAGAAACAACCTAAACACTTAGAATGAAAACAACACAATTCTCATGTCCTAAACAACAATTACAAACAAACAACATAAGATGATGAACCTTCATGGAGGCTCGGTTGAAGTCCGAAAAATATCCTTAAGGCGGGGAACATTTACTACTGAGCGATTATACTCCAACGTATCCCCTTATCTTTCTTCACTTCCACCACGAAGCGGTGTCACCGTGTAAATATCCGCCGATGGCCAAATTCCCTTTCCTCCTCTCTCTGACCCTCACCTGTCACTACTCTTCATCAAACATCACACCTTCGCCACTTGCTCCGGTTCGATATAACTCAACTCGCCGTCCCGTCGCAAATCTCATCTCCTCCTCTTCTCTCTTCTTCTCCTCAAACAACGGCGACAAATCAAACCCTCCGATAACGATATTATATGAAAAGCATTCATCGTTGTCGGCGTCATCGACGTTTTCTCCGTCTCGAAAACCAAAACCCTTCTCTTCTTCTTCCTCTTCTTGCTCTTTCTTCCTTCTCGCCACACTCTTGGGCGGTTTCTTGAACCAACAAGACTCCATTATCGTGATATAGTGATTCTAGTATTCGGATTCGGATCAAGAAGCTTGAAATAAGCCTCCTCGCATCAAGAAAACCACGGTGGACACTTGAAATCCCTACGGTAAATCTTCTTATACATAGCCACCAAATTATCATCACGAAGCGGTAAAAATCCCAAGAAGAACATATAAAATCACACCACAAGATCAATCATTCTTAAGCAAATCGTGATACAAACATTCTTAAGTAAATCTTCTTAAGTTAATCTGTTCTTAAGCAAATCTGTTGCAATAACCTAGTTAAGTTGTGTTGTTGAGATGAAGTAGAAGATGGCTTTGCAAACAATGGAGATGGCTGCGCCCTAATTTAGAGGGTCTGAATTGAAACCGTGTCTTTGCAAAATAATTGGGGATTTTAAGAGAAGGGCATTCTGGTCATTTTATTTGGAATTCTGTGACATGGAATAAAAAAAACTTACAAGTGTAACAAAACAATAAGCCACATCAGCCTTTTAGGTGATGTGGCAACCTAAAGGTAAAAGATAAAACTTTTAAAATTTGTCAAGGTAACAATTGAAACTTTTTTTTTGGTAGGGGGGTTTTTCAAATACACCCCATATGTCAGGGGTGAAAATAGGTATTAACCCTACTTTAATTTAATCTTTTGAACATAATCTCCTATAAAAACAAAAAACAAAAGTATAGTAGAATATATAAAAAATGAAAACAAAACAAATAAAAACGGTAGACATAATAATATAGAAACTTCATATTGTCCAAATTTATTTCAATATTAATTTTTTAAATATGAGAGTTACCTTAATAGAAAGTGGGAGAAACCTGTAAAACAAAAAGAAAAGTTATAGAAGAAAATATGTTTAAGAAAATATCTAATAAAGGAATAAATGTGTAGATGTGACTCTGAAATCAATTGAGACAATTAATATCTCTCATTGCAATCGTTTGAGAATTCAATTGAATTATAGGAGTAATTTATATAGTTTTTATGCAGTGTTTTGAAATGAGAACAATGAGAATAGAAAATTTACCATACACTATATCTTGCAGACTGCAGACACTTATGAATTATTATGAATTATAGAAGTGTTGCATATAGAGTTAAAAAATCGAAAGAAGTAGCCATTTCACATAGTAGACATGAGAGAGTACACATGCTTAGAAGATGTTTTTAAGGAAAATGACTCGTTTATTATAAATCTTTACCTGATTCACTATCTTTTAGCCATTCAAAATCATGAAATATTTTTAATCAGCGTCAGTTAGTCTGAGTCAGGGCAATCAAGTCCACAGTCCAGTATCTAAAAAAAATAGAGTTTTAAATTACTATGTCTTGGACTTTACAAATTAAAAATTAAGATCGAATATATAATGAGTTGAAACTTTGGTCGTAGTTAAAGTTGTAGTCCAACGGTTGATTGGTTTCTTTAGGATATGTATAATGAAAATTTGAATTCTTTTTTCAATAGTTGAATGTTTGTAATGGAATGTTGAATTGAATGTTAAAAATGATGTGGATTAAATGGTATTGAAAACATTCAATATATTGAATGAGGAGGGAATGAGATCACAAAAATATTTTGTAAAATTTTATTAATTGTTGTGAATATTTAAATTTTTAGTGTGTTGTGAATGATAGTGGAGTAGAGCGTTGAATTTTATTAAACAAAACTATTGTAATGAGTAAAAATTGAATTTGTTAGAATAAAAAATAAAAAAGTAGGATGTTGAATATGCAAACCAACTTAGAAATACTGGGAGGAAAGAACTTGAGCTCCTACCATGCTTGACATATTTGTTATTGTCTTTCTATTTTCCTAAAGAAGATTCATGAATCTTAATATTTAATGTCAAACTGAGAATATAGGAGATATTTAGGTTCTCATGTAGATTATGTTCTAAATAATATAATACAGCATAATTTTATAAGAAGAACAATGAATTCTAATTTTAAATAATATACAACTTATACTTTTTATATTTTTTCTTTTAAATAATATAGAAGATGTTCTGGACTTTTCGAATGGTTGTCGGACAAGCCATCTCTTCGAGTCTAATAGCGAGTCGAATAGACTGAAAGGCCTCTAAAGGGCATCATCTGTTCGCTCTGCACATGGCCAGAACCCGTCTACTCGACGGGTGTCGAGCAGATCAAACTAACTCTCTCCATCAAGGGTTATGCCCATTATGTCCCCATCTGGTCAACATAACGGCTAGTTCCGAGCACTCTCACTCGATTTGACCAGGTCAGTTCGAATAGCTTTATCCATGGGTCCGCATATCTAGGCTTAAATATAGCAACCAATGAGAGCTCTCCTAAGATCCCTATATAAACCCTCACATCTTTGAGGGCGAGATATCACATTCTTATTCTAACAACCATAATATTCTCGTGTTCTCATCTTGATAACTTGCTTACTTTAACATCGGAGTGCCTTGCAGGTACACCACCCACTCCTCAACATCAACATTGCTCAAAGGACCTCCGTTCGCTCCGACCATCTCCAATACTGATTATTCGTTCAGATCAATGGCGTCGTCTGTGGGAAACTATCTTCCCCGTCTTCATTCCTCTTCAAGAATCCAGAAGACTAAAGATACCTCAACACCTACAAGAAGATGGCTGAAAGCAACGACCTGTTCGTTTTGGGCAAGACCGTTCTCTCGCTTGTCCGCAAGATAGACAGGAACGACGCCTTTCCTCATCTCGAGGATTTCATGCATAACAAGGATGGCAGGACCGCCTCCCCTGATTTCGACGAAGCTGGCGACCAAGATTCTCCTTGGATAATCAAAAATCCAAGGACCAGGTAGACGACATCATCACCTTTCCTCCTTCGGTACCATCACCGACCAGCAACGATCCAGTCTTGGCAGCTATCTTGTCTGCCCTCAATCGCACCAACGATCTTATCCTCCGGCAGGATCAGCACATAAGGGCCCTAAAAAAGAACAGCTCCTAGACTCTATCTCAGAGACCAAGGATGTTCGGTTCCCGTAGTCCCTCGCCACGAAGACTTGGTCGGAACCAAACCCATGGGCATCCCGGTCGACTTTTTTCCGAAGAAGAGGGAGCATACTCCTCCTCGGGAGACTAGAGTTTCCCATTCTCACAAGAAAAACAAGAGCGAGCCACGTCGTCCCCACGATCGAAACCTTTCTTCCCCCCATCGCATCAAGAACAAGCATTCTCTCTCTCTCTCTCCAAGTCGAAGCGACGAAAATAAGCATCATGGTCCTCTTTGTCGGGCGATCATGGATATTCCCATCTCTTCTGGGTTGGAGAAACCCCCGAAGCTCAGACAGTATGATGGCACAACCGATCCCGACGAGCACATCGAAAACATTGATGCCCTGCTCGACTATCGAGCCGTTAGGGGCGCCATCAAGTGCAGGTTGTTCCCAACAACTCTGAGGAAAGGGGAAATGTCTTGGTACAAAAGCCTCCCCAACGAGTTCAACACCTCATGGAAGAAGTTGGGAAGGATATTCTCAAGGCACTTCACTGTCTCTCGCCGTCACTCAAAGACAGAGGCCTCGCTAGAAGCGATCATACAAGGAGAAGACGAATCTCTCCGAACATACATCATGAGGTTCAACAAAGAGGTCGTCCAAGTCTCCATGATCGATGAAATGAAGAGTACTTGCTCGAGCGAGGATTACTCTCCCGCAACGATTTTGCCAAAGCAGTTGGCATTAAAACACCGGAAACACTGGATGCCCTTCTCCTCAAGGCCTAGGCATACATCCAATCGAGGAGAAAGAGACAACCAATTATGCTCGACATTGCAACATAAATGACCTCGCCAGCCTCCCCGACGGGAGGGCATAAATAAATCGTCTCATGCGGACACAACTGCTTGGCAGACATATGTTCCCCGCGAACACAACTGTCAGGAAGACGTATGTCCCCCGCGGATAAAACTTCCTGGCAGACATATGTTCCCCGCGAATACAACTTCCTGGCAGACATATGTTCCCCACAAACACAACTATCGGCAGACATATGTAACACAATTGTCAGGCAAACATATGTTCCCCACGAACACAACTGTCGGATTGACATATGTTCCCCGCGAACACACCAGCCTAGTAGGCATACGTTCCCCGCATCCGAATAAAAATGGAAAAGGGCATACTATCTCATAAACATACATGGGGAAGAACTTGCTCAATCATAAAACGTCGAAAAACTTAAACAATACTATAGTTAAGGCACGAACAGTCGACATGCCTCGAAATACCATCCGAGCATCAAGAGCTCGACACCAAGCGCGCGGTATTAAGGGATCCTCGCTCCACATATATAATGAGCCAGATCCTCGCCTCGACATGAGGACTCAAACGAGCCCCGTTGTCTAAGTACCTCGCCTGGCAGAACACCTAACTTGTGATGGGACGTTCACGCCACCGATCTCATGTCTTTAATCAATACTTGAGTTTTGGGTCAAGCCTAGTAAACAATCTGGAACCCTTTAACTAGTCACCCCACACTAGTAAAGACATAAACGAGCGAACCCACAAACACTTAGCAAAACTGAACTTGTAAGGTAGCTCAAAACTATGAGCATACAAACGAATAAATAACGTACGAGCACATCCTCGTAAAAATCACAAAAACGTCTCTAGCGCCAATGACAAACGCCATCAAACGCATTTTCCCCCTTTATGACCAAGCTTGCTTTAAGTCGTCACTTCTATGCCTAGAAGCAACGACTTAGGGGATACTGTTATGGACTTCCCGAATGGCTGTCGGACGAGCCATCTCTTTGAGCCTAGTAGTGAGTCGAGCATACCGAAAGGCCTCTAAAGGGCATCATCTTCCCGCTCTGCACATGGCCAAAACCAGCCTGCTCGACGGGTGTCGAGCAGATCAAACCAACTCTCCCCATCAAGGGCTATGCCCGTTATGTCCCCATCTGGTCGACATAACGGCTAGTTCCGAGCACTCTCGCTTGGTTTGACCAGGTCAGTTCGAATAGCTATATCCATGGGTCCGCATATCTAGGCTTAAATGTAGCAATCAATGAGAACGCTCCTAAGATCCCTATATAAACTCTCACATCTTTGAGGGCAATGTATCATATTCTTATTCTAACAACCCTAATATTCTCTTGTTCTCATCTTGATCACTTGCTTACTTTAGCATCGGAGTGCCTTGCAGGTACACCACCCCATCCTCAACATCAACATTGCTCGAAGGACCTTCGTTCGCTCCGACTATCTCCAATACTGATCATTCGTTCAAATCAAACGATATATACTTTTATATATTTTTTCATTTCTAAAAGGTTATCCTAAATATTAATTTATGTAAGTAAATATTTACATATATTTCTAAAATAATAGTTTAATCTCTCTTTCGAAAAAATAAAACCTAACAATTAAAATTTAAGGTTAATTATTCAATTTCTTTTTATTAATTGAGAATTTCTTCTTCTTACATATTATTTATTGTTTAATTTCTTTTTCTTCAATTTTGTTTTTAAAGAAAAATTTATTTTGAGATATATTGTAAAAGCATATTTTTATAGAAAAAAATACTAGAATGAAATTTTTTCAAGTAGTTAAAATTTATTTTGATAATATTAATTAGAATATGACTATTTGATGTTGTTGGTGCTATTTACAATTTAAGTAAATGATATATATATATATATATATATATATATATATATATATATATATATATATATATATATATATATATATATATATATATATATATATATATATATATATATATATATATATATATATAGGGTCATTTTATTATTCATGAGCCTCTAAAAAGTCAGGACTGATTCTACTTTTAACCATTCAAAATTGTGGGATATGCATCCTTTTTTTTTTTGTATTTATTTTAATAAGCTTTAGCCTATTCAATATTTTTTTAATCATTAAAAAACGGGAAATAAGACCATTTTCCATTTTTTTAATTATTTTATGAATAATTGTTATTAAATTAATTAATTATAAAATTATTATTTATTATATAGTTTTTGGGGTAAATTTTAATATAAAAAATTATAGAATTATAATTTAGTATGATTTTAAATATTTTGTTTAAAAGTATTTTCCAAGACTAAATAAAAGAGAAGTTAACATAGTTATCAATTGTTGAAATATTGTTTAATAACCGAATCAAAAGTGAATTTGAGACAGTCCTAAATGATTTTCTTTAGATGTTTATTCGAAAAATTTGTGATGACTAAATTAAAAGAGAATTTGATTTGATACAAATGGTATTGATGTTTTAATCTATTTTAACTAGAGAGCAATTGTGATGATCAAATCATAATCAGAGATTTTGAATTCCACTAGTGACATAACCAAAAGTAAAAAATATATTTAGTCACAACTTATTGACTTTTGTGTAATGATATAATCAAAAGTAAATTTGATGTTTCGTTAGTTGCATTTTATAAATTATCTAAAATACTATAATGATTAAAATAAAAGATGAATTCAATTAGTCACTATTAATATTAAAGTTTTTTTATTATTAAAGATGAATCTAACATAATCATTATTAATTAAAGGAAAATTTTTTAAGTATAATTCTTATTGTTTAATTTATATTTTTCCAATAAATATATATATATATATATATATATATATATATATATATATATATATATATATATATATATATATTTTTCCTATTTTTATTTTTTTTTAAAATTTAAACACATTTATTATATTTTTATTGAAGAAAAATATGAACTATATTTATAAATAGTATTTACATATTCTCTGTAATTAAAATAATCATTTTACATTTATTTTAATCATTAGATTAAAATATATAAAAGTTTGAGTCTTAATTTCTCTTTTTCTAACTTATTCATTGACAGGCTGTCTCAAAAGATTTTGAGGTCCTGTTATAATTTTTAAACTTGATCTTAATAAAAAAATATATATAACCAATTTAAAATAAAATCTTATTTAAATTTTAAATAACATTAAAAATATAGAAAAAATAAATAATTTAAAAATATTTCAATAAAAATTTATAATCAAAGTATAATTTTTGTTTTTTCTATTCTTAGAATTTTTATTTGTAAAATTAAATCATGTTATTTGATGAAGAAAAATAATTATTTGAACAATATTGAAGTGTTTTAATTATAAACAATAAAAAAACATCAATTTAAAAAAATATGAAAGTTTAACTTGATTTTGTCACATATAATAACATATGTATTCAATTTATTAATGTGTCAATTTTTAATGTGCCAATTTTCAGTAAAAGTGAAATGTAAATATTCCTAGATTTACCTTTTGAAAATATTCATGCAAGAGTTTGGTAATGTTAGAATAAGTTCTAAAATCTTTTTTTTTATTTTTTATAAAGAAGTTCTAAAATCTTTTAAATATAGTAATTGCGTTTAGTAACTTACTATCTATTTAAACTTTATACGTTAATTAAAATTAATAGTAAATTTGCTAAGCTTTTAATGTATTATTATTAAATATAATTAAACAATACAGCTTTAAAAAGTTATATATAAAAATAAAAGACAAATATATCAAGTTACTGACAATATTATATAGTGTTTTTATCATTTAAATTAAATTAAAAAAGAGTTGATTGAATGATAAACTTGTAATTAATTAATTATGATGTTTGTTAAAATGTATTATTAAAAAAATGATTTGAGAAGAAAAAAATTTAAACAAAATAAGTTCTGAAAATTTGATTTTAATGCGTGATGAATTGTGACTGAAGTTTTTTGATTTTAATGATATTTTTTTTAAAATAAACATTTATAACAGGAAATGTAGTAAAACGAGGGTATCGAATACACACGCTCAGGGCCTCAAAACAAGTGCTTAGCCGCTAGACCATTAAAATAAAATTACTCAATGCAACGACAAATATATAAATAATTATAAATGTGATGATCAATGAAAGCTCAATTCAAAATTTGAGGCCCTCTTATTTCTTAGGCGATATCTGTACTTTGTACCCCATTTTTAAATTTGTAACTCTATTATAGTATTTTTGGACAAAAATGCCCTCATATAAATAATATAAGATTTAAAAAAAATTTGTTTTCACATTTCGTTACAAAAGTGTTCCGAATTCTCTCTCACTAGCTTGCATTCTGAAACAGTTCCCTAAAATCTTCTGATTTAGAGAAATACACACTGTAGCAATTTACTTAAGCGCTCCAGAAAAAAATATGAACCGTGTTCCGGTTTTGGTGGTTTGTTGTAATTTTTTTCTGAACAGTTTTAGAAAGTGTTCCGGTTTGCAAAGAACGCACCGAAACAGTTTGTAAAAGTGTTTCGGTTTTGGAAACTGCATTCCGAAACACTCTTACTAAGTGTTCTGAAATACATTCCGAAACACTTTTCACAAGTGTTCCGGTTTGCCCATTTTTCAATTTTTTTTAATATATATTTTTTATTATTTTTTTCAAAATGCCTCGAAGATTAGGCCCTGACGGACGCCTCCCTCGTAGAAACAATGGTGCATCTGGATCCGGGTCACATCCTCCAGAGGAGCCTAGGGAATTTTCGGGTGGACCATCAGATTTATCTCTATTAGTTAGATACGAGCAACATTGTGCTCGACACTTGTGGTATGGAGATGTAAGTAAATAAAAATTTAATGTGAAATGAATTAATTTAATTTTTGTCATAGTTTATTAATATGTTACTTTTTTTTTCAACGTTCTTTTTTTCAGGATAGAGGACCTAAAAAACAATTAAAATGTGTTACACACGGCCAAAAACTCAAGGAATGGGTTCCCCAACAACTTCCTAGAGAGATAGATAGGTGGGTGACAAATTCGTGTCTTGCACATTTGTAAAGATCCAGTATGACAAAGATAGACCCGAATTTGATCATTGCATTTGTAGAGAGATGACATTCTGAGACATCGTCATTTCACATGTCATTTGGTGATATGACGATTACTCTAGATGACGTATCTTGTCTTCTTCACCTTCCTATTAGAGGTATTTTCTAGACTCCCTAGCATGTCACTGAAGATGCTGCTGCTGAGCTTGCTGTGACATATTTAGGAGTGTCACATAGAGAAGCCATGACTCAATTTCGTGGCAACAGAGGTGCCTATTACAAGTTGGAATGATTGTATGATACATTTGTTGCCCATAGAGCTGTTAATAACTGGGCATATGCGACCATGACTTACCTGATGACGTTAGTAGGTTGTACCATTTTTGCTGACAAGACGTTTACGCTTGTCGAAGTAAAATATATATCTCTTTTTGCGGACATGGAGGGTGTTGAAAGATACAGTTGGAGGGAAGTTGCATTGGTGACACTTTATGATTCACTTGGAGATGCATTTGTGTTTGGCACCAAACAACTTGCTGGTTATCCGACTCTTCTTCAGGTAATTCATTTATTATTTATGTTATTATTAATTGTTTAGATAATTTTTAATTATTATTAATTTTTTAGTAACGTAAAAAATATTACTAAAACGTTATTTATAATTTTTATTAACACGGTGCTGGATCCATGAGTATTTTCCTAGAATTGGAAGAGTAGTGAAAAATTGGCATCAAGTGAGAACTTTGGAATGCCGAGAGCAATGAGATGGACCTACAAGCAAGGAGCGTTCAAGGTGGATGCGTTACGAGTTATCCTCGATAGATTGACACCAATGAACGTGGTGTGGCGTCCATTTGAGGATCATAGGCAGTTTCACACATTCGACGAGCTTACTTATTTCAGAGGAGGACTTTTGTGGGGAGGTACCTATGTTGTATATTTGGCTTTATGCGTTATTTCTCTTTAGTGTATGTTATCATAGCTTCCCAATATTTGACCATGTCACCGAGACTATCTCCCAACATCTGCTTTAGCTTCCAATGAGCGGATTCAACCCTAAAAATGAATGCATAATAAATATATAACATGGTAAAAATAGGTAAATATTAATGCATAATATATATAAAAAATATTAATGTGTAATATATATAAAAATATTAATGCGTAATATATATAAAAACCCTAATATTAATTCATAATATATATAAAAACATTGTAAATATTAATGCATAATATATATAAAAAATAATAAAAACAATAAAATAAAATACATATCGGTTAGTCGTGGTGTTGTCCAAATGAAGTACTCGATCAATCCATGCTCCAACGAATCTATGTTTATGTGAAATCAACCATGTGTCTTTCACATAATCAATAAAGTCTGCCAATTAAAACATGCTTGCTCAAGGTGCTCCAACTTTTGAGCATACTCAACCTCGTCACTAGCCCATACAACTTCCTCCCATAATGTGTCAATGGTCTCTTGCATTTCTTTCACTACATATTACTTGCATCGCATCCCAACATTTTTGTTAATATGAAAGCGACATAGCAAATTTTATGTAGTAGGGAACACAATTTCCACCGCTTTCATCAATGCTAGACCTCTATCCGTCAAAATCACTTTTGAACGCAAATCTTTCTGCACAAATAATTCCTTCAGCATCTCCAAGACCCAACAAAACTATTTGTCTGCTCATACTCCATATAAGCAAATGCAACAGCAAAAGTCAACTCGGTCGATGTCATGCCAACAATTTCAAAGAGAGGTTGCCTATATTTATTTGTCTTATATGTGCTATCCATAACTAAGACAATGGGAAAAATATTCAGCAACTTGATGGAGTCTGGATGCGCCCAAAAAATATCTCTCACAATATCTTAGCCATCTCTTTTTCTACTCCAGTAGACATACCATGCATCCTCAATTAGCTTTAGCAAATGTTGTATCTAAGTTCTTGGACCCCTTATCTCTTTTTGTATCACACTCTTCTGCTTATATATTTGAGTGATCCGAGTGATATTTTCAGGATTCCTCTCTTTCAGAAAAGTCAAGATGTGTCTAGGAGGAACATGTCTCTTTGTTAAATCAAAAATATGTTATTTTTCATCTGAGGTCAACCTGCCAGCAAACGCATGACCTTCAAGCCTATCAAGTAATCCATGATTATGAACTCCACACTTTACGTCTACCTTCCATCCAAACCCATCTTTTGACGAGTCGATCTAATTTTGAACGGGCATCCACATCTCTTAGTTGCACTCTGAGTTCCATTTTTATCCTTGTATTTTCCCCCTTTATCACACCCAAAAATTATCTTGTTACTCCTTCCTCTCTTGTCGGTTTCAGTGTCCGAACGCTTGATAATAACGGTGATTTTATTTCTTAATCCAACTTCTTTGATCCAGCTAGTAACATCTTCTTGTGTAGCGAATATTTGTGTTGTAGTGAATACACCCGTCGTATCTATGGAGGACTCGTTTTTTTGGTAAACTGAGATTGGAATTTCCATACCTGAAAAAAATCAAAAACGCGTTCCAGAACCCTTCAGAAAACTGTTCCGGTTTACATTTTTGACAAACCGGAACACATATGCAAAGTGTTCCGGTTTGCACATCTTACAAACCGGAACACATTTGCAAAGTGTTCCGGTTTATATTTCAAAATTCCGGAACTCTTTTCGTATGTGTTCCGGTTTGTTTTACAATTTGTCCTTTATACCGGAACACTTATACAAACTGTTCCGGAATGTTTTTTGTGATTTCCGGAATACATCAATAAACTGTTTCGGTTTGTGTTTAAACAAACCAGAATACTTACCCAAAGTGTTCCGGAATGTATTCTGAATCAGTTTTTTGGACAATAAATTTTTGACTTTTTTATAAATGATAAATATGAAAAGGTAAAATAGTTAAATTATATTAAAGATAAAAATGACATTTATACAAAATTGTAGGAGTATAGGACTAATCGTGGGTACAAATTACAATTTTCTTCTTAGGCCCTATGCAACGGGTCAGGTAGCACATGCCTAAAACTGGCCTACTAGTTGAGCACATCTACACATTTGTCCAATTAAAAGCCCAAAACTTAAAATATAAAATTAAATTTAAAAATAAATAAATATTAATTTAAAACAACAAAAATTAAAAAGTCCAAAATGAAATTGAAGTCTGTTTATTAAGTCCGTTTTTATTCGGGCTCTAATTTACCAAGTCTTATATTTGACCAAAAATAACAAGAAATAAATAAGAGAATTTCATTTTTTATTTGGGTGTCTTCTTGCAAACCTTTTAAAAAATTCAAAAATATTTTTTAAAATACATATTCGAACGCACCTTATGAATTTAAAATATTAGCTATTTCGAATATACATATTCAAACAATCTTATATTTCATTTTTAAAGAGATTTCGAATATATATCAGAAATAGTTTAATATCTCAAATTTCTTTTAATTTTATTTTTAAAAGATATTTATTTATAATATAGTTATAATATATTTAAACTGAATTATTATTAATAAATAATAACCTAAGTTTATAATTGAAATTAAATATTAAAATAAATTAATAATACGAAATTAAATAATGAATGCAATAATTAAAATTTTAATTATAACTAGTAACAAATCCGTGCTATCGCACGGGTCTCGTCTGGATTCACATTACATTTATAGATTATTAAATTATTAAGTATGTTACCATGTTTTCAGTTGAGTATATGTCTCATGTAAACCATGTTGGCATTTAACTCCATATTTGTAGCAAGCGTCGGTCCTATCAACAAATCACGTCTGCATGAACAAATAGGAAAAATTATATACTTCTTGAAATACATGGAAAATGTACATACTATATATTTTAATTCAAAATAGATTTTTAATTTGAATCGTAAAGTATAAGATATAAAGTTTACCAACTATCAAAGTGCTTGAAAGACTTCCTTGTACACAACATTAGTAGTAGTAGAACACGTGCGTTCTCCTTGTCATGAATTAGGATTTTTAGCCCACTTTTGCTCTTAACTCTTGAAATTGCAACATATAATTGACCATGACTAAACACGGGAGTAGGCAAATACAATCCACGTACTACCGCACGGGTCCCTCGAAATTTTATATTCCATGTATTTAATTATGACTTGTAAGGTTCATTTATATATATATATATATATATATATATATATATATATATATATATATATATATATATATATATATATATATATATATATATATATATATATATATATATATATATATATATATATATATATATATATATATATATATATAAGATAAGTTAATGTGATTCAATAAAAATTTAATCTATTTTGAATCAAATAATATATTGAATTAAAATACACCTTTCATGTTTTTCCTACCAACTTTTAAGTATTTATTCGTATTTATATTAAATCGTACAACCATTTTTATAACTTCAATCATTTTATTACTTCAATTATATAAAGCGAACAAAAGAAATAGTAAAAGATGTACATTAAAATGAATGTAGAGTGGTATCTCATAGATACGTTCACATCTACCCGTGAATACGAATGAGTTAACAAAACTCAAGAATAAAATCATTTCGAGATATTTTTAGGTTAGCGTTAGATGAAATATTGGGAGGAGATTTCTCTCTTTGTTTGTAAGGGAAATTTCGTTTGTAAAAAGGATATTTGTTTGGCCTGAATGTTACCGTGTTAATTTTAATTTTATATATATATATATATATATATATATATATATAAAAGTTTACCGATTCAAATAATATTACTTTTAGATATTATTCAATTTTGCAAACCAAAATATATGACGACTTCCGTCAAATATCATTTTAAATCCTTCTTTTATATATTATATTTACAATTTTTACAAACCTACCATGTATGACAGCTCCTCGTCAAATTTCAATTTTAAATGAATATCTAAATTAGATCTTATTTATATGTCTTTTAACATTAGCTAAATTGTGATCATTGTAGCTCCAACAACAACCTTTGATTAGAGAAATTCTTCCCAAAATTTGAATCATGTCAACACATATTCAACTAAATCAAGAGAAACCGAGAAAATATCATATAGAAATGTTTGCAGATATGATATGATTTTCAATTTTAAAAATATATCAATAGCATGGTCTTGTCTTGATTCACATTAGACGTCTATAAGATTATCATTTATAAAGTATGAATTTTATTTTTCAATTGGTTCATATTCACATAGTAATAAATATATGCTAATAATATGTATTTACTTTTTAAGCTTTGATCATTTATAATAAACCGTACCACTGATTTTCTAACTTCAATTATATTAAATAGTTGCAAAATAAAATTTTAAAACATGGAAATTAAAATTAACAGTTACAACTTATATCCGTTTATGAAATTATTGTAATGTTTTTCATTTATAAACATCCGTACACGTTTGTCTATTTATAAAATATATGTAACCTATTCTCATTTATAATTATATAAATAGTTAAATTTATAAAATTATTTGTAACTTATATTTCCATTTATTAAATAATTGTAACTTATACAATTTATAAAAATGATTGTAATAGTAAATTTGTATCTTTAATTATTAATTTTTTATGAGTATCATTTATCATTAAATTTTCATGACTACCATTTAACATTGTTTTATCATGATTACGATTATAAAATTAATTTGAAAAGATTGTGATATGTTTAGTTATTTCATAAGTTTAAAGAAATTACAAAATCTCAATTGATTTTGTTTTGCTTTATTATCCTTTCTATAAAAAGCTAAATAATTTCAAAACATATTTTATTTCAAATAAGGATCTAAATAATTACAAAATATGTTTTTCGGTAATCTTGATTTTATAGATACTTTAGTTAAGTTGTATGATATTTCTTAAATATATGTGATTTTTATTAATATTTCATACAAATACATGGCTTTTAATAATATTTAGTAACAAAATGTTAATTAAACAATAATAGTACTTACTTTCAATTTTAAACAAATAACATTTTGAAATATAATAAAATAATATTTTTTTAATTAATATTTTTAAAAATATAATTTTTTAATATTTATTAATAAAAAACTTATTTTTAAGATAAAATTTTATTGATTTAAATCTTTCGAATATATATATATATATATATATATATATATATATATATATATATATATATATATATATATATATATATATATATATATATGGTTAGTCATTACTCGTTTTTGGAATATTTGTTTTAAAATAAATTTATCTGATCATTTTAGAATAAATCATAAATCAAGTGTAATTTATATGATTTTTAATATCCTTATAATCATAAATCATAGTTTATATGATTTTTAAGATATTTATAGTTATATTGTTTATGTTTCTTTGGTTAGAACATGAGGAAGCTATATCAGAAAATGGTGTTTTGAAATGCGAAAAGGATGGAGAATTTATCCTAAAAGGACCCCACTGTTATTGCTAAGGTTGTTATGAAGTTTGTAAGATTGGGGCATCTTACCTTCCATAATACTTTTCCTCCGCTGTCGTGCTGAAGCAGCCAGTTGATTTGTAGAAACAATATTGAAACTCTTCATTGTACTTGAGTTATTGTACTTGGTGAAGGTGAACTCATATTTCTTTCATTAAAGATTGATGAAGTTAAATCAGATAGTAGTTAAATCAGATGTTAAATCAGATAGTGGTGTTCTGATATTAACCATGGTTGGAACATAATACCTTTGAGAGTTTTCAATGGGATTGATTGTGTTTTCATCAGTTCTTTCTTTTTTTCAATCTTTTATCTTTAAAAATCTGCTTGCCATTGCTGCAACTTGTGGTTCCATAGTGTTGGTTAGGTGATGCAAAAATGAATGGGTAGAAAATCACTTTGATTGTATGGTTGTCATTCAATTTTTTTTGTTAACCACATAAAATGATTGTAGACATAAAATGAATAAAGTTTTTGGTTATATGATAATGAATAAAGTTTTTGGTTATATGATAATGAATAAAGTTTTTGGTTATATGATAATAAATATAATTGTTAATACAACATTCACGGTTCCAAGATTTTGAAGTAAAATACTGAAGTCAACAGAATACCAAGTGATTATTTTTGTGAACCATTTTAATTATTAATAATAATAATTAATAATAATAATAGCGTTAAATAGTGTTAAGTGTTATTTCAAATAATGGAGAATGAAGAAGATTGAGGAGTGATATCTTCGAATATCAAAATAATCCATTCTATATGGGAAGTTGTGATATCTTGGAATATCAAAATAATCCATTCTATATTCCAATAATATACATTTAATATCAAAATAATTCATTCTAAATAATTCATTCTAATTCCAATAATATCAAAATAATTCATTCTAAATAATTCATTCTAATTCCAATAATATACATTTAATCTTGTAGTGTAATGATAAATAATGGGTATTTTTAAATAATATTCCATTTAATTATAATAGATCTAATTTGGCCATTCCAATTTCTTCCTCATTAACCGTGAGTCAAACATTAGAATTCAAATTCTGTCAAAAAAAAAACATTGGAATTCAAATATAAATAAATTAACCGTGAATGAAACATTGGAATTGGAATTCAAATATAAATAAAATTCAAATCTAAATAAAATAAATTAATAAATCAAATAAATAAAAAATAGTGTAAAATTATGATAGATTGACATGTCAGCAAAATTAAATGCCAAATGAATATGGTAACAGCATAGTGTTGATTAGTCTATTATACCCTTGAAATAAGAAAAGTTATAACATTTATAAGTGCTTAGAACCTGTGTGACAATTTATAAAACAATTATTAATTTATTGATTTTAAAAACAATTGTTTAAATACTTCTAAAATTATTGTAACTTATTTCCCTTTATGAAATTATGGTAACTTTTTTTCATTTATAAACATCTGGAACACGTTTGTCTATTTATAAAAATATATGTAACCTATTCTCATTTATAATTATATAAATAGTTAAATTTATAAAATTATTTGTAACTTATATTTCCATTTATAAAAATAATTGTAACTTATACAATTTATAAAAATGATTGTAATAGTAAATTTTTATCTTTAATTATTAATTTTTTATGAGTATCATTTATCATTAAATTTTCATGACTATCATTTAACATTGTTTTATCATGATTACGATTATAAAATTAATTTGAAAAGATTGTGATATGTTTAGTTATTTCATAAGTTTAAAGAAATTACAAAATCTCAATTGATTTTGTTTTGCTTTATTATCCTTTCTATAAAAGCTAAATAATTTCAAAACATATTTTATTTCAAATAAGGATCTAAATAATTACAAAATATGTTTTTCGGTAATCTTGATTTTTATAGATACTTTAGTTAAGTTGTATGATATTTCTTAAATATATGTGATTTTTATTAATATTTCATACAAATACATGATTTTTAATAATATTTAGTAACAAAATGTTAATTAAACAATAATAGTACTTACTTTCAATTTTAAACAAATAACATTTTGAAATAAAATAAAATAATATTATTTTATTAATATTTTTAAAAATATAATTTTTAATATTTATTAATAAAAACTTATTTTTAAGACAAAATTTTATCGATTTAAATCTTTCATAATATATATATATATATATATATATATATATATATATATATATATATATATATATATATATATATATATATATATATATATATATATATATATATATATATATATATATGGTTAGTCATTACTGCTTTTGGAATATTTATTTTAAAATAAATTTATATGATCATTTTAGAATAAATCATAAATCAAGTGTAATTTATATGATTTTTAATATCCTTATAATCATAAATCATAATTTATATGATTTTTAAGATGTACATGGTGTGTAGGGTAGATTCAATTGAATATATTGTAAATAGAAAATATATATATAATTTCGTCTTTGTATTTTACCATATATTTATTAATGTGCATATATTTTCAAATAAATATTTATGTTCTGGAAAAAAAGTTACTAGTTATTTTATAGAAATGTTTTATTTATACAAACGAATTTTTTCTTTGCGATATATATAGTTTTCCATTTAAACGTTTTTCAAATCATTCATATATTGCTCTTTGTATTATTATATATTATTGTAATATTTAAATTTTTTTACCAATGGAAAGAAAAAAAAGATTATTTAAATTTTTTATAAATAGAGAAAAAAATAAGTGTAAAATAATTTTATAATAACAATCAATCCACCACATATTTAAATTAGAATGATATTGGCTTTTTATTTTCAAAATTTCTTTTGATTTTATCTTTTAGTTAAAATCATATTTAATTAAGCAAATTATGATATATGTTTTTTTGCATGAATTAGATAATAATCAAATAAATAATGCAGGAAATAAATATTCTAATAAATCAAAATAATGCCATCATAAATCAATTAGAAATTGACTTTTCTATTGAAATAAATCTAGCACACCATACACTATGTTCCTGCCAATGTTTTTAGGCCTAATTTGAATTGAAACCAAGAATAGCCTAACCGTGAATGAAACATTGGAATTGGAATTCAAATATAAATAAAATAAATTAACAAATCAAATATTAACCGTGAATGAAACATTAGAGTAAAATTATGATAGATTAACATGTCAGCAAAATTAAATGTTTGAGTCGTTGATGTCTTTCACAGCTTCAATCGGTCGCGCCATTGATGTTACCTTTTAAAAATAATGGAGAATGAAGAAGATTGAGGAATGGAGAATGAAGAAGATTGAGGAGTGAAAGAGTAAGGGTTTAGAATGGCTATATATAGGGTAACTGAAAACATGGGAAGTTGTGATATCTTCAAATAAATAAAAAATAGTGTAAAATTATGATAGATTGACATGTCAGCAAAATTAAATGCCAAATGAATATGGTAACAGCATAGTGGTGATTAGTCTATTATACCCTTGGAATAAGAAAAGTTATAACATTTAATCAAAAGGTTAGACTTGGAATTTCCTAATAAATAATAACACGAAATTAAATATTAAAATAAATTAATAATACGAAATTAAATAATGAATGCAATAATTAAAATTTTAATTATAATGGTAAAATGTAAAAATTATGAATAATTTTTTTATAAAAAATATTCTTTAATTGTAACTTTAAAAGTTAAATTTAGTTTAAATGATATTTTTTGTTTTTATTATAGAATTGATAATTATCATATTATAATTAAAATTTTTATCATATTAAAAAGATATTTATATTATAATCAAAAGTTGAATGTTATTAATAATTTTTTTCAGCATAAAAATGTTATTAATAATTAATAATATTAAATGAATAGATTCTTGTAAAAATCGTCTATATATATATATATATATATATATATATATATATATATATATATATATATATATATATATATATATATATATATATATATATATATATATATATATATATATATATATAAAAGAATAAATGAGGTTATTTCGGATATGCATTTTAGAAAACACAAAAAATAAAATATTAAATTATTTTAGATATAGATCTCTGAAATAACTAAGTAATGAACTATTGAGTTATTTAAGATGACAAATCCCTAAAAAAATTAAATTTATTGCGTTCAAATATACACATGTGAAGTTTAGGGGGCTTTTTGTGTTTTGTTTTCCATAGATCTGCAAAAAGACACCTTGTTTATCCAATTCATTTTATTAGAGTATGTGATCATTGACATTCTCATTCACCCAAGTCCACAATATATATTAAGAGCAAAACTGGTTAAACCTTCTATTGTAATTAAGAATCGGAAGGGTGATAATAGATCCTCTTGTCTCAGTCTACGTCCCTGCTTGAAAATCGTTTGTTGAGATACCATTAACTAACATTGACATGGTACTAAAAAATACAAGCCTCCATCCATGATAACCATTTAGCATCAAACCTCATTCTGTTCATTACATATTGCAAATAATTCCAACTCACACAATTATATATTTTTTCGAAGTCAACTTTCAACAAACAGTCTAGAATTTATCTCCTACAACGAAAGCAGTTTAACAACTTGATATTAAATTTCTTATGACTCTTAAATTTTATAGCTAAAACCTTATCAAGAATTTTACATAAGTTACTGATCAAGCAAATTGGTATATACTCATTCAACTCATATGAATTGTTTGTCTTTAGGATTAATGCTAGGAACAATTTTTTAATCGCCTTGAGGACCACCACATTATAGTGAAACTCATTCATAAAATTTCCTTCTCATTTTTACTCTCATGTTTGAATGAAAGTATATAGAATTCTGAGTCACCTTCCTTGATCTATTTTTCTTGACTTTTGTCTAAGCTACTTTTTTTAAAATTGTAGCTTTTGCCAAACAGTGCTCGACATTAATTTCAATATTATTTACATAATCATTGCTAGTAACAAAGGAATTCAGTTCATTCGATTCTCTAACTGCAATACCTCTTTATTCCACTATCTTAGTCTTTCTTTAAGCAATTTAAATTTCTCCTTTAGAACATGTGCTCAATTTTCCGAATACATCAAAAGATTTCTATTTCTCCTTTAGCCTCTTGTCTTGCATTAGACAAATATCAATCATAATTGTGGTTAATTTATGTTTGTATTGTTTGTATTTAATTGATGTTTGTGTTTGTGAAATTGTTAAAGATGATTAATGTTTGAAATAAGATTGAATTTTATAATTTGAACGCTAGAATTATATTTTAAATTTTAGAATTTAATTATTTATTTTTTATATAAAAAAACGTGTGAGGTGTGGGGGAAAGTTACTTATTCTAGAATCAGAGTCGCCACAAGTTTTTGGAGATCATGTGTAAATTAGCTATAATTTTGCAAAGATAACATAAATAGAGGTCCTATATAATTACAATTTAACTTAAGACAAACATTTTATGAGGTCCTATTTAAATATAATTTAATTTTAAAAATTTGAAACTAAAACTGCCTTACACGTCCTCAAAAACGGTCATATTACCCGAAGCTTTTCTATTTTGAGACATCGTGTTCTTTGGCTCATAAAATATCATATCATTGGACAGATAAAAGAAAAATGTTTTCTATTTCCACTTTTCATTTGATAAAAGGAAATTTTATTTCAATATGTCAAATGATGAGTAGTGTTCTTAGTGATGAAGCAACAAACTATAATGTCAGCACGTAAGTTGGTAGAGTTTCCTTCTTTAGTATATTTCGATTCAATTGGTTGTTACACCAAGCATTTGCTTTCCCGTTATGGAAGAAAGGATTAAAGAATAAAGTTGAAATATCATGATCAACAAGGAACTGAATCTCTGTTTGCTTTTCAATATACTAATTTTTAAGGCAATATTAAGGTTCAGAGCAACCTAATGCATTTTGAAATCTAGTGTGGAATTTGATTTAAAATATTTTTTAAAATAATTAAAATTTAAAAATTAAAAATTAAAAATTAAAGGGTTAAATGCACTTTTGATCCCTCTATATTAATTTTTTTTAATATTTTAGTCCCTCTATAAAAAAAAATCAACTATTAGGTTCCCCAATATCATATTTCATGTTTTTTAGTGGTCTCCCATGATAAAATAGTCTAATTTGCATAAGTGACATTGAAATTATGTTACATTTTTTTAATTGATGTCACGTCATTATAAATATTTAAAAATTTATTATTATTATTATTATTATTATTATTATTATTATTTTAAGTTTTTTTATAATAATTAAATATTTTTAATTATTTTAGTTATTTTTATTTATAAATATTTATTTAGAAATTATATATTATAAATTGTAATTCTAAAATATATATTTTTGGGTCTATTTTTAATGACGTGACAACAATTAAAAAATGTCACCTCGTAATTTCAATACCACATATGCAAATTAGATTATATTATTATGGGAGACCTCAAAAAAAACATAAAATACGATATTGGAGGACTTAATAGTTGGTTTTTTTATAGGGGACTAAAATATTTAGAAAATTAATATAGGAGGCCCAAAAGTGCATTTAATTTTATTATTATTATTATTATTATTATTATTAATTATTATTATTATCATCATTATTATTATTATCATCATTTGAAGTAATGGCATCTTGACATCAATGAGAGATTAGATATTCCAACATGTTGACCCCTCTTTCACCCCATCTTATGCCTATATTTCATAGATATATAAATGGATTTTTTTTATAAATAAACATGTTTTCTAAATTCTCCAAAGAATCTGCTTTTTTAGGGCTTTAGCAGTGCTTAAAAGCGCTGCTAAAGCCTCCGCTGCTAAAAATATAGACAGCGCTTTTGTAATTTTAAAAGCGCTGCTATAGGTACCCTCTTTAGCAGCGCTTTCCATTAAAAAGCGCTGCTAAAGGTACCCCCTTTAGCAGCGCTTACCCTTTAGACAGCGCTTTTAATGTTGAACTTTAGACAGCGCTTTTAGAAAGCGCTGTCTATTCCCTCCCTTTAGCAGCGCTTTTCCTTATTTTTTTATTTAATATATTTTTTTTAATTACTTTAGACAGCGTTTTTATAAAGCGCTGTCTATTCCCCCCTTTAGCAGCACTTTTCCTTTTTTTTTTTAATATAGTTTTTTTTTCCAATCACTTTAGACAGCGCTTATCATTAAAAGCGTTGTCTATTCTCCCCCCTTTAGCAGCGCTTTTCCTTATATTTTTTTAACAGATTTTTTTTTTCATTTAATATAATATCTCACCATTTTTTGCAACTTAATTTATAGCTTCAACATAACATTTTAAACTACAATATATATGCATCAATATACAACAATGAAACAATATTATAACAACATCGATCAATATACGTCAATATATATACATCTCAATCCTTTTTGCACAATATACACAACAACAACATTAATTTATACAACAAAGAAACAATATCAAAATTTCTTTACAAAATAACTCTATACATCGATCTGCACCTATATTACCTGAAACAAAATCAAAAAATCAAAATTCATACAAGTTACCAAATAACAACAAAAACAACACAACTATAACGACATATATTATACTCAAAACTCAAAGTTATACCTGCTTATAATAAAACTCTCAACTCCATAACAAATTGGCATCAATCCTCCATAAGTTCATCCAATTGATCTTTTGAGTAACAAACACACTTGAATTCATCAAAGTACTACATAATAATATAAAATAGTATGATTTAATTAAAATACTAAGTCATTTTATGAGAAATATTAAAATAATTCCTAAGTTAGAAATTCATACCGTGGATGGAATCTCTAATCGGTCCAAAAGAATAGTTTCTTTCATAAACCTCAACATAAAATAACCACAATCTACACAATTGCGTTGACGAGGACACTACACATGGAAAGAAAATACGGATATACATCATTATATACAACTTAACTTGTTTTATCAAGTATCATCGCTATATTATCAAAATTGGGAAAATCTATACCTCCACTTTGATCCAAGAAATATTGTTGACTTTACTCCTTGGTACTTGAATACCTCTTTGTGCTCAAAAACTTTGTAGAACGCTATAATAAAATAATAACGAATATTTAGAACTATCGCACATAAATAATTAAATATACACATGTAGATTTTAGAACAATCTCACTTACGTGTCAATCGTCTTCTTCATATCTGGGTATGTTGTCCAATCATTGCCCAATGAATCCAGACAATATACAATTTCTCTCAAAGGATTAATTGCAACCAATAACCAGTGTCCACTGGAATATTAAACAAAGGTTAGATGGAAATTTTCTACACAACGTTAAAAAACGAAAAATTATAATAGAGGAAATTTAGAATGAAAATCTTACTTGTTGCCGATTATATGGTAAAAGAACAATTTTTCGTATCTTTTATGGCCATAAATAAACGAGTACATATGCTATTACTTCATCGGTTTTGAGATGATTGACCTGCGTGGACAACGTTGGGATTTATGAAAGCGAATCTGACTCCAATCCATGCGGGCGAATCAACTTGTCACACGAAACCTTAAATAAAACATCATTAACATTAATTATTCATTGAAATGAGTAAATAAATTCGCAATTAATTAAACAAAGTTGGTTGGAGTATACGATGTATGTATCGATAAACCATGCCTAATGTCAAGTGTCCAAAACTTGGTCCAAATCCTCCATACCAATTCTTTGTCATGCCATGAGAACCATAAATCCTTCATCCAGGTACAAGAGAAGTACCACCTTGCGAAATAGTTGTGAAGCTTATAAATGTCAAGGCACGACCTATCTTGTGAAGTAGTTTTCTTTCTAGCACGGTCCTCTTAGCAACACTCTTTATTTACGTGGAATGTTGCTAATTACGTGCTCTTTACCCTACTTACAGCTTCAATCTCTTTGGCAGGAATAATCTAAATATCATAAAATTAGAGTGGTCAAGTATAGGATGACAAATTAACATTATCTAAGCATAAATATCATATAATTGTGTTGTACCTGTTTTTGTGATGCCACTGACTCCATTGGCCGTGTAATCCCTTTATCTTTTGGTTTGGATTTTGTAGGAGTCTAACATTACCATGCAAAAAAATGTAAGTAAAACGAACGTAAAAAATTTGAGTACTAAAAGGTTCATAATGGTTTTAATTATACCTCATCATCTATGCGAACGAGTCTTGACGGCCATGCAACAAACGCTCCTATTGCCTCTCCCACCAATGTTGCATCCGAAACTTCATCTGGGATTGGTAATAACGCACCCCCTCTAAAGCAATATCAATTGACACTTTCAAATATCCAGAAGGGAGCGGTTTATGATGAAGTACTTCTCCCTGAGTGTTATGGACTTTTCCCTTGCCAACCATGCGATAAGTTGGTGTCTCTAAAAAGAGTTGACAAGGTGAAATGCCCTAAAATCAATAATAAATATGACATCGTTAATGTGTATATATGTCAGTTAAATAAATTACACTAATTAAATAATATATGAATTTACCTCGGGAATAGTTTCTTTAAGAGCACAATTGACACTAGCTATGTCACTTGTTTCTTTAACACCCGAAGATTCCATTTCTGATTGGTATTGTCTTGCTTTTTCCTTCCTCAATTCAAGAACTTCAGCTTCTAATGCATCCAACCTTGCCTGCAGTTCTTTATTGCTAGCAGATTTTGTCTTTGGGTTGTTCTTTTTCAAGGAGCTTGGAGTAACCCCATATCCTTTACCCCTCACCCGACCAGAATACTCACGAACATCTAATGCTCGACTAAGTATGCTCATGCAATCATCCGGTGGAGATGTAGACTGTGACAGAATCTCATGAAATGCATATGAATATTGGAAAAAACATGAATATTATATGTTAATAAAATTTTGATTTAATTAGAATTAATGTTATACTTACACATTTTGCAAAAATTTCTTGTACTTCATCTTTAAGAACTCCATCCTTACCCACACGGGCAGCCTTCCACAAAACATGCTCCGGAAGAGATGTTTCAGAACTATTCTCCACTTTTAACTACACATTAACACAAAAAACAAGCTCAGTTATAACTCTTGATGAACAAGTATAACATTACAATTTGTAAATACTTACTATTTTTTGTTCTAATCGTGCATATCCCAAACGTCCCTTTTTGTATGGATATGCCGGAGATGATGCTCTTTGACAATTTACGTCACTTACACTCTTAAATTCTGGGGTTTTCCGTTTGTCTTTAAAAACATCCCATTATTTAAGTGAAATCACATCTGCATATTCTGTTGGACGCTCTGCATCAACAAAAAAAATTTCGACATCTCTAAGATATTTTCTATTTAAAAATGTTCTAAACCCTCTTAGTCTTTTGCCGGCCAATCCAAGACAATAATATTTTTTTGTGTCATCAATGTTGAAAGACCTCTACAAAAACATACACAAAGTGCGTTAGTATAAGTAATTTAAAGACATAATTTAAAGTACATAATCGTAATTTAAAGACATAATTAAAAGTACATAGACGTAATTTAAAGACATAATCAAAAGTACCTGTATCTCACTCCAGATTTTGTTTTTAGCATCATCTAGCGTATCATCTCTCCACTCATCACAAGTTATTGGTATTTCTCTCCTTACAATTGTACCAATGTAACTTGTCAATTTAGAAGCGTTAGGCTCAATTAATTGGCCAGTTGGACTCCAATGCACATCGTATTTAATACCTCTATCTCTATCACGAATGATATTCTTCATAATAGTTTTTCCTCTTTTAATTTCTTTTTCCACTCCCTTACTGGATTTTCCCCCATCATTGTCTCCATCATTAATTGAATCATCGTGTGGGTGCTCCTCGTTACTAGCCATCTAACCTGTAATCAAGAAAAACATTAGTATCTAATGACAAATATTTAATTCCAAATATATAATTCCAAATATCTATTGAGTATATAAAATGACAAATATCAATTGAGTATATAAAATGACAAATATGAAAAATATATCATTAATTAGAAGTTTGCTAAGTGTTAACAAGAATGGAGGAATATATATTACCTCTTTCACTAACATCTTTTTCTTTTCTTGGTTGGATTTTGATGGAGGAAAACACATTTCAAGGTCACACAAAGTAATAACTATTTCTTTTTGTAATACTGGTAAGATCTCAGGATCGACCACCTTACTACAAATTGACCTGAAGAAAAAACACAATTTAGTTATAGCGCTTCTTACTTTTTCTGGCAAAATAGAACGTATACCTATTGGTAGAAAATGTTCCATTATGACATGGCAATCATGTGTCTTCAAACTCTTTAACTTGAGGTCTTTCATGGACACGAGTCTTCTAATGTCCGAGGAGTAACCTTCTAGAACTTTAACTTCACTCAAAAACTTACACAATATTTTCTTTTCCTTCCTAGATAGAGTATAAGCAGCAGGTGGTAGATATGTGCGTCTTCCTTTCTTCACGGGTCCTAATTCAGTTCTTATTCCCATCTCTACCATTTCCTCCCTTGCTTTAAGGCCATCTTTAGAATTTCCTTTTATATTGAGTAACGTACCAATAACACTTTCAAATACATTTTTTTCAATATGCATAACATCAAGAAAATGTCTTACGTACAAAGATTTCTAATATGGAAATTCAAAAAAAATTGACCTTTTCTTCCACCCACCTGTGACAACTTTATGTGCAAAAGGTTTGCCAAACCGATACTCACATCTTTCACCTTTTCAAAATTTGATCACTGTCAATCCAGCGGAGCTCACGTTGTTCGGTATTCCATTGAACGTTTTCTCCATCCACGATACCGATGTTTAGAAGTTAAGAATCTACGATGACCGAGAAAGACATTCTTGACAAAGTTTCAATCGCATGGTATCGGTTCCATCTTCACATGAGACACGCTTTTTCACCTTTAATGCTATACCCGAATAAATTTCCATATCCGGAAAATCGTTAATTGTGCCAAACAACATCGCCCTCAAATTGAAATTTTCTTTCCTATATCCATCATAAACCTCCACTCCGTTCTCCCACAAAATCTTCAAATCTTCGATTAAAGGTTTCAAGTATACATCTATGTCATTCCCTGGTTGTTTAGGCCCAGAAATTAACATAGACAACATCATGTACTTGCGCTTCATACATAGCCATGGAGGTAGGTTGTAAATCATAAGAATCACGGGCCATGTGGAATGTGAGATACTTTGAAGACCATGCGGGTTCATTCCATCCGTAGATAATGCCAAGCGAAGGTTTCTTGTTTCTCCTCCAAAATCAGGATAATCATTATCAATTTTCTTCCACTGGGGTGCATCTGCCGGATGTCGAAACTTTCCATCGATAATTCTTTCATCTGCATGCCAAGTCAAGTGTCTAGCATCGGTTTCACTACGAAACATGCGTCTAAATCTCGGAATAATAGGAAAATACCATAAGACTTTCGCTGGAGATGATTTTTTCTTATATCGAGATAAACCGCACTTAGAGCATTCATTCAACGATGCATATTCGTTTCGAAACACAATGCAATCATTTAGACATGCATGTATCTTTTCATAGCTCATGCCAATAGAGCACAACATTTTTTTGGCCTCGTAGGTTTGATTAGGAAGAACATTATCCTCAGGAAGCATATCTCTCAAAAGGGCTAATAACTCTGTGAAACTTTTATCCGACCATCCGTTGCGCGCCTTTAAGTTGTACAATTTTAATACCGCAGACAATCTTGTGAATTTGGGGCAACCTTTATACAACGGTTTCTCCGCATCGCCTACCAACCTCTCAAACATTTTGGGACAATCCTGAAGATCTTCTTCAAGTGCTTCTGCAATCTCTTCGACTCGATCATAATCATATGTATCCGTGGCATTGTCGTCTGAAACATAGGTCGCATTACTTTTCACCCCCAGTTCAACATTCTCGATGCTTTTCTCACCATGAAATATCCAACACGTATAACTTCGATCAATTCCACGCATGAGTAAATGCAATTTCAATCCATCTACGTCAACTCGACCCACATAACAACAACCCAAGCAAGGACATTTCATTCTATTCGGGTCTTCAGCGTGTTCAACAGCAAACTTAACGAACTCTAATACCCCATTCTCGTACTCTTTTGACAATTGATCGGCACACATCCATTTTTTATCCATGGTTTTAACTATTACGCATGTTAAACAAAAACACTAATTAGGACACAAAACGGTATAATAATATCTAACCAAATTAGGAATGTCTTAGTTTATTACTAGATCTAAACATAATACTTGATTTGTTGTTTTCCAATAGGAAATTCATGTGGTTGATTCATGTATACACATTCTTCTGCATGACGCATGTCTCAATAATTTAATAAAGTCATTTTTCTAAAATAAACCATGTCACAGCGCTGTCAAAACTACGGAACTAGTGCTCCTTATACACTCTTCAACGATTTAGGTACTTCTCACCCAAACAATTCATAAGTCATTTATATATAATATTTTATGTTACTAACTCAAATTAATACATCATGATCACTTACATTCCAAACACATAGCAGTACAAAAATACCAATTATTTATTAATAGAATATATGCATAACAGTAACATACTATAACACTAAGAATTGCACAATAATAACAGTAGAGTATGCCGAACCGCCAAGTAAATCATAATACTGCATTTGTTCTTTTTACTTGTACTGAATCAAACTTTTGGTTCACATTTGAAAGCAAACTTATTAATGAACACACCTATATATATAGCAATCCTATTTGCCAAGTAAATCATAATACTGCATTTGTTCTTTTTACTTGTACTGAATCAAACTTTTGGTTCACATTTGAAAACAAACTTATTAATGAACACACCTATATATATAGAAATCATGATAGGAGTACATACCATCTAATAACTAAAACTACACTTGCTAACTAATAAAGAAGGACTATACGGATAGTAAATAATCGCAAGCACAATTAAATTAGAGATGCAATTAATAACAAAGTTTATACATATCAACAAGACTAATCTTTAAATTATTTTCTCTATTTATATAGACAAAGGTTCTACCATCATTTCACAATAATGCCTTATGTAGTATGAGTGTATGCGACCTATGTTGGTGCACTGTAGAGTACGGTTACAATGAAGAAAGTGCAGATGGACCAAAACATTGGGGTGATCTAAAAAGAGAATGGGTAGCATGTAAAATCAAATTTGGGAAAGCTAACAAGTTACTATAAGCCTCAATATGCTACCGTATCGAACAGGGGTCACGATGTTGCGGTAAGTCTACTATTGATTTTACAAATTGTAAAAATAACTTGAATGTGAAGTACTTTATCTTTGATTATGGAATGATTAATCAACCTATCAGAACAGCCAGAAAATAAACAACCAGGACACCTAGACCTAGCAAATCAGAAACAATGAAGAGATATCCTATATCAGAAAAACTAAGTGATATATGGTCTCCACATATCTGTCAATTCATGCAAAATTATTACAAATCATGCATAAACAGAAATGTCGACAAGAAAATCAGACAAAAATATGTAACTTATTCAAGAAATAGATGCATACTTCGCAGGAGATGTGGTGCCAACCTTTTATGAAGCCTTGAAATCTATTGCTCTTGATTGATATCCTTAAACTCTGCTTGGAACTCCTCTAAACTTCTAAACTACCAGAAGAAAATTGAAAGTCGATTAGATACATTGGACTTTTATGGGGTATATTAGATAACATAATAATCATACTTTTTATAATATATGTCCCATACTAACCTTCCCAGCATCAAGGAATGCATAAGCATAAAACGTTCATCCAGATTGTTCTAAAATGCATCAAACATGTTGTCAAGAGGGATTCCAACTGTCAACATAAAACTCAATGCATGCACCACTGTGTAAAAATCAATAATATGCACCACTTTGAAATTGAATAATTCACCACTTATACACAAGCAGACCACCCTTACTCCTTCCTATATAACAACATGCCTGTCCGAACCATATCACACAACTAGTCCTACACTGTCCTCCTAAAATATGGCAGCACTCATCTTCACTTAAATTGTTTCTCGGGCATCCTATAAAACATTAAAACTACTAAGACACAACTCTACCCAAGCCTCAATTAGGAACCAAGACACAGGCTCACAACCAACAAACTAAGCCGACATATAAAATTATTAGTCAATTCAGAAACAATGAAGAGATATCCTATATCAGAAAAACTAAGTGATATATGGTCTCCACATATCTGTCAATTCATGCAAAATTATTATTAAAAATAAATCGTTGTACCTGCGTGAGTGAAGAAATTGAGAGAAGAGGCAGATTCAATGGAAGAACTTTTTGATTCCTAGCCCTGAGCCGCGTGGAGATTCTTGAACTGACAGTGGAGGTGTTGTGCGAGCTTCAATGGAAGAACCACGGTTGGAGAAGACGAACAGGAGAAGAACGGCTGGAGAAGACGAACAGAGAATCGTGCTTCAATGGGAGGAGACGAGTTGCAGAACAACGGCTGGAGAAGACGATTTCAAGAAGAACGGCTGGGGTTTCGTACGATGAAGGAGTGTTGAGAGGATAAAGAGAGCGAATGGAGAAGACGATGAACAGAGCGCTGCTGGGTTTCGTTCGGTTTGTGTTTTTGGAAATCTGATTTAGGGGTTAGGGGTTTAGAAATTAATTAACAAACCAAAGGCAGCGCTTTCAAGAAGCGCTGCTAAAGGTACCTCCCCCCCTAGCATCGCTTTTGGCTTACACAAAGGCAGCGCTTTAGGCTTACCCCCCTCCCTTTAGCAGCGCTTTTAGACTTACACCTTTAGCAGCGCTTTTGTTAATTTTTTAATTTTTAATTTTTCTAAAACCCTATAGTAGCTTTAGAGAAAAAGCGCCGCTTTGATATGTTTATAGCAGCGCTTTTAATAAGCGCTGTCTAAAGTATTTATTTATTTATTTATTTATTTATTTGTTTGGATACCTATAGCAGCGCTTTTGCATAAGCGCTGTCTATGTAATGCTGCCAAAGCTCGTTTTTGACGTAGTGAATCGTCTTTTAAATTAATTTTTAAAGTACTTATATTAGGAAAAAAAAACAAAACAAATTATAACCATATCACATGTCATTTCAATTAGCAATTTCATTGAAAAAATAAGAGCTATAGTCAATGAGTTGACGAATATACTGTGTCTAGTCAATTGAATTGGCAATTATGTAATCCCTCCCATCATTATTATTATTATTATTATAAATAAATACTTTTTTGGATTATATCACTTTATTCCCTATTATATAAATTATTTTTGATTTTGTATTCTGTAATTTCTTTTTGTAAAAACATTTAGAATTAAGTAACATAATCATCAATCCGATATACATGCTTATAAGACAATATAGAATTGGCTTAAATGCACTTTTGATCTTCCTATATTAATTTTTTAAACATTTTAGTCTCCTATAAAAAAAACCAACTATTAGGTCCCTAATAACGTATTTTATGTTTTTTTTGAGATCCCTATAACAAAATAGTCTAATTTACGTATGTGGCATTGAAATTATGAGATGACATTTTTTAATTGTTGTCACGTTATTAAAAATAGACCCAAAAATATATATTTTAGAATTAAAATTTATAATATATAATTTCTAAATAAATATTTATAAACAAAAATAACTAAAATAATTAAAATGTTTAATTATTATAAAGAAAACTTAAAAAAATAATAATAATAAATTTTTAAATATTTATAATGACGTGACATCAATTAAAAAATATCACTTCATAATTTCAATGTCACCTATACAAATTAGACTATTTTATCATGGGGACCACTAAAATACATGAAATATGATATTGAAGGATCTGATAGTTGTTGTTTTTTTATAGAGGAACTAAAATATTTAAAAAAATCAATATAGGAGGATCAAAAGTGGATTTAAGTCTAATAATAATAATAATATGATATTGAAGGATCTGATAGTTGTTTTTTTTTTATTGAGGGACTAAAATATTAAAAAAGTCAATATAGGAGGATCAAAAGTGGATTTAAGTCTAATAATAATAATAACAATAATAATAATAATAATAACAATAATAATAATAATAATAATAATAATAATAATAATAATAATAATAATAATAATAATAATAATAATAATAATAATATATGCAATATATATGTATCACGCATGCTAACTTTTTTTATTTGATTTTTATCAATATTTTTATATGGCTTTTGGTTAACTTTACGCTTTGCAACCACTTAACTTAAAATTAAAAACATTATTTTCCAAAAAGAAAATAAGTAAGCATTGCAATGCGCGTGCCGCGTGACTCATCCACTTAAACCTTTATGATGTTTTTAGGTTTATTTATTTATCTGATTAGAAAAATGTGAAGTCGATGGTTTCTACGTCTGGCAACTCTTGACTCATACATATTTTGATTTCTTTGAGATCTTTTCTTTTTTATGGAAAGAGTGGTCAATATTGATTACTATAAATCTATAATATATCATGGTTCAATTTTTTATTCTCTTAAAAAATAACAAGACTAGTCAAAACCCTTAGGCATTTGTGACGCTTTAGAATCTCAAAAAATATAGATCAAATTTTAAAATTGTAGGAATTTTTAATGACCAGCTTAATGTTATGGTTTTTAGTCGGCCCAACCAAGTGATTTGTAGTCCTTTTTTCATGGTGAAAAGTTCTTTAAGCCGCTACAAAATAATTTAATCTGTGGTTTTTTTTTTAATATGGCTATAGATTAAAAGAGAAAAGGTGGGATACAAAAAGGAGATGACATAGTAGATCAAGACCCTCTCAAGAATTAACAAATATATAAAAATACATAAATCACATCTAATAATTACAGGGATGACATCAAAAATAGTAAGGGAGGTAACACTACGACTTAAGTTAGCAAAAAAATCAGTGCAAGAATTACCTTCCCTAAAAATATGAGAAATAGCAAAATCCATATTTTCAATAAATTTTTTACAACTTAACCACCTATTTCTAAGTTATCAGGGAATCAAAATATCCTTTGAAAAAGCTTGGACCACTAAAGAAGAGTCGCTTTCGATCCAGAGCTTCAACCATGTTCTATCTCTAGCGATCTCAACTCTAAAAACCACAGAGAATTCTGCGTATGAGGAATTAGGCACCAAGGCTCTGCAAAAGCTAAAAGAAAATTACCAAGAGAGTTTCTGAAAAATTCTGCCACAACCATTCGAATTATCCACCAACGAGCCATCACAGTTACCCTTGACTCAATCTAAAATTGGAGGTTGCCAAAGCACTTCAACAATCTTAGGGGCCTTAGGTTAATTATTATAAGAGAAAGTTCACTTTTTACATTCATTCAATGATGAATGTATCTGGTCCAAATATGAATCAAATACAATAATCATTGAATGAATCTAAAAAGTAAATTTTCTCTTATATTAAGAACCAAAAGAAATATTTTACTATCATCTAACAAAGCAATCAAACTCAAAAGTAAAAGTAAAATCTACCTTTCTTTTCGGTCAATGTTACCAATTATGAAAAAAATAATTTCAGAGATACACTTCAAATTTCATCACCAACAACTTTGTGTTTTATTTATTATAAAAGTTGTGATTTTTTTTATTTTTTATTTTGAAATTAAAATTTACCAATTATAGAGAAAAGTTTTTCAGAGATACACTTCAAATTTCATCACCAACAATTTTATATAAACCTTGCTGGGGAATGATGTGATGTTGAATAACTTATTAGTGCTTGGAGACTGACATAATAAGTTGATTGATGATTTGTTACTACTCGGGGATCAATGTAACAAAGTTGACGTTCACTGCACGGGGAATGACGTGACAATGTCGATGATTTCTGCTCGGGGACTAATGTGATGAAGTTGATTAGACCACTGCTCGGGGACTGACGTGATGATGTTGATAGGATCACTGCTCAGGGGCTAACGTGATGATGTTGATAGGATCACTGCTCGGGGACTAATGTGATGATGTTGATAGGATCACTGCTCAGGGACTAATGTAATGATGTTGATAGGATCACTGCTCAGGGACTAACATGATGATGTTGATAGGATCACTGCTCAGGGGCTAACGTGATGAATTGATAGGATCACTTCTCGGGGACTAACGTGATGAATAGAAGTGTTGGACATTGTTGGAAGAAGATGATAGAGTAGTAATTTTGTTGGAGAGATCCGTCTTTGTCGGGAGAGAGATGGCTTTGTAGGGATTGTAGAGATTATTCTTGTGGGAATATACCTTTGTGAAAATGACTCTGTGGGGATACGTTGGTGACTTTAGTTGTCATCTCAATTCCTAGAGTCTGTAGTAATTGTTGTTTCTGTTCGCTTTTCGTATGTTTGTGAATAGATATTTATTGTCAGATGCATATAATCATTCAAAGCAATCATTGGACTTTATGCAAACAAAACAGATAAAAGTAAAAATTTGAACTGGAAAAGAGAAATTGTATTAATTTTGAAAAGTGGGCCTATAGATAGGTAGTTTGTGTACAAAGAGACAAATATCCTAGTAAGAGGAAATTGTTGGAAGCATTTTAGAAAATAGTAAAAGCTATGTGGAAACAATCTCGTCGAGTTTCAACTATGTTATTGCTCATATATTTTCGACTATCTCATCTCCTTGCTGTTAGAAGAAAGTGATTGAACGGATCTGTGCCGTTTGAACTTAATAATAGTGTATTCTGTAAGTAGATGATCTTTACGAGACATAGTCGTACGCTTTAATCCCTAACTTTTGCCTAGACATCCCTTTTGGGTTTTCAGTCTACTGGAATACCCTTTTTTGCCCAAGCCGCCTTTGCAGGTTTTCGACTTGCCGGGTGTATATTTTTTTATATATGTCCTTAATTTTTGCCCGAGCCTTTTTGGTTTGCCAGGACGCCCTTATTTTTTCCTAGTCCAGTCGACCTAGCGGGTCTCGTTTATGCGTAGTATTTTTTTACTATGTCTGCATTCACAGGGTGCGGGAAGTCTTCTCCATCCATAGTGCTTAGTATCATGGCTCTGCCGGAAAAAATGTCTTGACTACAAATGGACCTTCATAGGTGGGAGTCCATTTGCCCCTGGGATCACCTTGTAGTAGCATAATGCGCTTGACTACTAGACCGCCACATTGGTACGCTCGGTGCTTGACTTTATTATTGAAGGCTTTGATCATGCGTTTCTGATATATCTGTCCATGACATATGGCTGCAAGTCGCTTCTCATCGATCAAGTTGATCTGGTCAAACCGAGTCTGGACCCATTCTTCTTCGTCTAACTCCGCATCTCTCAAAACTCTAAGTTAAGGAACCCGAACCTCGATATGTAAAACTGCTTCCATACCATATACGAGAGAGAATGGGGTTGCCCCTGTGGATGTTCGTATTGAAGTGCAATAACCGTGGAGAGAAAAATGGAAACATCTCTTGCCAATTATTATACCCCAAAATTCTCCCTCCTATTTCTCAAGACAATCCACATCTCCATACTCAAGAATTTTTCAAGGGTTGACCAGATGAACCCTCTCCTAAGCAATCAACCCACAACTATGGTTTTGCTTCTCTCAAGAAAAATCAAGTTCTAATACCTCAAGTGGTCATAATACCTCCTCACATGGCTCAAGGGATCACCATGTCAAGTTTCAAGCCTCATAGCTCAAGTTTGCTCAGCCAATTGTTCAAATGGATAAAATCAATTGTATTGGATAAAAAGTCAACTGTGGTCAACATACAGTCAAACTTCATAATTTTTGGTCAACATCAATATTTTGAAGTCATATTCATCATATGATCAAGGGTTGACCATGAATCATCAAGAAAACTCAAGTTTTGATCAAAAGTCAAAGTTTCCAAATTAGGGTTTTTGAACCAAAAGTCAACAGAACTTTGAGCAGGCATAACTTTCGCATAATTTATCAGAAATTTTCCACCAAAGCTCACTTTGAAGGTAATTCAATTCTCTACAACTTCATCTCTCACAAGGTTTGGCCAAAAATGCTTCATTTGAGAGTTATGGATCAAGACATTGTAGGTCCTCCTAAAAGTCAACAAAAAGTCATCTTTTTGCAAAGAAGTGTACATGAAAATGGAAACTTCAATGGAGATGAAACCAAAAGGAGTGTTTAGTGGACATCTTGATCTTTCTAAAAAGTCCAAAAACACTTAAAAATGTTGAAAATTGAGCAAGATGCAAATTGTGCTAGTTTGACATTTTTAAGGAGGTGCATGAAGAGAAATATTTAGCAAATGCAGATATTTTCCAAATGGGCCTAAGTTTTCATGATCCAAACTTAATCTTGACATTATCTATGGCCTAAAAACTCAAGTGCACGCCCATCTTGTATTTATTTGATTTATTTTTGAATTTAATGATTTAAATTCTATTTTAGTTAAATAAAATACAAAGGTAAGAGTTAAGATGAGTTGGGCTTGCTTTCTACTTGTCTTGAGGTCCAAGATAACCCATGCTAGCTGGAAATTTTATGCACCATGTATTAATACAAGATTGAGCCAAATATGGAAGAATTTGATAAAATATTTCAATCAAATATTTTGCATTCAATTTGATATATTTTCCACAAATGCTTGACCTAATCTCTGGCCCTATCTATACATAGCACATTCAGACATCAAGGAGGACGAATTTGGCCGCTAGAAAATTAGGGTTCTTGTTCAAAATTTTCAAGAGAAAGTTGCACCGTCGAAACCCTAGTTCCAGCCGTTCTCAAGCAATTCCAAGTTCTCCATCGTGCTCTTGAGGTAACATAGGGTAAGTATGGATCAAAATCCATGAGCAAAACATCCTGAATTGCATGCATCATGAAGCTCTGATTATATATTTTTTAAATTCGTATTTATGTTTTTATGATGTTTTGATCTAAACTAATCATGGTAATTGTTTCCTAAGGTTTATCCTCTGATGAATTTGATACTCTGACCTATTTATGTTTTTTAGCAGATGTTCTAACTCAAGTGTTAGAATGAAACACTACACTGTGTTGAGTAGAAGATGAACTTAGAAGTTCTGAGAAAGAACTTTTGGAACACAACTTCTGATAGAATCATACAAGTACAACTTCTGATAGAAGCATACAAGTGCAAAATTATTATAGAAGTAACTTCTGATAGAAGCATGCAATCGCACCTTCTGATAGAAGTAACTTCTGATAGAAGCATAAAAGCGCAACTTCTGGGGCTCGATCCCTGCTAACCCCCTATCTTTTTCTCACTTTTCTAACTTTTCTTATTTCCTTTTTTTTCTTTCTATTTTTCCTAATTTAATTTAATTTTCTTTTCAAAATTAATTAAAACCTTTTCCAAAATCATAAAAAGATAATTTCTTTTCTAGTAATTAGGGTTTTAAAACCTAAAACCTTTTTTTTACTAATTTCTAAAACATTTTCACTAACATATTTCTTATTATTCTGATTATTTATTTGCTATTCTGCATTTACAATTCTAGAAAAGATGTATAGGTCGCACATTTTTAGTTTTGTAATAGCGTAGATTTACATTTCTCCCTTTACTTTCTGCACTCCTATTATGTATCTGCCCCAAAGTCATGTAATAGCGTACGATTTACATTTCTACACTTTACATTCTGCACTTTATTTTCCTGTACATATTTAACTTCTAGCTAATTAGGGTTTGCATGCTAAAGACTAAAATCAACCCTAGATCACTTCTAATTTCAAGATAAATATATGAATACAACACACTCTTCACACTTGCGCACCCCTTAGGGTATCCTATCTTGTTGCCTTTACGAATTCAATGGTCATGTCCCTCGAACGTAGGGATACCATTAGCAAAGACGCCTACGAATAATATCATCATAGTCCCTTCGATTCAAAGATCATAGTCCATCGATGACCCTCGATGTTGCCTACGAAAACTGATGATCGTCCCTACGAATTGCTAAAGGTATCCTTACATGTTGCCTTCTATGACCATACGATGACCCTTCGATTGTCCATTCACATACAAACGAATAAAGTTACCTACCAACTAATGGTATGGATAGCCTTATTCTAAAGGAGAAGGAAAAATAACATGGAAACGACCATTCTGAGTAGGTAATAAGACTTTGTTGCTTGCTCCAATCAAAATACTTTTTCACACCTCACACTTTTCAAGTACTTTCAAAAAAACACTTTGTATACATTGCAGCGTGAATCATTACAAAGTTAAACATCTTTACATTTCCAAACACTTCATATACATTCCAACGAGAATCATTACGAAGTCAAAGCGAAATGCCTTTTCAAATACATTTTCAAACTACACAAACACAGAAAGCAATTTTTCAAAAGTGAGCTAAGCAACTAAGATCCCGTAGATAACTACGGATGGAAAGGGTGCTAACACCTTCCCTTCTCATAATTGCCTCCCGTACTCAGAATCTAACGAAGGTCTTTTCCTGTTCTTTTCACCTTCCCTTTATTGGATACAAGAAAATTCAGTGGTGACTCTTGCTATCTGCAACATTTGCGATAAAAAGCAAAACAAACAAGTCAGTTCTCCCACCGTGTTACAGAACTGGCGACTCTACTGGGGATACAACCTAAAGAGAGGCTGCCTTAGGGTTTAAGATCCCTTTATTGTTTTCTGTTTGCTTTGTCTGCTTTATTTCTAAGGGTTACTTGGGTATTATATCTTTTGGGGATCCTATACCCAGATCCAGGTTTCCTTAGGTAAGTGGCAATAAATTATCGCGACTGTTAGGCGTATACCGAAACGGTCAAAGTGATGGATACGGTTAGTGTGACACTTTGGATGTTCCTCGATTTCAGTTGAGGAAATATTTGGCTTCTGCGTGGTGTCATCAAGCACTAACTTAACTGTAGAACCCTAATTGACCCATCTTGGCCATTATAAGGTAGTGAGATGGCCGACTTCGGTGCAGATTAAGGTTGATTGATACTCGATGCTACACTCATTAAGATTTGAATTTCGGGATGTTTCGGTCGACCACTTGGTAGTCGTATTGAAATAAAGCCTACGAGAAAGATCAATGATATGAGATTACTAGAACCCAGTTACTATTATAGGACAGGTTGAACCCACTCAAACTCTGGTAGGGTAGACACCTATACCTCATGCAAGCCTTAAATCTAGGGCTTTTGTGTGAATTGCTTGTGCTTGCTATTTAAACATGACATCATGACATCATAAAATCATAACATCATATCATTTCTAACCATTTCAAGGACCTAGGGATTTATCTTTTTTCTTTGTTGCAGGGTTATGATTTACAGGAAGACTATCCAGATCAACTTTGTGGGAATACCTTCTCAGCTCAAAGAGTTCGTCTAAGAAATTCTAGATCACTCTCATTTCATCAAAAGACATGGTTATCTACTCGACTTGATCACCTCCGGTTTTGAAGAAGATATGATGAGCGTCGTATTCCAGTTCTTCGATCCAAAGCATCACTACATTACTTTAACAAACTATCAGTTGGTGCCTACAATGGAAGAATTCTTTAAGCTACTAGGGATACCCATTCTTGATCAAATGCCATTCACCGGTTCAGAAAAAGTTCCGAGGTTTGAAGACATCGCATCAGTGTTACATCTAAAGCGACCAGACATTGAGGATAATTAGGAAACAAGAAGCGGAGTTAAGGGCTTGCTTGCCAAATTTCTGATAAGGAAAGCTCGAGGATTCCTAAAGGCTATGAGTTTTCATGCTTTCGAAGACATTTTGGCCTTGCTAATCTATGGTTTGGTACTATTTCCTAATTCGAATCAATTTATAGACGTGAACACCATCAAGATTTTCCTCACTCATAATCCTGTGCCTAACTTGCTTGGAGATATTTTGCATTCTCTCCACACTCGTACCACGAAAAGACAAGGAACTCTCATGTGTTGAATACCATTATTATCCTGGTGGTTTATTTCGCACCTTCCACAATCAGTACTAAAGAACAAACAAAGGTTGAAGTGGTCTCAAAGGTTGATGTCACTCTCTCATTCAAATATTCGTTTGTGTCTTTACTTTCAAAAGGATTTCACCTTCATTGAGCATTGTGGAGACTTCCCTAATGTACCACTCATTGGCATAAGGGGAGGTATCACTTACAACCCTTCTCTAGCATTACGACAGTTTGGTTACGCTCAAAAGGATGGTCCTCATGATATGCTTCTCCAAGTCATTATATTTGACTACGACAACGATCTCCATGGTTATCACCGAAGATTTATGCACGCTTGGGGCATGATGAAGAAAACTTATACTAAGACCTTGGGGCACAAAAAATTCCATTCCTTGGGAACCTTACCTCAAATGGGTGCGAGCTCGCACTCAAAACCTCATGATGCCATATACAGCTATTCTGTCAATAATTATGGAAACTATTGCTGTACGTGACAAACCCTATACCATTCTTCATCCAGACATGCCTACTGATTTTGATGAATTGAAGAGATCCTGGATTCAGCTCAAAGAAGAAAGGGATACCTTCGAAGCTCGATGCTATGCAAGCGAGAAAAGAGTATTGGAGTTGACAAAGCTACTTCATAAGGAGCAAGGCATCAATATCTATCTCAACGCAAAGAGGAAGTGCCCATGGGAGGCTTAAGCACTAGGAATTTCATTTTTACTGTCTTGAACTCTCATTTGTACTTACTAAATCAACTAATTAAAAGTTTGTTCTTTCTTATTTAGCAAATTTAAATTCCTAAAGGTCCTTGAAAACATTGCATCGCATAACATTGCTTATCATAGTATAAAATCTCATAACAGGTACACTGAAGACCGGTTTTCTCATTCTCTCACTGTTTATAAGAGCGGAAATAGATCTTGAACAGACTGTCAAAGATCTTCAGGCTCAGAATGCTCAGTTCCAGGAAATGTTCACCAGCTTAGCTCAAGGGTAGAAATATCTAAAGAAGCTCATCACTAGAAAGAAGAAGACTGTTGGCCTCATCAACTTAGGCAGAAAACACAAAGGTTCGGTCAAGGTAGTCAGATAGCTTGAATTCTCAGACAAGAGCGGGGAAATTGAAGGCAACGTCAAAAACAATGAAGGAATCCATCATGAGTCTGAAAAGGAAGAAGAAGACTATATGAGCGAGCAGTATCCTAACGACAAAAAGTACAAGCAACTTGAAGACCACCTGAATGTCGTGGAAAATCTAAAAATGGCAGGGTTGAACTTTAATGATCTGAGTTTGGTTCCCGGAGTGGTAATTCCCCGCAAGTTCAAGGTCCCTACCTTTGCTAATTACGATGGCATTTCTTGCCCGAAGCTACATCTGAAGTCCTATGTTTAGAAAATTCATCCTGATACTAAAGACAGGAAGCTATGGGTACATTTCTTTCAAGAGAGTTTGTCCAGAACACAGTTGGACTGGTATTATCAGCTAGAGAATACTCACATTCATCCTGGAATGATTTGGAAGATGTTTTCTACAAATAATATCAATACAATGTTGAATTGGCACCGACCCGTATGCAACTATAGAGCATGTCTATGGGTCATGATGAGAAGTTCAAGGAGTATGCCCAAAAATGGAGAGATCTAGCAGGCAAAGTTCAACCATCCTTGTCTAATAGGCAATTGGTTGATATGTTCATGGGTACACTGACAGACCCATTCTTCAATCATCTGATTGGAAACTCCTCAGTCGGCTTCACCCAGCTGATATTGACAGGCGAACGTACTGAAGCTGGAATCAAGAGTGGAAATATTCAAGTCGAAACATCTTCAAATGCTGCGAAGAGATCTTTTGGTGGCAAGAAAGAAACCAATGCGGTGTATGGTCAGAATAACCGTGACAAAGCTGATCGTAATCAATCCGTGGGAGCAGTCCTAATCTCCAATCCCACGCTAGTGCAACCTCAACAAGACAACGCGCGTATATAGAATGCGCCACGAAGACAGTTTACGAAGATCAACATGCCACTGTCTTAAGCACTACAGCACATGCTAAAAGCAGAGTTGATTAATTTGAGGGATCCTCCTCAGCACGTCAACGCATCCTCTCCAAAGTACAATCCTAATGCAAGGTGTGCATACCACTCCAATAGCCCGGGCATGACACCAATAATTGTTGGGCCCTGAAGAACAAGATTTAAGACATGATTGAAGCTCGGGAAATTGAATTCGACCCTCCTGTCGAGACTCTGAATGTGATCAATGCACCAATGACTGACCATGGTAAAGGTGCCAATTCCATTGACCATGCTGACCATTCCCCTGATGACTGTCAAGAAATATTTGTTGCGAGCCGGTTTATTTCCAGGATGTCCTGACGAATGCCGTTGGTGTGCATCTGAATCAGATGGATGTTCTTGGTTAATGAGATGTGTTCAACGCATAATGGACAACCAAGAAGTGTTATTCCTAAAGGCTCTGTCTGTAGAGAGTCTGTGCGAAGATGTTGCTAAAAGTCAGAAGATCGAAGACGTAAGTAAAGCCGTACCAGAAGTCTGGGATACCATGGGGAAGCCAAGTGGAAAGTATGATTTCTTGGTGAAGTATACCATTCCTGATAGCTACAAGATTTCAATCGAAGACATCAAAGCAACTGGATGGGGAGATGACTATCCCGAAGAATACACTGATGTGAATACGATAAGGATCACCTCTGCCGATCCTGCACCTAGAGTGACGCCTCTAATTATTACCTCGCCCAGATCAATTCCATATTCCTCTGACAAAGTTGTACCTTGGAATTACGGAGCCAAAGTCTATTATTATGGCGTCAAGCAAGAGCCATTAACCATTGAAGACAATACAGTTGAAGCTACAAATCCTGACATCGACAATATCACCGGATCAAGCAAAGTAACCAGAACCGAAAGAGTGTTTTCTCCAGATATCTCTCCTTCAAAGGATACTACTACACCAGTTCGCATTCCTGCTATTGAACCAACTCCCGAAGCCCGAGGGAAAGACAAAGTGACTCAACCTGCTCAGACAGAAGTACCAAAGGAAGTTGTTGTAGACACCTCCAAGCAAGAAATGGAGGAAATTCTGAAGATCATTAAAAAGAGCGACTACAATATTGTGGAACAACTAGGACAGACTCCGTCCAAGAATGCTCACGTACCGCAAGATACTACTACCGATCAATTCGAAAGTTGCATTGCTAGCCTGACCGTCGATAATGGTTTAGGCTTTTTTGATGTCGATCTAACTACTGTCGAAAGAAAGTACAACAAAGCCTTGTACATATCCATTGAATGCAAGGGCACTACGTTGTATCACGCATTGGTGGTCATGAAGCTAAATACGTGGTTTTAAAGCCTAATGACCTAATCGTAAGAGCTTTTGATGGTTCGAAAAGAACAGTACTTGGAAAGCTAAAGAAGTGGTCATGAAGCCTAATGACCTAATCATAAGAGCTTTTGATGGTTAGAAAAGAACAATACTTGGAAAGCTTACCCTTCCAATCAAAGTAGGTTCCCATACTTTTGACTCTACTTTCTTTGTGATGGACATCCGTCCAGCTTATTCTTGCCTACTTGGATGCCCTTGGATACATGGGGCAGGCGTTGTTACCTCTACCCTGCATCAGAAGCTGAAGTACCCAGTGAAGTGGAAGATTGTTATAGTACGCGGAGAAGAAGAATACATGGTAAGCCATCTGCATACATTCCAATACATCGAAATGGAAGGTGAATTTGTCGAAACTCCCTATCAAACTTTTGAAGTAATTCCACGAGTCATACATGTCGACTCTCCTGTCACTCTTGAAATTACTAGAGTTCTGCCAAAGATGGCCTCACTAAAATATTCCAGAGCTGTAGTTGAAGAAGGAGGTTGTACTATTTGGGGTCAGCTACCCGACTTCCTATTCAAATCTGACAATATTGGTTTAGGCTTCACCTCCAAAGGTCAGAAGATGATATGTCGCGAACGTGTCGGCGGACCTCCGTTCCGCACCAACAAGAACGAAATTCATGCTATATAAGAAGACGACGATGGTGACTTCGACATCAACAATTGGATCTTCCCGACTCCTGGAGATGGACTCAACAATTGAAAGACTGAAGATGTTATACCAATCTCCTTTAGACAGGAGTAATTGCTTTTTTCTTTTATGCTTTTTGTTTCTTACGCTTCAAACAATAAACTTTAAGCCTAGTGCCTTGCCCAGGGCACCATGGTTCATTTGTGAGGGTTATTATCTATCATTCACATATTTTCATTCAATAAATCATTGGACTTTTGCATTCAAATATTGTGTTCTTTGTCTTTCTTTTACTTTATCACCCTTTCAAAAGTTATATGTTCTTACACACACCCACATAAACGACTCTACTATTGTTAAATATAACTTTGATAATCTGATCTACCAAGCCGAAGGCGAAGGTGAGGAAGATTGTGAAGTGCCAGGAGAACTTTCCAGACTACTATAGCAAGAAGAAAGGGCCATACAGCCACACGAAGAACCAGTCGAGGTTGTGAATCAAGGTACTAACAAAGACAAAAAAGAAATCAAGATAGGAGCGGGTCTTGAGAATAGTGTTAAAGTCTACATCTTCTCAAACTGTTCCTGGAAACCATCCATTCGATCATAGAAGTCTAAGATTTCACTTGGAGGAGGGAATAGATTGTCAAATTCTTTGTTGAAAACACGAGTAGCATGCACCATAGGAGGTGCGAAAACAACAACTGGTTGGGCTAAGGAGGTTACTTGAGCAGCATGATTGTAACCTTACGGCATGAAATTCTCTAGCATTCCCCAAGGATAACTAGGAGGCATACAGTGTTGGACGGTAGAAACCACTGGCACAGAAGAAACATAAGCATCTTGAATTTCAGAGATAACATTTATCGGTTAAGGTTGAATGATACAAGGAGAAGGCGGAGGAGGTAGTGGTTGATTCTGAGCAGCCACCAACTTCTTCGCGAAGCTCGCGATTCTCATGCTCTAGATTTTCCATCTTCTTCTTGGAGTTGGCTCGAGTGTTATACCGATGCAACAACTTGAAGATTGAACGAACCAGAGAAACGAATAAGACACCTGGGAAAGTATGAAAATGCAAGAATGTGCGTGTCATGATGCATGACATGCAATGCACATGATTTGTTTAATATTTCTTTTTATTTTTATAATTCAAGGAATTTTATAAAGACAATTTAATTCGCAAATATCAAAGTATAACACAGTTGAAATATTGAAATAAACTTATATCATTAATAAAATATTTTGAGGATTACAACTATTCAATACATGTTTCAATGATCCCAAGTACAATAGAGAGCATAATATAGAAACTAAAAGTCCTAAGGAACCAAATCTGTAGAAGACCCTTCATCAGATGACCTCTTCCTCTTAATCTTCCTAATCTCTTCTTTCAGTTGCTCGTTCTCCAACACGTACCTGTTAATATAACCTTTCCAAGCACCCAACTCGGGAGAAGTATGAGAATGAACAGGAGCACTAAGAACTGGGTGAACACTGGAAGAAAGTAAATCCTCATACTTCTCCATCATCTCTACAGCACGACCCTCAAGAATCTCAATCAAATCATCCTTTTCCTTCAACTCTACTGCATGAGACATCTTCAAGGTATGATACTTGTTCTTCCAAGCTTCCTTCTCTTGTTACATCCTAACCAAAGCAAGCTGAAGATCCTCTATGCATTATGAACCCTGAGTAGTAGAAAAGAACAAATCAGCAAGAGGCTCCTCACGAGAATATGGCATCTTCAACTCAATATCCCTTGCTTGAACCTATAGAAGATAAGGCTCCAAAGAAACAAATCCTCTTTGCCCTATTTTTTCTTTTCCTTTCCTATGAATGTGACGTCAAGATTTCTCTATATCATTCCTAGTTGCACCATGGTCTTCACCCTCTTTAAGAAAGAAGCCACTCACATGAATACTCTTAGGTTTATCCCTCATCGGATAACCAAACTGACGACGTGCAAGAACAGGATTGTAGCTAATACATTTTTTTTGTACCAAGAAGAGGCACATTGGGAAAGCTACCATAACTATCAATAATCTCCACATCAAAATAAACCTGACGATACCACATAATATCAGAATGCGTGAGAGCCATAATCTTCGGTTCTTAACGAGGTTCCCTTCTAGGACTCCAAAAAGCATCAGCTGTCGGTAAATGAGAAGTAAACCAACGGTATAGAAATGGTGTGCAATAGATAACCTCTCCTTCTCGACGGAATTTTCAAAGATGAATAGAATAATCAGTCTCAGCAAGAAGTGTGGGAACTAGATTCCCAATCATGAAGATCCTGATAGCACTAACGTCAACAAAGTTGTCAACGTTGGGGAACAAGAACAAACCATAGGAAAGCAAGGCAAAATGGCTTCAAAAGCCTCCATACTCTTCATATCAGCAAAATAACGAGCTTTCTTCAAAAGTAATGCAGTCGGTAATCCTCTGATACAACCCTTGGTAGTCATAATGTCTTCAATCTCAGACCTCTTCAGATGGATAATAGTAGCAATCTCATGAGACTTAGGCTCCTCCTCCAAACCGGTAAAAGGAACAACACTAGTAATAGATCAACCGAACAGATAAGAATATTACTCCAAGGTAGGAACTAACTGATAGTCAGGAAAAGTGAAGCAATGGTATAACGGATCATAGAACTGAACCAAGGTGAAAAGAAAACCATCCTTCATCTCCGTCTTCATCAAAGATTAAATAGTCTCATACTTCTTATGGAAATCCTCTAGGCTCTCAATCTCATCAATCAAGCTCATTAGTCCCTCAATCTTAGGTTCCTTGAGACTGTATTTCCGAGTCCTCCTCTGTCCATAATCCATGGTCAAAAGTATACCTGATATATTTGCAAAGGTTTATTTTAAGTTCCTTGAACAATTGTCTGAAAAAATGCGTATAGGTGCATGAATGCATGATGCAACAATCACACACAAATATCACAAACGTGGGGGTCCATAGGTTCAACGTCATGAGCATGGAGACAGAAGGTACTATCCACGAGGTATTCTAAGCTTTGTCACCTGTAGATCAAGGTTCTAAAAAGAATCCCCAGAGTTTTCATTCCTCCATCCAATACTACAAACTTCCCGATGTACTCGGTAATTAGCAATACCTTTATGTGAAACTCTTCTGAGTCCAGTATCACGTAGGAACTACTTCCGGATAACTTTGTAATAGTCCCCTCACTACCCCTAAACAGGCCAAGATGGGTTAAGGGTTCTACGGCTGCTCAACTTCAGGGACTCTCAGGTCGAAAGCAGACATGTCTTCCCGATCGCTCGGTAAACGAAATACCACAGTCAAGGAGGTCTCCACTAAGTGAGGGATCTCATGTCTCCTTCTTCGCGATTACTCCCTAAAAGTTAACATGACTTTACCTCCCGTCCTATCTTAAGTTGGCCCGAGTCCGGGTATAGGGCTCAAAAAGAAGATCGCCAAGCACCCCTGAAAACCAGAAAAACATCCAGACAAACAAGTATACAATAGATACAAAAAATATAGCACATATATACAAATAAACAAAAAATAGGTTCAACCCACTTAAATATGGTCCAACAATAGGTCAAACATTCTCAGTAGAGTCGCCACTTTTCTGTAGCGGCAAAAACTGCGAGTATAAGCCATTGAATTGACTTAACTCAAAAAATAATAAAAAAGTCGTCGCCGCGCTTTTATTTTACCAAAGGACTAGGAAAAAGAGCGAATAAAATCCTAACAAAAAAAATCATAGATCTGAGACCGGGGGTTAGTTATGCAAAGGGAAGGTGTTAGACACCCAAAGCGTCTACGGTACTCCGCATAAACCTTTTTGAAAAATTTTATATGTGTGCTAAAAAGGGGTATATACAAAATGGATGGTGGGGGGGAGAAAAGAAGTATTTTTTTATAATTTTTGGTTTGATAGAAATTCCAATGAGTTCCAAGCCTACATACCAACAATGTGCAATGGTTGATTTTAAGAAAATGTTTTTTAGAAAAGTCACAAAGAGCTCAAAAAAGGTTTGAATGAGGTTAGGTGTTTTTTAGTCTTATGAAAAGAAAAGTTAAAGTATTATTAAATGGATTGGAAGTTTATTAAAAAAAAAAGAAGTTTAACAAATGCATGGACATATGTCCAAGTTTTTTATGAAAGCGGTTCGAGTTTTGAAAACAAGAATCCTTTGAAAAAGAGGGAAGATTTTGAAAATTAAAGAATTGGGAGGAGATGAAGAGGCTAACCTAAGTGCATAAAAATAGAAGGTAAGGGTAAAGAAAGATCTAACCTGGTGAGAAGATTAGTACTTGACATCAAGAGCCAATATTGTATCACATCCTTTGGATTACCACATAAGTGACAAATAACCGGACAAAAAACACAAGCTTCAGATAAATCAATGTTTTTAGGTGAACTCTTGTCTTAAGAAAAACGGGCAGAGTAACGGATGTATTTGGAGGAAATCCACTCTTAATCGAGTATAACGGAATAACCTGCATACAAAGATAATAATCAGACAAGATAGAATAACACCAAGGGCACTGAGATATCCAAGCTGGGGTAAGGTTCTTAATCCTAAGTCCAAAGGTCAAGCTTCAACCACAAGGATAGTAACCAAGTCCAATTAAGAGTTTTTTTTTTATGTTTAGGTTGAATTATTAAGTGTTTTGGAAAATAAAAATAAAGCTCAAGTGAGCAAATTCAAAATAACAAGAAAATAAAATGCTCAAGTGAGCAAAGGAAAAATGACATAGAAGGTAAATGCTCAAGTGAGCAAAGAAAAAATGACATGAAATGTAAATGCTAAAAATAAAGTGCATAAAAATAAAGAGCATAAAAGTAAATGCGGAAAATAAAGAGCATAAAATAAAAGCAATTAATAAAGGTTAGCAAGATGACCATCTTGAAACTTGTCAAGTATATCATTGAATTTTTAATTGTTAGTCGTCAGCAAGGTGACCATCTTGAAACTTACTGATTGGTGGTTTTTACACAGTTATTTAGCATTGAGTTTCGTTATCGTTTCTTTTATTTGTCTAGTGTTATATGTCTTTTTATCGCATTTTACGCTTTGGTAATGTGTTTAAGTGTTTTCAGGGTTAGAAGAATGAAACAGAATAAATCGGGACAAAAGAAGTGCAGAAAATCAGAATATTCGAGGTTACAGAGGAATCAACACGGGCACCCGTGTGAATCAACACGGCCCGTGTTGAAAAGCCAGTGGAAAGTGAAAATTAGCCCAAGTCAGTGGATCAACACGGGCACCCGTGTTCATCAACACGGCCCGTGTTGATTGACCTGGAGAGTTCCCTTGATTTTGAAGACCAACACGGCACTGTTAATCAACACGCCCGTGTTGATGGACGCGAGGAAACTTTATTTTTTTTGAGTTTTGGATCTTTCTTTGTCATTAAGGGTATTTTGGACTTTGGCTAATATTGGGATGTGACTGAGACTATTAGAATGAATTTTTGGGGAAAAGAGAGACACTTTTGAAATTAGGGAAAAAATATCACAGAGGGAGGAGAGCGACAGAGAGGAATTCGGAGACGGCGAGATTCAAGGGCAGCCACCATTGAAGATCAAAGTCATCAGAATTCTTTGTAATGTTTAACTCTTATTTGTTGTTTTCTTCTAATATTATGAGAGGCTAAACCCCCCAATGCTAGGGGGTGGTCCTGGTTTGATGATTGTATGAATTCTGATTCTTGATTTCCTTAATGCATGTTTATCTATTTCAATTTAATTGTGCGGTGTTCTTATGATTATGTATCGGACAAATACATGTATACCTATGACTAACAATTGGCAGGACTGTGATTGTTAGGGTTTCTACACAATTAGGTTATTAGGAGTCTCACTTAGGACTAGGAACTCTTTTTAATCACTTGAATTCTTGATATTTTTATGGTTAAAACTAAGAGTTGTTCGAATGGACATTTGAATAAGGATTAGGGTTTTAATAGTGTCTTCATTAAGGACTTAAGGAAGAACAATCTAGAGATAGGTAATTGATAGTTTTCATGTGCAATGAGGAAATCTAGATTCGGATCATAGTTTTGTTAAATCAACCATTCACCCTAGCATCATTCTCATTATATTTCATCAGTCATCACTTGTTACAAGCGTAATTGAAACTTTTAAAATCAACCCAACCATTGTTTTTGTTCAATTGAATTAAGAGCACGAATAGGTATTTACTCCGCAGTCCTCGAGATCGATACTTGGGGAAACTCATTATAACTACATCGGCTAAAATAGTACACTTGCTATTTTTCCGATCAAGTTTTTGGCGCCGTTGCCGGGGACTGCCAAAATACTGATTTACTCTTAGTTTGACTGAAATTTTATTGCTCTGCAATTAAAATTTTTCTATTTATTTGTTTATTATTTTCTATTAAATTGTACTAGAACTAATATTGTGTCTAACATTTTATGCGAGGTCAGGCCTCAGCAGAATATCTTTTTGACGCAGAAATAGAGAGAACCCTTCGCGCTCGACGAAGAGGAGCAAAGCAAGCAAGATTGGCCGAGGAAGAAGATAGGAATTCAACACACTCCGGCTCAGAGTCAGAAGACGAACCAATGAATCCACCTCAAGAGAGATTGCTAGGGGATTATGGAGGGACGAATGCACCGGGAGGAAGACTAATCATTGTCAACCAACCGGTGAATGTTCCTAACTTTCAGCTCCACCCGAGCACCATCACTCAGTTGGAGAAGAGATCTTTTTCTGGAAGGGATAATGAAGATGCTAACAAGCATTTGCAACGGTTTCTGACTATGAGCACCACTCTGAAGATTGATGGGCATACTGAAGAACAAAAAAAGTTGCGAATGTTTCCGTTCACCTTGGCAGATGAAGCAGAGGAGTGGTTCTATTCTCTTTCAGCCGGTAGCATTACATCTTGGGAAGATATGGAAACAACATTCCTCAACGAGTATTTTCCAGCGTCAGTGTTCATGAGGAAAAGATATGAGATCCTGAATTTCAAGCAGAAGGAGGGTGAATCATTAGGAGACTCTTTCAAGAGATTTAAGAGACTCCTGGTGGCATGCCCTACTCATAACCTGGATCAGACTGAGCAGATGCAGATGTTTGTGAATGGTCTAAGAATCAAAACAAAGCAACTCATTGACATAGCAGCTGGTGGCTCATCCAACTTCTCAACAGCCACTGGTATCAAGAAGATTATTGAAGCTATAGCTGCAAATGAGCATCTGGAATTATATGACAGGGCTGCAAGCAAACCAGAGGGAGTGATTGATTTGAAGTTGGAAGTAAATAAACAACTCAAAATCGAAGAGGCGATAGCTGCAGAAGTGGAGAAAAAGCTTAAAGCTATGAACGTGGGCACTCAACAGGTAGCACAAGTTAAAAATGTGGTTTGTGACATTTGTAGTGGACCGCACATGACTTCACAATGTCTTGCAACTCCAAAACAAATTGAGGAGATAAAATTCTTGAGGCAGAATAATCCATATTCTAACACCTATAACTCTGGGTGGAAGAATCATCCGAACTTTGCTTGGAAAGATCAGCAACAACAAGCTCCTCAGAAGGTAGAGTGGGAAGTGGCCTTTGAAAAGATGGTTGCCCACACTTCCCAATTCCAAGAAGAAACACGAAGCAATCACAGGAACACCACGACTGCAATTAAAAATTTGGAGGTTCAAATGGGGCAAATTGTGCAACAAGTAGCAATGCAAGCACAAGGCAATCCGAAGAACCATGAGAATGTGAATGTTGTCACAACGAGGGGTGAAAATGTTTCCAAAGAAAGAGAAGATGAGGTAATAATTGATGATGAACTTATAGAAGTGGATTTAGAAGTGAGAGAGAACAAGAGGAAAAAGGAAGAAGTGGCGCTACTTGTGAAGCCATCTGAAGAAAAGAGTAAACCTGTGATTAGGCTTCCATATCCCTCGCGAGTGGCAAAGAAGGACGAAAAAAAGAAAGAGTTCGATAAATTTGGTAAATTGTTCAAGAAGCTAGAGATCAACATACCTTTATTTGAAGCACTCGAGAAAATGCCTTTGTACCAAAAATTCATGAAGGAGATCCTATCAAAAAAGAGGCCAACAGACGATGAACATGTACTCGTTGATGAGAAGTTGTGTGCACTCGCACCCGAGAGAAAAATACCTGTCAAGCAGAAGGATCCTGGATCGGTGGCAATACCATGCACCATAAAAGATAGAACTTTCAAAAGGGTTCTAATTGATTCTGGCTCTAGTGTGAGTTTAATGCCATTATCAATCTTCAAGAGGCTTGGTATTGAAAAGATAAGCGGGAGTGGAACAAAATTAAAATTCGCTGATCACACCATCAAGAAATCTTATGGGATAGCTGAAGATGTGTTGGTCGAGATTGAAAAATTTTATTTTCTAGTGGATTTCCAGATCATGGACATACCTGAAGATGAAGATACCCCGATCATTCTTGTTCGACCTTTTCTATTGACTAGCAGGTGCAAATTTGATATTGAGACAGGTCATCTAACGCTAAAATATTTTGAAGAGGAGATAACCATGAAGGTGTTTGAGGTCAAGGAACAGGGTGCAGGTGAAAATAATAAATTTTCAGTTGGTATGGTCAAAGTTGAGGGAGAGAGAAAAATTTCAAAATCACTCCCTGAAGAAGTCTCAAGCAGAATCTCTCAGGTGGCATCAATTAAAGTTCCCAAGTTCAGTCAAGAAGCCAAGCAGGGAAAGAAGAAGGTAGACAAAGGTGAGAAGATGAAAGTTGGAAGTAACGTGAATCACGCAGTGGCTCGTGCTCTTGAGGGGGTTGAATTTTGGGTTGCGGAAAGTACAAGCAACAAGGTGTGGAAGAGAAAGTACCCCCCGCAAGGGGGTGACCCGTCGAGCCATGCGACGTTAAACGAAGCGCTACGTAGGAGGCAACCCACGTTTTTCATAACTTAGTTTTTCTTTGTGTTTTGTTTGTAGGTAATAAAAAAAGGATCCTATCTTGCGAAAGCTAGGAGGTAGCAACTGGTGCTGCATCACCCTTTGTGAGTCACTTCTCTCGAGTTTGATCTAAAACATTGGGGTCAATGTTTAGTTCAAGTTTGGGGGAGGTTTTATTGCTTTGTTTGATTTTATTGCTTTGCTTGATTATTTTTGTTTAGTTTTATTGCTTTGTTTGATTTTATTGCTTTGTTTGATTTTATTGCTTTGCTTGATTATTTTTGTTTAGTTTTATTGCTTTGTTTGATTATTTTTGTTTAGTTGATGTTAAATGCTGGGTAATAACACTAGTAGAAATTCTCCCAAATTTTCTGAATTTTGACCGAAAAATTTTGTTTTGTTTTACACAAGAGCTTGTATTTCAATAAGGTCGGGATTGATATTGTGTGAGATGCAGGGATGATTGTTTTAAGGTAGGAAGTTCGGAATAATGTGACATTGATACGAGTCCAACGTGTCGATTCGTACTATAGTGCTTAAAGTCTGCGAAGTACTCCTTGAATAGTTTATCTATGCAGTCTGGCATATTTTAGATTCACATGCAGGTATGATTAGTTGAGAATCAAATAAAAATGGCATTAAATGATGAAAAGACGGTAAAAGGCAACCGGCCCGCTAAGTTGGGTAGCCCTCACCAGGTTATTCAGCCCAAAGGGGGTTGATCCCCAAACGTCGTCCAAATAAAAGGACAATAAATAACCAAAAGGTTTGAAAATTTCATCGGTATTAGAAAGTGGCAAATGCTGCTCGTTGGTGCCCAAATAAGTGAAGTTCTTGGCTAGTCATGTGCATGTGATGATTATCATAATTCTCAGTGCCTTAATCTGATTGTGCGAATGAAAGAGGAGAAAAAGCGGAAAGAGAACATTTAAGTGCGAAGCATAGTTGGAGAGTATTTTAGTGTCATGTGAATGCTAAGCGCACTACTTTCTGAGCAATGAGAACTGAACTCTAGCATATGAGTACCGATCTGCTTTAATTTTCATTAGTTCTGGTAATCATTGCTTGAGGTCAAGCAACAATTTAAGTTTGGGGGAATTTGATCGGTGGTTTTTACACAGTTATTTAGCATTGAGTTTCGTTATCGTTTCTTTTATTTGTCTAGTGTTATATGTCTTTTTATCGCATTTTACGCTTTGGTTATGTGTTTAAGTGTTTTCAGGGTTAGAAGAATGAAACAGAACAAATCGGGACAAAAGAAGTGCAGAAAATCAGAATATTCGAGGTTACAGAGGAATCAACACGGGCACCCGTGTGAATCAACACGGCCCGTGTTGAAAAGCCAGTGGAAAGTGAAAATTAGCCCAAGTCAGTGGATCAACACGGGCACCCGTGTTCATCAACACGGCCCGTGTTGATTGACCTGGAGAGTTCCCTTGGATTTTGAAGACCAACACGGGCACCCGTGTTAATCAACACGGCCCGTGTTGATGGACGCGAGGAAACTTTATTTTTTTGAGTTTTGGATCTTTCTTTGTCATTAAGGATATTTTGGACTTTGGCTAATATTGGGATGTGACTGAGACTATTAGAATGAATTTTTGGGAAAAAGAGAGACACTTTTGAAATTAGGGAAAAATATCACAGAGGGAGGAGAGCGACAGAGAGGAATTCGGAGACGGCGAGATTCAAGGGCAGCCACCATTGAAGATCAAAGTCATCAGAATTCTTTGTAATGTTTAACTCTTATTTGTTGTTTTCTTCTAATATTATGAGAGGCTAAACCCCCCAATGCTAGGGGGTGGTCCTGGTTTGATGATTGTATGAATTCTGATTCTTGATTTCCTTAATGCATGTTTATCTATTTCAATTTAATTGTGCGGTGTTCTTATGATTATGTATCGGACAAATACATGTATACCTATGACTAACAATTGGCAGGACTGTGATTGTTAGGGTTTCTACACAATTAGGTTATTAGGAGTCTCACCTAGGACTAGGAACTCTTTTTAATCACTTGAATTCTTGATATTTTTATGGTTAAAACTAAGAGTTGTTCGAATGGACATTTGAATAAGGATTAGGGTTTTAATAGTGTCTTCATTAAGGACTTAAGGAAGAACAATCTAGAGATAGGTAATTGATAGTTTTCATGTGCAATGAGGAAATCTAGATTCGGATCATAGTTTTGTTAAATCAACCACTCACCCTAGCATCATTCTCATTATATTTCATCAGTCATCACTTGTTACAAGCGTAATTGAAACTTTTAAAATCAACCCAACCATTGTTTTTGTTCAATTGAATTAAGAGCACGAATAGGTATTTACTCCGCAGTCCTCGAGATCGATACTTGGGGAAACTCATTATAACTACATCGGCTAAAATAGTACACTTGCTATTTTTCTGATCACTTACACATGAAGACTTTCCAGAAGCTTGATAGAATCAACGCGACCACATGACAAGTTTCAATTGTTTTTTTTCTCAAGTAATATCACCGGTTTTGGAATTATCACATCACTTGATCAAAGATGATTGAGAATTTCAAATGGACAAGGTTAGTGGAAACTTGCCAGAAGCTTGATTAAAAATCAACGCGACCACACGACAAGTACCACAAGTGTTGAACCAAGATCAAAGCTCAAGTCATCTTTTGGGGCTTATGTTAGAACATTAAAGTTCATGCCACCAATTGATCACTTTTTCTAAATCGGGACAAAGAAAAAATAAGATGAAGGAGGAGAAATAATTTTCAAGTTTATTTTGCATCAGATGAATTTTTTTGTTCTTGGTCAAAATCAATCAACTCTCTTGGTAGATTTGGTCAATAGACCTATCAACACCCAAATTCTATTGATGTTGAGGAAGTTTGTGACTCTAAATAACTTCAAAAGTTAGCAAAATAAAAATGAAAATAAAGATCAAATATAAAAGGATTTAAAAGTAATTTTGAAATTAGGTTATTTAATTGGACTTTATTGACGAAATACATAAATAGTATTTTTTATCAAAATAAAATTCCAAGAAAATTACCCAAAGTCAAACAGAGGTCAACAAGTGTTGACAATTTTTTTGAGAATTTTTGTAAGTATAAAATTTATTTTTAAAAAATAAAGAGAAAATGATGAAACAAACCAAAAATGACAAAAAATAGTAAAATCAGAAATAAAAATAAAATGAGGTCACCAATATTTGTCAAATGACCATTGGATATAAGGGTGTTCAAAACCAAACCAACCCAATAAAAAACTGCAAGCCAAACCAAACCGAAACCGCAAAAAAACGCATTTGGTTCGGATTAGTTTAGGTCATGTTTTAACAAAACAACATTCGGTTCGGTTTGCGATTTATATTTCAAAAACCGAACCAAATCGAATCAAACCGCATTATGCTACAACCTAAATTTTACTTAACTCTCATCTAACTCAAACCTAAACCTATTATATATTAGCTTATGATTACGAACAATTTTCTCATCCTTACCCTTATGGTTTCAGTTTCAGTCTTCTTAAATCTCTCATAGCATTATTGCTCCGTCTTCACCACTTACATCTTGTCTCTTCTTCTCTAGTCTCTACTATCTTATATTCTTTCTTTTTCACCTTCTCATTTTTATGCAAATGTTCTCTCTTTCAATTTTGTTTTATCGCACATATTTATCTCTAATGTCTTCACTCTTATGTTCTTTCTTTTTCATCTTCACTGATCTCTCATCTCTTCTATTTTTTGTTTCATTATAATATCTTTGACACTATTTTATGTTATTATTCTACGTTTATTATTTCACTTTTGTTTAATCTAATTTTTACATATTAAATGGAAAATTATTGTCCAAATATGATGAGTTTTATTGTTATTTGGTAGTGTATGAATGACAAAATACAAAGTTATGTTGTCATCTATATGTATATGTATGACTAAACAAAATATTTATACAAAAACCGAATCAACCGCACCGAACCAAACCGCATTGGTTTGTTTTTTTTTTTTTTTAAAGTCAACCGAACCAAACCAAGCTGCACGCATTTTTCTCTCACAGTTCGAATGATTTTTTGCGTCAAAACCGCCCAAACCGCACCGTGAACACCCCTAATTGAATCCTTCCATAATTTTTTCAGAATTTTAAAATGTCAAAAAGTATTTTAAAATAGTTAAAAACATCAAATAAAAGGGAAAAATCATAACAAAAATATCAAATCTAAAAATAAAATAATGAAAAATAAAATTTAGAAAGATAATATTTCAAAATATTTTTGTGGATTTTTTCATAATTTTTGGACCAAAATAGAATTTTATATGATTTGTTGAAGTTTAAAGCATTTAAAAATATAAATAAGAAAATAAAATAAAAGCCAAAAATATGTGGACCATCTGATCATAGTCAAAACACGTGAGTAAGCAGATCCAAAGGATCACACGCGTTGTGCTTGATATAGACCTCCTTGGTTTTCACACAGGATTACAATTTAAATTAAGTTTTAAAAAATAAACTCAAAAATAATATCACGCGTTGGATCGAGTCTGACTCACAAAAGTAATTAGATCCAAGGGCTCCAGAGACGCGCGCATGGTAAAACATTATCACAGGATCCAATTCAAAAATATTACATGTCAACCCCTCATTGGTTGAAGATAGACACGTAGGTCTTCTTCAACCTTCGGTCATCCTCCATACGTAATCCTCAAAGTGTGAAATAAATTCTTCAGACCGGTGTCATTCGCTTCGTCTCTTCAAGACAATTCTAATGGTACCATCGCGAAGAATTTATTTCACTCGTACCATGAACAATTTGGAAAAATCAGAAATAATAACGAGTACTTGTTTCCAGAAACTCTCAATCAATACTTGATGAAAACACAAATGGTGAAGATCAATAGGATCAGGGATATGAGGAGAGTGTAATGATGCTTTAGTTTACAATGTTTGATGGAGATTCCTACCTGAAAAAAGTTCACTTTCAGAGCTCTGAAACAATACTTGGATAGCACGATTCAGGAAGCTTCGAGGCACGATTCTTGTTCTGTTAGCTTCAGTGAGGTTCAAGGAAGAAGAATGAATGGTTAATTTCAAATTGGAATGGCTTTGAGAGTGACAACGAAGTTGTAGAAAATCTGGTTAGAGAGAGAGAGAGTTTGGCAGGGGTTTTCTGGCTATCAAAGCTTTAGAAAATGAGTGGAATGGCTTGCTTATTTATATGAGAAGTTAATGGAATCAAAATGAGGGGTGAATGATGACATTTGAGTAGAAATCATGCACACTCATGGTCATGAAGAAAGTGTGACCTTATGTGAATCAAAACTCAATCATCTCTTGCATTTTGATATGCTAATTAATCCTGGGATGTTCCTAATCACAATTAGTCACGAAATCAAGGCTTATTTTGACTCAAAAACAAGTTACACGCGCAAATGCACAAACTGATGGTGAGCTCGAAACAGATTTTTGCACAAACTTTAAACTGAGACCAAATCCAATTCCCTCATGCATTTTCTGATTTTCTTTGATCCAAATGAAGTATTCAAAGAAGAGAACACAATGAAAAAAGAATCAAATCTAATGGATGCTTGAATTGAGAGATGTAGCCTTTAGGATTCTTGATAAAACACTGATTTTTCTGGTCATGCCTTGGTCAAGCATGCCACTTTCTAAAAATGACCTATAACCTTTGCTTTTCAAAAATGATCTTCCATTCAAAATTTGCTCTTGATTTTCAAAGATGACATGAAGTAGACCTCTCAAGGAACATTTGTAAAAAAGAATCACTTAAAAATTCCAAAAATTGAGAAAGTTATGGTCTTGTGAAGTTGATGAAATTTCATGAAATGACCTATAATCTTTTGATTTCTTCAAGAAACTTCCAAACACTTTCAATCTTTAAAATTTATATGGAGATAAATTTCATATCCTCAAGATTGTTGTGCAAAAAGAATGACCTCAAGGTGATAAATTATGATCAAGATATGATCTTTTGACTTCATAGGCAAATTTCCAAGCATTTTATCTTCCTACCAATTGAACTAAGTTGTGTTAGACATCATTAGGTTCATTGTGAAAGAATAATAATTTCAAGAAGACAAGGGATGACCAAGTTATGATCCTTTGAAGTCATATAAGATAAATGAAGCATCAATATAGAGAGTGGGCAATCATAGACTTCTAAAACAATCTTCTCATCAATCAAACTCCTTGGATCCAAGCATATTCATATTAGAAGTCCTCTTAAGAATCAAATAACTTTGAAATCATCCACAAACTTCACACAAACACCAAAATATGGTCCTCAGAAGTCCAAAACTCTAATTCAAGGTAGATGGCCATAGAATGGTGAATTCTTTGAATTTGATGATCTTCTTCGCACATGAATCATACACTCAAGATGAGAAACCATGATAGATGATAAGAAAAGTCTTCAATGAGAGACAATACTTTCAAAATCTTGAGAATTGAGTAAATAAGGCATGTAAATAAACACATGAACCTATTGACTCCTTGAATAAGAGACTTGTGCATTATTCACCTACAACATTTAGAGAGTAGAGTATACACACATTATTGTTAGTCAAACATTCAATCATCACATATATACAATGGTGTTTGGTGATCTCCCAAAGGCAAATCCAAAGACAAGAGAGAGAGAGAGAGAGACCATTTGATCTTCGTGCAATGCAATGGTATAAAGTATGAGTGAACCTTAGGGGCAAAAATTGGGGTACAACACTCATGTCCTCGCGAAAATTTTTTCCCGTCCGAAGAAAGTTATAGCTTATATGGACACTGGTGCCCAAATTAGAATGATGAATCCTAGCATTCTCCCAACAGAATCATGGATAACACATGTTGCATAATTTGTAGCAGCAGATGGAAAAGTCTTTAGGACAGATTTAATGACCAAGGAAAATATAGGAATCAAATTCTTCCCAGACTGCATGGTTTGGACAAAGGTCATTGGTAGTAATCTTCCAAATAAAGATATTGTAATAGGGATTGATGTATATTCAACAGCCAACATACTTCAAATTCTTCCCACGGGAATCAAATTCAAAAGAGATTTCAAACCTTATTCTGGGATATTGAAGTTATATTCACTATCTAAAATCATTGTTGGGTATGAAGAAATCAAGTCTAACCTACTCAAACTCTGTGCAGACAGCTATGAAACATTTTGCCATCCAAAACCTCTTTGGAAGAACAAAGACTTTTTTGTTCAACTTCCGTTTAAGCTCAACGAAGATGTTAATCCAACCAAAGCCACTCATCCAGAAATGAGTCCATCAGATTATACATTGGACAAGAAAGAATGCAACCAATTGCTCAAACAGGGTCTGATAGAACCCACCAAATCATAATGGGATTGCCAAGCATTTTATGTGAAAAAAGGATCCGAGAAGTTAAGAGGAAAAAAAAAAGGCTAGTAATTGATTACAAACCTCTAAATCATTTCCTCAAAGATGATAAATTTCTCATTCTGAAGGCCTCATCCTTAAATGTCTTCATCAAATATGCCCAGATCTATTCCAAGTTCGATCTTAAGTCGGGATTTTGAAAATTCGGTATCGACCCTGAGGACCGTTACAAAACGGTGTTATGCATTCCTAACGCCCAATTCCAATGGACTGTGTTACCATTTGGGCTTAAGATAGCTCCATCACTTTTTCAAAAGGCCATGACTATAATTTTTGAGCCCATTCTCAATAGTATCCTCATCTATACTGATGATGTGCTCTTATTCTCAAAAGATGAAAAAACCCATAAACAATTATTGGGCCAATTTCTTCAAATAGCCCAACGACATGGAATGATGCTCTCTGAAAAGAAAAGCCAATTGGGCCAAATAGAGATTATTTTTTAGGGATGCATTTATCCCAAGGGAAATATCAACCTCAGCCTCATATTGCTCAAGAATTATTAAACTTTCCTGATGAAAATCTCACAGTTATGCAAATTCAGCAATTCCTAGGTATAATTAATTATATCAGAGATTTCTTGCAAAAACTGGGGAGATACACAAGTCCTATATCTCAAATGCTGAAGAAAAAAACCCCACCATGGGGAACCAAGCAAACTGAAGTAGTAAGAGCTTTGAAAAAGATCGCACAAACTCCCCCAGCCTTAAAAATACCAAGAGACGAAAAAAGAATCTTACAGACGGATGCTAGTGATCATTATTGGGGAGTTGTCTTGGTAGAAGAAACTGATGTAATAAAGTATTATTGTGGTCATGCTAGTGGTCAATTCAAAGAAGCTGAAAAAAATTACCATACCACTTATAAGGAAGCTCTTGCAGTCAAGATGGGTATCCAAAAGTTTTACTTTCACTTGAGAGGCCATCAGTTTGAAGTCCAGATGGATAATTCCTCTTTCCCTAAGATCATCGAATTCAAAAATAAGATGCCTCATAATCCTCAAACTCTTACGCTCAAAGATTGGTTTTCCAGATATGATTTTACTGTAAAAAATATCAAAGGAACTCAAAATGTGATCCCCGGTTTACTTTCTAGGCCTATGAAATCCATCCAGATCATTACTACCAAGCACAGTTTTCCTCTAATTCTCATGGTTAAACCATTGCCAACCCGTGCAGCTAGGACCAAGGATTTCCCTACAAGAATTAATTTGTCCTCTTCACCCTCACAACTCAAGCAGTATGCCAGAAATAATCTTTTTATTACATGACAAAAATCATAAGGAATAAACTCCTTGATCATACCCCTTATTTCCCAGACATGCCATTTCTCCTACCAATTTTAATAAAACCTAATTCTAATTTCACAATAAACCATTTGTGGTATATATGGTGTGCCACCGCTTTGTATTGTATGACTGTTCTCATACCCACCAAAGCCATGTATGAACACTTAATGGATCCCAAGAATCACAAATTGGACAAGTGGACACTTATATGTCACAAGCATGTTTATAAATAGTTTAAATTTGTCCTTTTGTATAATAATACTACAATAATGTATCCATAAGGGATAAGTGTGTCAGGTTTTTGAAATAAGGCATTACAATAGTATTAATGATGTCATGCTTGTAAATAGTGTTGTTTTTGTCTTTTTTTGAATCTCCTTGGCTATAAAAGGAGACCTCTTGTAACATATCAAAGCATAAGCAATAAGAATATATCTATCTTGTGTGCTTAAGAACAAAATGTTCTAACTTTCTTTTCTTTCTCTCTAAAAGCTTTATTTATTGTATTCATATCATAATTCCCCATACAGATGCAGGTATGCTCTACAATTGCCTCAAAATGAGGATCTTGTGTATCAGAAAACATCTGACCTTCGATCCATACTACGGTCCTCGCTATTATGGAATTTCAGTTTTAATTGTTAGTCCATGTTATGCTTATGGTTGGCTGTTTAAGGAGGATACAATTAAGACTGGTTTCATAGTATGTGAGGCTCTCAGGCAGTGTGGTATCAAAGCTTCAACAGAAAGAAGGGGTGCATATGATATGAATATAATAAAGAGAGTGAGTAAGGGTGAAAACTACCATCATAGAACTATAAGTGACGTGACATGCAACGTAGCGTGCCACGCCTTCTTCCGTTAGTTCAAATAGATGGTAGAAACTAAAAGTATGGAAGGAAAATTTTAAGAGAACTGTTTTTTAAAAGATCTGTTATGAGACTAAAAACGAAATTGAAATATTTATATGGATCAAAAACTTATTCAACCCTTTAATTTTTGGAAGAAAAAAATAATACTTAACTAAATTTTTGTTTTTTTTAAACTTTGAATTATCAAAGCTTTAAGAACAACCACATAACATAGGTACATTTTATACTCGACAGGTGCAAGAAGTTGCATTTCACCATGTGGCCCACATAGATGTTAGACTCAATGTCGACAAACAATTTTATAAAAGAAATTTTCAACGGCGTCTTCAAATATGTAGTGACTCAGTCAGTGAATGAAATACGGAAAACGTATTTCTGTTTCCATTCACGTTATTTGTGGACAAGTCATCTTCCAAAAGGAATGATGACCATTGACGTTATCTACATCATTTATGTTTGTCTCTTAATAAATAAATGTTATTATTAAGTTCTTTAATTATAGTTTTGTTAGTTAAGTTATTAATTTGATTTTCTTAACAGAAAGTTAATTTTGTATTTATAGCATGTGATATGAAAATGATTTGTCACGTGAGATTAATGGTTAAATTGTTTCAGTGTTTAAAAAATAATTTTTTTATGTTTTTAAAAATGAATTTTATAAAACTGTTTTCTAAAATATGATAAAAAAAATTATATTTATTTTTTTAAATTAAAACACTATTTTAAAATTCTATAACATAAATATATACTAGTAGAGATTAAAATATAATTGAAATCGCAATTTTTTCAAAAATTATATTTTAAAAGTGAATTTTAAGAAAAATTATTTAAAATAATTTCAAAATTTAGTAATTTTTAAAATTTTAATATTTAAATTTATTTTTAATAAAATATCTAAAATAATATTTTAAAAATAATTATTTAAATTAAATTTTTATTCGAGAAGTTTTCTTTTACACAATAAAAATCAAAACAAACTGATCCTATATGAGTTAATAATGACTTAACATTACAAGCAAAAAGTCAATTTTTTTAATTTAATATTTTTTTCTTTACTCATTCATCTTCATAAATCATTTAAAATTTTCTAAAATTTCTAATAATAAGGTTGTAAAGGGCCCATAACTTGTTGAAGGAGAGCTCAACACAGAAAATTTTACCATATACCCCTACACTTATTCTCATACCCCTATAATTTTTTTAATATTTCAATTTTATTCTTTTATTTTTTTATTTTTCTATAATTTTTTTAATTATTTTCACTATTCATCTGAAAGCGTACGGAAAAGACAAGCGGAACCAGAAATTTAAGAACCGGATAACCCAAGATGGAGAAATCCGGTACCTATTTTTCCACGAACCGAATAACATGGCAAAGCTAAATCCGGTATGCATTTTTTCCCAGAAAACCAAGCCATAAGTTATCCGGTTAACAATATTAACAAACCGGATAACCTTTGTATGTGTGTTCCGGTTTGTAGTATATTGCCAACCGGATAACATGTTGTGTAGTTATCCGTTTCGGGTTTTTTTTAAAATAAAAAATTAATTAATTTTTTTTAATTTTGTTAAACAGGTGTTATTCCTTAGATATGCGATAAAAATCAGACATGCGTAAATACCACTGATCTGTTTACATCTGCAGAACATTTTGCCACAAGAGAAGAGACGATAAGATGGGTTAGGGAGATTGGAATCATAAATAAAGTGACCGTTATAATAACACATTCAGATACCAAAATAGGAAAGAGAGGAAGAAGTGATAAAGTAATATTTGGTTGTGATAAAGGTGGAAAATACAAAGAAGGAGAAAGTGAAACACATAGTGCTAGTAAGAAATGTGGTTGTCCGTTCAAAATTAGATCCACACCGTTAAAAGATGGTTCCGGATGGAAGATTGATGTAAAATGTGGAGTTCACAATCATGGGTTACCTGATACATTTGAAGGGCATCCTTTTGTAAGTCGACTTAATGCAGAAGAACAACAACATATTGTTGATTTGACAAAACGTCATGTTCCACCAAGACACATACTTTTGTCATTGCAGGAGCGAGATCCAGAAAATGTCACTCGGATCACGCAAATATATAAGCACAAGAGTAAAATACAAAAATATATAAGGGGGCCTAGAACAGAAATGCAACATTTGTTTAAACTGGTAGAGGAATCAGATTATGTATACTGGAGTAGGAAAAAAGATGATTTAGAAGTTGTGAGGGATATTTTCTGGGCTCATCCAGAATCAGTGAAGTTGTTGAATATGTTTCCTGTTGTGTTGATTATGGATAGCACATACAAGACAAATAAGTATAGACAACCTCTGTTTGAAATAGTTGGTGTGACATCCACTGAGTTGACATTTGCTGTTGCATTTGCATATATGGAATCAGAGCAGACTGAAAATTTTTGTTGGGTTTTGGATAAGTTGAAACAGTTATTTACTAAGGATGGGTTTTGGCCACAAGTGGTGTTGACTGATAGAGATCTTGCCTTGATGAAAGCAATTGAAACAGTATTTCCTAAAACAACCAATTTGCTTTGTCGATTTCACATCAACAAAAATGTGAAAGCGAAGTGTAAGGAATATGTTGTGGATAACATGCGGGAGTCGATAGAGAAAATATGGTATGAACTTGTAAGGGCTAGTGATGAGGTGGAGTATCAACAATGGTTGCAACAACTTGAGCATGCATGTGTTGACTTTACAGCATTTATTGATTATGTGAAAGATACATGGTTGTCTCCGCATAAACATAGATTCGTCGAAGCATGGATTAATCAAGTGTTGCATTTGGGAAACACCACGACCAATAGGTATGCATATGTTAATATATCTTGATTTTACTCAAAGTTTTTTTTATATTAATATTATGTGTACTTACTTGTTTTTTAATTTATTTAAAGGGTTGAATCCGCACATTGGAAATTGAAGCAAATGTTGGAGAATAGTTTAGGTGATATGTGCAAATGTTGGGAGGCTATGAATGGCAATCTTAAGATACAATTGGGAAACATTAGAGCTTCATTTCAGAAGAGTTTTTATGAAGTCGAACATGCACACACTAGCCCATTTTATGGAAATTTGTGTGGATCTGTATCTAGAGCTGCTTTGAGGCATATTGCTGAAGAGTGGGTGAGGGTTGATATTGTTGGTACAGACACCCAAAAGTGCGGGTGTACTCATAGAAAAGTGTATGGGTTACCTTGTGCTTGTGAGTTAGGGAGATATACACTGAGTGGTGATCCAATACCAATCGAGGCTATTCACATTCATTGGAGAAAGCTAAGTATGCAAGGCAAACAAGAGGTGGATGCAGATGATGGATCAGAGGTGGACATGACCAATGCAATTGAGGAAATTTGGAAAAAGTACAGGGCAGCAGATGTTGTCGGGAAAAGAGAATTAAAGATTAGGGTGTGTGAAATTGCTTATCCCACTACATCAAAAATGTTGCCACCGCCTGAAAAAATAAAAACCAAGGGAGGAGTGAAGAAGAATGGGAAGAGACCTGCAGGATATGATGTTTATCGTGATCCTTCATATCACGAGTATATTGATCGAGCGCACTCGAGCTCCCAAAAGTCTTCAAAGAGGGTATGTTCACAATTATCCTAAACCTCTGAGAAGAAACCATGTAGTAAATTCATTACACAATTTCCAGCACATATCAGACCATTTATTGATGACATTGTTGATGTGATGAAGGATGGAAATTGTGGGTTTAGAGTCATTGCATTGTTTCATGGTTATGGATCGGATGGATGGTCAATTGTTCGTCGTGATTTGGATAATGAACTAAAAGGTCCTAGAAGCAAGTTGTATGAAAAGTTATTTGGAGCTCGTTTTTCGATAGTGAGAGATTCGTTGATGATATCAAAGTTAGGTCCTCAACCACCAGAGAAATGGATGACATTATCTAAAATGGCTTATGTAATAGTTAATCGGTATAATGTCATTGTTGTCTCTTTGGATTTTCCTTCTTTAACATTCTTTCCTATGACGACTTCACATTCACCTAATATGTCCATTTACTGCATTGGATTTGTAGATGGAAATCATTGGGTACAGGTAATTATTTTTTAAGTTACGCTTATACTTATTTTTTAAGTTACATATATACTTATTTTACTTATTTGTTTTATTACACATATACTTATTTACTTATTTGTTCAATTACTTATAACCAGGTAAACATGAACGAAGGATTTCCGTTACCACCCGTCACATTGGCTTGGAAACAATTCCGCACAAAAGAGCGACTTCTTGGATGATAGGATTTGGCGGACGACTACAACATTGGCAGCGTCTTACACCTGTAGTAGCGCCACATATTATTAAACTATAATTGTTATGTCTTGTTTTGTTTTGTATTCATTTGACATATTTATTTCACGCTAGATTTTGGATTCAGATGTCTTTGTTTTGTTTTATATTCATTTGACATATGACTTTCATGCTAGATTTTGGATTAAGTTGACATATATCTTTCATGCTATATTTTAGATTTTATTTTAATTTTTATATTTAGGATTGTGGAAAGTAGAAATATTAAAAGAGTGCACAAAACAATAGATAAGTCTGACAGAAATACATAAATCATGGGATAATACATGTCACAAAATACAATATAAGTCTAAAAAAAATAAACAAGGCAAATCATGGAGATGGATAAGGTATCGGTCCTCCCTGAGGTAGTGGTCCGTCCTGAGCTACACGTAATGATCGAAAAATCTCAATGTACTCATCGTCCTCCTCATTTGCACCGTGACGCTGCAAGTAGCGATGAAGCTCACCTGATATGTATGCTAACCTCTCGTCTTCTGGTCCCTCGACATAAACAGGCACTGGGATCTCTCTCACCTCATTTTGTGGCGGTGCTACCAATCGAGGATGTGACACCATATAATACCAACCCAAATACTCATCAACTACATCATAAGGTCGGACAGCAAAAACTGCATCACGAATAACATCCAAAACCCCTGAACATAACTTAACCAGTCTACATCCACATCAAGAGACTCAAAAGCAGGAGGATGGCGGGGTATGTATTGTCTGTATCCAAACTGACACAAACATTTGTCGGGTAGATATAGCATTATTGTACCATACCATTTTAGACCACCCTTGTATAGACATATATCATCAAATGGACGTATATATCGGTGATCCTCAAAAGGACGCCAAATGACATCATCCGGTGTCAATGCATCTAAATGCACCCTATGTTGCTCGACCTTTGTAGTGGATTTCCTGTAACACCACTTCATCGCCCTCGGAAGTGGACTACCTACACCGCAAATCCCAGATAGACCTCTTTTCCCAATAGAGGAAAAATACTCGTGGATCCAGCACTGTTACACACCATGAATAATATAAATAAAATTCATAAATAACTAAAGATAAATATATATATATATATATATATATATGTGTATATATGTATATATATTATACCTGTAATAGAGAGGCATATCCACCCAACTATTTGCAAGAATAGAAAGAAGCATCACCTAAATAGCGGTAAAGATTAACCAGTGTCGCAGCTCCCCAACAGTATCTACCACATCCATCCAAATCCCTAAATAATAATAAATACTTTGTCTTCACCAGAGTAAAGGTCTTATCGGTCATAATGGTGCAACCCAATAACAACATCATGTATGCTCTGGCAGCACAATCAAACCTGTTAGCAGCCCGCTGACGCTCAAAAATAATCTTTAACCAATCCAATCTGTAGTAAGGACCTCTACAAAATTGGACTTCCTCAGCAATCTCCTCCAACGAAACTCCCATAAGATCAATCGCTAATCTAATAGCATCATTATCAGTAAACCCTTCTGCATGGTCAACCAAGTCACCCCTAATCGGCACGTGGAGAAGACATGAAACATCGTTTAAAGTAATGGTCATCTCACCAAATGGCATGTGAAATGACGATGTCTCAGGATGCCATCGCTCTACAAATGTCGAGGCTAGATGTTGGTCAATCCTCGACAAACTAGTTCTTTGAAGAGATGATAGACCAGAATTTAACAACCAGTTCTCTATAATAGGGGGCAGCATGTGTGGAACCCAACCGATCAATTTGCTGCCATGTGCGGCAACCTTTAATTCTTTTTTAGGATGTCTCTCCTGAAAATAATTTATACCAAACATGTTATAAAATATATAAATTTTAACAAATAAAAATTATTCAAAATAAAATGATAATGATTAACTTACCTCGCCAAACCAAAGATGATGAACAACGTGACCATCATATCTGATTAAAAGAGAAGTATCGGTGGGTCCTCCTGGAAAAGGTGGATGCACCTGATCCCCTACAGGCGCCTGATGTCCCTCGGCATCGTTTGCTTCACGGCGACGTTGTCGTTCCTCTATTCTTCTATGCACATTATTGTCACCCGCCGCGCCTCCTCGTCTGCGAACCACTGGAAAAAAAAGAGTCAAAAAATGGATAACCCAAACTGGCATTTTCTGAAATACGCAGCAGTAAACCGGATAACCCAAGCAGTGGTTATCCGGGGTGAACGGAAGCAAACCGGATAACCCTGGGACACTAGATCCGGAGTGTTAAACCCTTCACCGGATAACCCCTACACGTTAAATCCAGGGTGTTTTAAAAGTTTCAAAAACACACCGGATAACCTGTTAACGTGTTATCCGGTTTGTATAATTTCATTTATGCATAAATCGGAAAACTTACTCTTGTGTTCTCCGGAGTGTAAAGTAAAAACTGGATGTAAGCTTCTTGGGTTCTCCGGTTTGTCAAAAAAAGTCTCTTTCTCTCGTTTTACAGAAGTTAAAATAGTAAAAGTGAAAAAAAATTAGGTGATTAGTATTTATACAAGGGCAATTTCGTCCAAAAATCAAAATTGTAGGGGTATGGGAATAAATATAGGGGTATAGGGTAAAATTTTCCTCAACACACTTAGATATCAAATTCTTTTCGGCCTGTCCTATTTTTTATGGAACCTATAATCTTAAAAAAAAAAAATAGTTCAAAATAAATTTATGGGTTAAATATGTTTTTGGTCTCTATAAATATTTTTATTTTTATTTTTAGTCCCTATTAAAAAAATAATATTTTTTAATATTTACAAAGTTATTATGTACGTGGTTTTAGTTCTTCCTGTTAAATCAATGTGTATTTTTAATTGATTATTTTGCACATATCTTTATAACGTTATAAAAAGTTTCTCAGAAAAAAATGAACTCAAAATTTGATTTCTAAGTTGAGGTTTTCATTACTTTTATCTTTATTTTTAAAATTTAAAAAATTCATATTTAATTCTTCTCATTTTAAAAAATTATAAAATTTAATAAGAAAATATTTTATAGTATTCTAAACATGCATGAAAAAAATATTCAAAAATTTAAGGATAATTAAACAACTTTCAAAATTTTAGAAAATAGCAGGGACTAAAATTGTATGCATAAAAAAGGGCGCAGGGTCAAATTCCTCTTCTTCGACTACACATACAGGATGTTCAAAGTTGGAAAAGGGCGCATGGTCATGTTTTCAATGGTTTTATGAATTAATCTGCACATATGATTATGATAGATTTTAGAAACTGACACATGTGACAAGTGATTATGCAGATTCAATTCAATTATTATTTTTTTGTGAAAGGTTTTTTCTGATTACCATTTTTCAAGAAAAAGCAGAAAATAAAAGACACAATTTGGAATGAAAAACAAACATTTATTAATGATCTTAAATTTCAAAACAAACAGATTTTGCCCGTACAACATCACTTTCACCTTGGAAAGAGTGAAAGGATCATTATTTGAAAATTTAAACAAGCAAAAGTGAATTACTTAGACACGTGAGTGCAAGTGGGGATGTCAATAGTAGTCTAATTACAAACTCTGGTTCCATGCGTCACAAAGGTGTGCATTTCCTGCTCTGGTCCATCTTCAACAATGGAATTGATTCTTGGAACAGTACGATCCAGATAACCAGCACTTCGGAAAACATCTGGATATTTGGAAGCAACAAGTCCTGACTTCGGCATTTCTCTTCTGATCTTCGTGGAAAAGCCTAAACCAAAACCACTCATATTCACCTTTGGCTCAATAACATGTCCCCAAACATTTCTAGAACCTATCTGAACCACGTTACGAGCATCCTTAAACGAAGCAATAGAGTCTTCACTCCTTTGGACACTATCAATAGATAAAGCTTGAAACTGCGTTCCAACAGCGGCTTCATCGATTTCTACTATGGATAAAAAAGATAAATGAGAGACTATCATAGCTTGTTCTCCTTCCACAATAATCATAGTTCCTTCACGGACAAACTTCAATTTCTGATGGAGGGTCGAAGTCACAGCACCCGCTTCATGAATCCAAGGTCGTCCAATCAAACAACTATAAGCAGGAAATATATCCATCACCTAGAAGGTAATTTGAAATAGATGTGGGCCAATATGAATAGGTAAATCCACTTCCCCAATAACTCATTTACGAGAACCATCAAACGCCTTCATAATGATACCACTAGGACGCATCAGCGGAGCTTGATATTTAAGCTTTGAAAGAGTACTTTTGGGAATAACATTCAGCGCAGAACCATTATCAATAAGCACGTTGGACAATGCGTCATTCTTGCAATTCATGGAAATGTGCAAAGCCATATTGTGATTCCTTCCTTCAGCGGGTAACTCTTTATCACTGAAACTCTGATTATTGCAAGCTGTGATATTTCTAACAACACTATTAAAAGTTTCCAAAAGCACATCATAATCAACAAACGCTTGATCCAAAACCTTCATTAGAGACTCTCTATGAGCAGAAGAATTCATCAACAAATCCAAGATTGAAATCTTTGACGGAGTCTGCAATAATTGCTCAACGATCTTATAATGACTCATCTTGATAATCTTCAACAAATCATCTACTTCTTTCTCTTAAGCTACCCCACTAGCCTTCCCTTCAATCTTCTTGGGTATAACACTAGTTTCCACAATCTTCTTACCATCATCAACCAACTTTAGAAATACAGGAGCAAACACACGACCACTTCTGGTCATGGACTAGCATCAACAATATTTCCTACTTGAGGCAATGGTTGAATCAGAATTTCAACATCTTCTTCTAGAATGGTGGCATTGTACTTCTATGGCACAACCTTGTTGGAACCATATGGGACATTTTCAGGTAAGCTGATAACCAAAGGAGTAACTGGAGGCTTGCTGTGATAGGTCACTTCCACAGGAGTGGGAATATCAAAGTGTGGCACAATGACATTTACATTTGCTTCTTCACCAGACTCATCAGCGGAGAAATACTCATCAGTAGAAACATATTCATTATCAGATTCTTCAGACAAACCTTCGATCATATTAACACCGTTGTTGAAACCAACTCTGCTAACTACAATTTGAATAATGCCTTCATCTAGTAGACGTTGAATATCTCTTTTCACAACATCATAACCACGATGATATATGCTAGATACCGAGCATTCACTATATTAGTGCACCTCTTGCCCTTCAATGAAATTGAACTCGGCGTGCAAATTCACCAAATCAGCATTAGTTTCATTCACATCACGAATTTGGATTTCTCTAGGAGGACCATAAACAACATTCACTTCAACTTCAGGCTCATCCTTCAACCTGATGATCTGAATAAGGTTCCTGCCCATCATATCTTACAGATCACTCTTTATCTTATCACAACCACGGGTATCATTATTGCACACATTACTACAGAAAACCACATGCATCTTCACAAGATCTCCAATGATCAAATTCACATCATAAACCCTGATTTCTCCATCAATTATACACAACATTTCCATGCTTGGGGAACATATTTTCTTGCACATTAGGACCCATGTCCTTGAAAGACAACAAACCAGATCTAAAAATCTTTTGCACTTCTGACTTTAATGGGTAGCAATTCTCAATATTGTGCCCTGTAACTCCTTGGTGGTATGCACATGTCTGATCAGTCTTGTAATAGCATGACAAAGGATTCGGAACAGCTGGAGGATCCCTTGGTTGCACCAAGTGCCTCTGAATCAATGTTGGATACAACTCTGCATAAGTCATCGGAATCGGATCAAACGATTCTGTGTTTGGGCCTTGCCCTTGCTGGGATGCTTCATTATAAGGGATATTAGTTGGAGTTGTAGCAACAACAGGGGTAACAACAGCAACTTATTGGTTCTGAGAACGCTTACTAGGGAACCTAGTTCTTCTCGCTTGCACAACAACATTAACATCTTCCTTCTTTTTCGAGAATCCAAATGATGGTTTCTTAACCCCACTTGATCCTTCTTCTTTCGACAATCGTCCCTCTCGGACAACCTCTTCTAGACGGACTCCCATGCTTACCATTTCTGCAAAATCATTAGGTGCACTAGCCACCATCTTCCTATAATAGAAGGGACCCAAAGTCTTCAGGAAAACTTTGGTCATCTCTTGCTCACTTAAGGGAGGTATAACCTATGCATCAAGTTCACGCTATCGCTGAGCATACTCTTTGAAGGATTTCTTATCTTTTTAAACCATTGACCTTAACTGATCATAGTCGGGGGCCATGTACATATTGTAATTGTAATGCTTCACAAAAGCTTCACCCAAATCATTGAAGGTATGGATGTCACTGTTGTCTAGATTCATGTACCACCTCAAAGCTGCACCCGTCAAACTATCTTGGAAGAAATGAATGAGCAGACGCTAGTCTTCATTGTGAGTGGATATACTTCTCAAATACATCATCAAATGGTCACGAGGACAAGAATTGCCCTTATATTTCTCAAACTCTGGAACCTTGAATTTAGCAGGCACTTTCACACTGGGAACTGAGCACAGTTCATTGACATTGTCACCAAAAGCACTTTCCCTTTAAGGGCTTTCAGCTATTTCTGCATCTTGTCAAACTGTTCCTGGAAACCATCCATTTGATCATAGAAGTCTAAGATTTCACTTGGATGAGGGAATGGATTGTCAGATTCTTTGTTGAAAACAGAAGTAGAATGCACCATAGGAGGTGAGAAAACACTAACTGGTTAGGCCAAGGAGGTCACTTGAGTAGCATGATTGTAACCTTCAAGCATGAAATTCTCTAGCATTCTCCAAGGATAACCAGGAGGCATACGATGCTGGACGGTAGAAACCACTGGCATAGTAGAAACATGAGCATCTTGAATTTCAAAGACAACATTTGTCGGTTGAGGTTGAATGATACGAGAAGAAGGCGAAGGAGGTAGTGGATGATTCTGAGCAGTCAAATTGGCCATACCGGTTCTCAAGGAGATAACCTCTTCGCGCAGCTCGTGATTCTCTTGCTCTAGATTTTTTATCTTCTTCTTGGAGTTGGCTCGAGTGTTATACTGATGCAACAACTTAAAGATTAAACGAAGCAGAGAAATGGATAAGACACTTGGGAAAGTATGAAAATGCAAGAATGTGTGTGTCATGATGCATGACATGTAATGCACATGATTTGTTTAATATTTCTTTTTATTTGTATTATTCAAGGAACTTTATAAAGACAATTTAATTCGCAAATATCGAAGTATAACACATTTGAAATATTGAAATAAACTTATATCATTAATAAAATATTTTGAGGATTACAACTCTTCAATACATGTTTCAATGATCCCAAGTACAATAGAGAGCATAATATAGAAACTAAAAGTCCTATGGAACCAAATCTATAGTAGACCCGTCATCAGATGACCTTTTCCTCTTAAGCTTCCTAATCTCTTCCTCCAGTTGCTCGTTCTCCAACACGTACCTGTCAAAATAACTTTTCCAAGCACCAGACTCGAGATACGTATGAGAATGAACAGGAGCACTAAGAACTGGGTGAAAACACTGGAAGAAAGTAAATCCTCCTACTTCTCCATCATATCTACAACACGACCCTCAAGAATCTCAATCAAATCATCCTTTTCCTTCAACTCTATTGCATGAGACATCTTCAAGGTATGATACTTGTTCTTCCAAGCTTCCTTCTCTTGTTGCATCCTAACCAAAATAATCTTAAGATCCTCTATGCATTATGAACCCTGAGTAGTAGTTAAGAACAAATCAGCAAGAGGTTCCTCACGATAATATGGCATCTTCAAGTCAATAGCCTTTCCTTGAACCCATAGAAGATAAGGCTCCAAAGAAACAACTCCTATTTGACCTATATTTTCTTTTTCTTTCCTATGAATATGGCGTCAAGATTTCTCTATATCATTCCTAGCTGCATTGTGGTCTTCACCCTCTTTAAGAAAGAAGCCACTCACATGAATACTCTTAGGTTTATCCCTCATCGAATAACCAAACTGACGACGCGCAAGAATAGGATTGTAGCTAATACATCCTTTTGTACCAAGAAGAGGCACAAGAAGAGGAATTTGAAATTACCTATTTTGGAGGACCTTGAATCTAGGCCCAGGGACCAATGGCCAAGTTCTAGGGGCATTATATAGATCCTCCCATATGTAAGTGGCATGTATTTAATATCCATCACTCACTCCTAAAACCCTGGACTTTCTATCGTGTATCTCTATGCAATTTTTCTTACTTGAGTATCAGAGTGCCTTGTAGGTACAAACAAAGTTATCTTCCCATTACAAGTTCTGATCACCGGTAAGATTAGCGGCGTCGTGTATAGGGAACTATTTTTCCATCTTTTTCCCAGAAATTGAAGATAAAAGCAAAATTTCAAGATTATGATCATGGGTGATCACGACGACAACCATTTCATTGGAAAACAGTCATCTCCCCCGTTCGCAAGACTGATAATGATGAAAGATGACCTCTCCTCGAGGACATCCCCTAAAAAAATATGGTTTCATGGCGTCTCCCTCCTATGTTAAAGTTGAAGATGAAGACATCCACTTATTGGAAACTATAAGGTCTAAGAGAACCCAAGAAGAAGCATCCACGACTCTCCAACTGGTTCCAGTTCCAGCCAACGCTGATCCAACCATTATAGCTCTGAGATATCAAGCTAATGCACCATATTATTGAATTTATCCTCGATAATTATCAAGAAGTCTTCTCGACCATACAGGTGCGGTTGAACAACTCTGTATAGGTTCTCAATTGTCTTAGTTCCTTATTCTCGCCCTTATCTGGGGTCGCATCATCTTCAAAGGCAACGACCTTATCCTCAAGCTCCTTCTTGTTATACTTCAATTTGGCCATTTCTTCAGTGTGTCTAGTCCACATTGTCTTTGTAACACGGTGGGAGAACTGACTTGTTTGTTTTGCATTTTATCGCAAATGTTGCGGATAACAAGAGTCGCCACCGACTTTTCTTTTATCCAATAAAGGAAAGGTGAAAAGAACAGGAAAAACCTTTTATCGATTCTGAGTACGGGAGGTAATTATGAAAAGGGAAGGTATTAGCACCCTTTCCATCCGCAGTTATCTACGGGCTCTTAATTGCTTAGCTCACCTTAGAAAAAATTGTTTTTTGTGTTGTGTGGTTTAAAGAGTATTTTTGAAAAGTATTTGAAAATTATTTCACTTTGACTTTGTAATGATTCTTGTGTCAGTCCTCAAGAATGTATATGAAGTGTTCGGAAATATTTGTTTGGAAAATGTTTAACTTTGTAATGGTTCTCGTTGGAATGTATACAAAGTGTTTGAAAAGTATTTGAAAATAAGTGTGAGGTGTGAAAAGTGATTTGTTTGATTGGAGCAAGCAATAGAGTCTTATTACCTACTCAGAATGGTCGTTTCTTGTTATTTTCCTTCTCCTTTAGGATAGTGCTATCAATACCATTAGTTGGTAGGTAACCCTATCTGTTGGATGTGAAGGGACAATCGTAGGGTCATCGTATGGTCATTGAAGGCAACATGTAAGGATACCTTTAGCAATTCGAAGGGACAATCATCACTTATTCGTAGGCAATAACCGAGGGACGAGATCATATATTCGTAGGCAACATCGAGGGTCATCAAGGGACTATGTTCTTTGTGATGATTTAATTGAGGGACTTTTGCTAATGGTACCCCTACGTTTGAGGGACATGACCATTTTATTCGTAAGGCAATAAGAGAGGACACCCTAAGGGTGTGAGTATAAAAAGTGTGTTAATTTCATATATGTTAATCTTGAATTAGGGTTTTCTACGTTGTTTTATGTCTTGTCATGCAATCCTATTAGCATACATCTAGGCAGTGTATATACAGTTTATAAGAGAGTGTGTGAACGTAAAGTCCTAAGTTATTACAGGGCTTTGGGACAGTCACATAATAGGAGGTGTAGAAAGTAAATTGCGAGAAATTAAATCTACGTTATTACAAAAATAACCTTGCAACCTAAACATCAATTTCTAGAATTTAATTGTGTATAGAGCGATAAATAAATGAAAGAAAAATATTTTTGATGTTAGTAAAAAGATTTTAGGTTAGTAATCCTAATTACTATAAAGAAAAATATTTTTTTGTGAATTTTATGGATTGATTTTAATTAAGAAAAACCCTAATTCTAACTAATTAGTATTTAATTAAGAAAATAATTTTAAATGTGAAGAAAAATCAAATGTTTTTGTGTCAAAACTTAAATAAAGGTTTTTAAACCTAAATCTATAATTAAAATATTTTTTAGGATTTTAAAAAATAGTTTTAGAATTATTTGAAAAGAAAATAAATTAGTTAGAAAATAAGAGAAATAGGAAGTTGTTAAAGAAACAATTATTTAAAAAATAGGATGGCCTTGCTGAGGTTTGAACCCATGTCCTTGGGGTTGTAGGTTCAAAATTCTACCACTATACCATTTGACCATGGTGACATATGCACGCCTCCAAAAATATATATCTGAAAACTGTGAAAAATCAGAAAATATGGAAAAGAGTTGCAAAAGGCAGGTTTGAACCAACGACTTGATAGGGGTAAGGGACTACGCGCGCATGCCTTACCGCTAGGGAAGCCATACATCCATTAACATTACCACAAACATTAATATATAAGTAAAAACAAATTTAGAAAATCAAATTAAAAAAACAAAACGCGCATTGTGGCCCTGGATGTTTGAATGGACGAGTTAGGGAGCGTCACCCCTAGGTCAAAAGGTCAAAGGCCAGAGGGACGCCGGAGCCCTAGCTCCGGTCGTCTTCCCCGGCGAGCTCGTTTTTGAAACTTGCAAAATAAAGAGAATCGAGGCAAGAGATTAAGGTTACCCCCCTAAATCGACCACTGCGAGTCGATTGGTGATGTTATTTCTCCCTGAAACTGCATGTAAATTGTGATTCGAAGCTTCACAGTTCTAAATCCCTAGCAATGACACGATACAATTTAAGCCCTAAAGCTTGTATCTAAGACGTCAAACCTATTCTAAACAACATCCTGAACATGAAAAAACACATCAAATACGTTTAATATGCATGAATTTATGAAATCGAAAATAGAAAAACTCACTAACCGGTGCAATCGAGAGAGGTGATTCTGGCTTGCTTCAGGATCGTATGAATGGTTGGATCGATTCCTGTACACCTCAGGAGAGTGAATAAGTGGTTGGTTTGGCTTGAGAGTGGCTGGAAATTGAGATTCTATCTTGCCTCAAAGTTGGAAAATTTGACAGCTTTGGCTACGGTTTTTTGAGCATGCAATTCGTCTCCTGATGGTCTGAGGTTGATGTGTATATATAGAAGAAGAAATTAGGTCAAGAATTATGTCAAAATATCTTGCATTGATTGGAAAATATTTGATTGAAGAATCAAATGCAATATTTCCAAAAATGGATCAATCTTCATGTCAATCACATCTTGCACGAAATTTCCAGCTATTTGGCCTTGCTTGGACCTCAAGAATGCTGAATAATAAGCCTTGCACGCCTCACTTCTTATTTTTGCATTTTATTTTATTTAAAATTGAATTTTAAGGGGCCAAAGCCTCCCTACAAGTCTTACACTCGAGGAGCCCCTTTGTATTAATCAGTCGGGCCTCCAACACGGGTTCCCCGTAGTGACCAAGGTTAAGTTCCCCAGTCTGAGTCACAAACTGGCAAGGACAAAGCCATCAACACTAGCTTGTGATAGTTGGCCCGATCATCTTCTTCCAACTGGCCAGGACGAACAAGTGTAATACGGTGAACTGACTTTGTAGGATTTTTGGTATCCAAATGTGCGGATAACAAGAGTCGCCACCGACTTTTATTTTTATCCAATTAAGGGAAGGTAAAAGTAACAGAAAAAGACCTTCGTTAGATTCTGAGTTCGGGAGAATGGTTATGAAAAGGGAAGGTATTAGCACCCCTTTCCATCCGTAGTTATCTACGGGCTCTTAGTTGCTCTAGATCACTTTTTAAAATTGCTTTCTGTGTGTTTGACAAAAATGTTTTGAAAAAGTCATTTCGCTTTGACTTTGTAATGATTCATGTAGGAATGTATACAAAGTGTTCGGAAATGTTTCGTTTTTGAAAAGAGTTTGAACTTTGAAAAAGAGTGTGTGGTGTGAAAAGCATTTTGATAGAGCAAGCAACTAAAAGTCTTATTACCTACTCAGAATTGGTCGTTTTGTTGTACTTCTACATTCCTTTAGAATAGCGCTAGCCATACCATTAGTTAGTAGGTAGCTCCATTCGTTGGATGTAAGCGGGACATTCGAAGGGACATCGGATGGTCATAGAAGGCAACTTGTAGGAAGTATCCTAGCACATTCGAAGGGACTATCATCATTTTTCGTAGGCGACAATCGAGGGTCAAGATCATGTATTCGGAGGCGACATCGTGGGTCTTATGATCTTTGTATCGAAGGGACTATGATGATTTGTTTGGAAGGCAAAGGTGCTAGAATACCTCTACGTTCGAGGGACATGACCATTTGTAATCGTAAGGCATCGAGAGAGAATTACCCTAAGGGGTGCGTGTGTGAAAGAAGTGTGTTGAATTCAGAATATATTATCTTGAAATTAGTGTGAGCTATGTCCAATTATTATCTTGCCATACACGCCTAATTACTAGCAATTGATAAGGGTGCGGAAAGTAAAATGCGGAATGTAAAGCGGGAATGTAAAGGTGCGGAAAGTAAAACCTACGCTATTACAAGGCTTTGGGGCAGATACATAATTTAAAATGCGAAAAATAAAGTCCTAAATTAAACTATTACATCCCATGAGCAATTACATTATTGGAAAATAAAATAATAAAATGATAAAGAGAAAATCATCTGAATCGGATCAACCTGTACAAAAGGAAGAAATCGGAAAATGCAATATGAATCGAACAAGAGAAAAAATGTTAGAAAAATGTAAGTTTTAATATGGGAAAAATATTATATGCTGGAAATAAGATAAATAAGCTAAAATAATTTTTTGGGATTTTTTGGAAAAGATTTAATAATTAAAATGCAATTAAAAGTGAATTAAATGCAAAATTATGAATAAAAATAAATATGTATGCAAAAATATATTTTTTAATTTTATAAATTAAATAAAGATTTTCAGAATGTAAATGTGAAAATAAAATATTTTTTGATAATTTTTTAATGCAGAATAAAAATTATGGAAAGGAATTAAAATAATATGAAAATATTGAAATATATTGGAAAACATGAAAATATGAGTTTTGTAAAAAGGAAGAGAACATTGGTCTTGCCAGGATTCGAACTGGAGACCTTGTGTTCAAACTTTGAAAACCAACGCGCTGACCAACTGAGCTGGCATGCCTTACTGTTTGGAAACGGAACGATTTGAAAATAACACGCGTCACTCATCAGCTTCCTCCCGCTCGCGCCAATTCATCATCTTCTTCGTTTCAAATATTCAAAAGCTTGCGTCGGCCTTCCTTCGACGCTACAAGCCCTGGCAAAATGGAAAACACAGTATACATAATATAAATGAAATCCAAGGCCATGGTTCGATTCAAGACATCGTTACGAATTCAATGGCATAGGTTTTATTGTCCAATTTTTCCTGTTTGAGGAAACCCTAATTCGAAACCAGAAAACCTAACTATGGCATAATACGATTCCGGCCATGGAAACTCAATTGGCTTGCCCAGAAAGCTTGCAAGCTTGATTCTAAACACAAACAAACAATCAAAACAAGTTAATAATGCATGAATATGAGAAATCGAAATTCGAAAATTCAAGAACAAACCAAACACGGATTGCTTGATTCTTGATGCTTTTTGGCAAAGTAAAGGTCTGATTCGCTTCAGGAGGTATCAAGGAACCTGTTGGACACCTTAAAAACGATTGAGAATGGCTGGAAGTAGGATTCCCACTTGCTTCAAGAACACAATTTTTTTGAATTAGGTTAGGGTTTCTAAAGGCAATTTTTTCCTCCTCTTGCAATTGGTATGCATCAAGTATATATGCTGGATGGATTTGGCATTGTTTTTGGAAAGATTTGATCAACAATCAATGGAAATCAATTTTGATTTTTTCATGAAATCAAATTTTCAAACTTTGGTCCAATTTCAATCTAATCTTCCCATATTTGATTCAATTTCGAAATTGCTGGCATTTATGGGTTAATTGGATCTCAAGCAAGCAATAAAAATCAATCTTTCAATTAATTTTGATTTTATATTTTATTTTTCAAATTAATTTGTATTTAAATGAATAAATTCCAAATTAAATAGGAAAATGAAATAGAAAATCGTGGCATTGGGCTTGGACATTCCTAATGACATGAGGAATAATTTTGGATGAAGAAAAAGTAGGCCCATTTGCAAAATATTTGATTTTTTGAAGTATCTCTCTTTGTGCATTCTTTCAAAATTGCCCAACTTGTGAATGGTGTATCTTGCTCAATTTTCCACATTTTTGAGTGTTCTTGGACTTTTTGGAAAGCTCTAAGAGTCCTCTGAACAATGTCTTTGGTCTCATCTCAATTGGAGTTACCATGCTCAATATATCTTCAAAACAAAAAGTTGACTTTTTGTTGACTTTGAAAATGACCTGTAATGTTTTGAGCTATACCTCTCAAATGAAGCATTTTTGGACATTCTTGTGAGACATGAAGTTGTAGAGAATTGAATTTCCTTCAAAATGAGCTTTGGTGGGAAAATTTCGAGAAAGTATGAGAAAGTTATGATCACCAAAGTTCAGCTTGACTTTTCACCTAGGAACCCTAATTTAGAAAGTTTGACTTTTGAGCAAATCTTGAGTTTTCTTGATGAATCATGATCAACCCTTGATCAAATGATGAATGTAACTTCAAAATGAGGATGTTGACCAAAAACTATGAAGTTTGACTGTATGTTGACCACAGTTGACTTTTTGTCCAATACAACTGATTTTCAACCATCTAAGCAATTGTCTGAGGAAACTTGACTTGTGAAGCTTGAAACTTGACATGGAGAATCTTTGAAGCATATGAGGAGGCATGAATACCATTGGAGATGTTGGAAGCTCATCTTGACTTGAGAGATACCAAACCCTAGTTTGGGTTGATTGTCTAGGAGAGAGTTTGTCTGATCAACTCTTGAGGAATCCTTGAGTATGGATGTATGAAATCTTTTGAGAAGATGGAGGGCAAATTTTGGGGTATGACACAAGCACATAGACTAAAGTTTTCTAAATCAACAGCTAGAAGCAAATACATACTAGACTTGATGCACTCTGATGTGTGGGAGTCATCGAAATGTCCATTGGAGGAGCAAAATATTTTGTATCATTCATTGATGATTACTCTAGGAGACTATGGGTGTACCCAATCAAGAAGAAGTCAGATGTGTATTCAGTATTCAAGGAGTTCAAAGCACAAGTGGAACTTGAAACTGGGAAAAGAATTAAGTCCTTGAGGACAGATAATGGAGGAGAATATACATATGGTGATTTCCTAACATTCTGCAAGCAAGAAGTTATTAAACGACAGTTTACTATTGCTCATACACCTCAACAGAATGGAGTAGCAAAGCGGATGAATAGAACTCTCTTGGAGAGGACGAGAGCTATGCTGAAAACAATAGGATTGGCAAAGTCTTTCTAGGCAGGAGTTGTCAAAACTGTCTATTACGTGATAAATCAATCGCCATCAACTACAATTGATTTAAAGACACCAATGGAGATGTGGAAGGGAAAACCAGGTGATTATTCTTCTTTTCATGTATTTGGATGTCCTGCGTATGTGATGTACAACTCCCGAGAAAGAACAAAGCTGGATCCAAAATCCAAGAAATGCATATTCTTGGGTTATGCTGACAATGTGAAGGGGTATCGTCTGTGGGATCCCGCTGCCCGCAAGATTATTGTTAGAAAAGATGTAGTCTTTGTAGAAAATGAACTACAAAAGGAGCACAAAGATGACAACACTATAAATGAGACTACTACAGTGGAGATGGAGGAAAAGTCAGGAGAAAATGATTCTTATGAAGCAGAGCCAGAGCTCAAAGAACAATAACCAAATGAGGTCAATAATGAAGATCCCAGAAGAACAACACGTCAGATAAGAAAACCATTCTGGCAATCAGAATATGTGATGGCAAGTCATGATGCATATTGTCTTTTATCAGAAGATGGAGAACCATCAACCTTTCACGAGGCATTAAATGGTTTGGATGCTTCTCTGTGGATGGCAGCAATGTAGGAGGAAATTGAAGCCTTACATAGAAATAACACATGGGAACTTATTAAACTTCCTAAAGGTCGAAAAGCCATCGGCCATAAATGGGTGTTCAAAATTAAGCCAGATGGCAACGATCAGGTGGAACGATATCGTGCAAGATTGGTGGTCAAAGGATATGCTCAAAAAGAAGGTATTGATTTCAATGAAATATTTTCTCCAGTGGTAAGACTCACCACAATTAGAGTGGTCTTGGCAATGTGTGCAGCATTTGATCTACATCTTAAGCAGCTTGATGTAAAGACTGCATTTCTTCATGGAGAACTTGAAGAGGAAATATATATGCTCCAACCTGAAGGCTTTGAAGAACAAGGAAAAGAAAACTTGGTTGGTAGGTTGACCAAATCTCTGTACGGTTAAAAGCAGGCGCCAAGGTGTTGGTACAAGAGATTTGATTCGTTCATCATGAGCCTTGGATACAACAGATTAAGTTCAGACCATTGTATGTATTACAAAAGGTTTGATGATAATAATGATTTTATAATTTTTTTGTTGTATGTGAATGACATGTTGGTGGTAGGACCCAACAAAGATCGAGTCCAAGAATTAAAGGCATTATTGGCTAGGGAGTTTGATATAAAGGACTTGGGACCAGCAAACGAGAATTTAGGGATGTAAATTCACCGAGACAGAGAAGATAGAAGGATTTGGCTTTCTCAGAAGAATTATCTTCAGAAAGTCTTGCGTAGCTTCAACACGCAAGACTGTAAGCCAATATCTACCCCACTTCTTGTTAATCATAAATTATCCTCAAGTATGAATCCTAGCAATGAAGTGGAGAGGATGTAAATGTCTCGAGTACTGTATGCATCAGCGGTGGGAAGCCTTATGTATGCTATGATATGTACTATACCAGATATTGCGCAAGCAATTGGAACGGTCAGTCGGTTTATGATAGATCCAGGTAATGAGCACTGGAATGTTGTTAAAGAATCTTTAGATACATTAAAGGAACCTCAGATGCAACATTGTGTTATGGGGGATCAAAATTCACTATCAAAGGCTATGTTGATTCAGATTTTGCAGGCGATCTTGATAAAAGAAAATATACTATTGGCTATGTGTTCACACTTACAGGGGGAGCGGTAAGCTGGTTATACAAATTATAGACTGTTGTAGTTTTGTCTACTACAAAAGCCGAATACATGGCCGCTACCCAAGCATGTAAGGAATAAATTTGGATTCAAAGGTTATTGGAAGAACTCGGGCATGAGCAACAAAATATTACTGTGTATTATGACAATTAGAGTGCCTTGCACATTGCAAGAAATCCATCTTTTCATTCTAGGACAAAACACATAGGAGTTCAATATCATTTTGTCAGAGAGGTAGTAGAAGAAGGAAGTGTGGATATGCAGAAAATTCACACCAATGATAATCCAGCAGATGCAATGACAAAACTGATCAACTCTGATAAGTTTGAATGGTGTAGGTCTTCCTTGTAGATGCATGATCGAGTTTTCATGATGTCAAAACCCCTGGAAAATCATGTGTATGCGACAAGGCTGGTTGATGAGGAAAAACAAAGAATCCATAAAAAGGCCAGATGCATCGACGCAAGTACCTCTTCGGTCGACGCATGCTAAAGGGAAACACCCTGGATGTTACGTGTCGACGCTTGAGTCGACACATACGTAAATGAAGTCTGGGAGCTAAAATCCAAAAGACTGCATCGACGCATCCCCCTGGTGTCGTCGACGCATCCTACATTGAAGGCCCAACGTGTTGGCTCTAGATGTTACGCGTCGACCCTCCCTCTTGGAGCGGTCGATGCATCCCCCTACTGTAGCATTTAATTAAATTTTTCGGCCTCATTTTTATTCATTAATTCTAACACATGTAAATAGATTTCATTTGTCATTTGAGTTTTTTTTTTAACAAGAATAAAGTGAAAGATACACATAGAGAGCACTTCATCTTCAACATTCCTTCTTCAAATTCAACTTCTCCAAAAATCAAAGTAGTTGAATATAAGATCTGAGAATTGTTGATAATAAACGAATTGAAGAATTCCTTCATATTTAGGTTGTGTTTTGCGGGATCTATCTTGAATAAAACCGTTAGGGTTTTGTCCTCCTAGATCCGGATCAGTGCGGGGGTTTTTGGTACTAATATTTGCTTTACAAGATTCAGCCGAGTGAAGCATCAAGGAGCAGTGGGTTCGCTTGATTTTGTCATGGTAACCGGAGGATCTTGAAGGAAGTGTTATGGTTCGATCTTGTTCGATTGATATCAGCCTAGAGAAAGAAATTCTATAGCAAATTGGTAGAGATTTCAAGTATCGTTGATCGAAGGCGTACTCGAAGTGATTGAAGCTTGGTTTGTCTCGAACCAATGATCGTGAAGAAGATAGGTCCATCATCATAAATTGAATTGTGTGAAAAGGGAACTATTTCTTCACTTGTTACAATTTGCAATTTAATGAAAAACTTCTCAACTCTAAATTTTAGAGTTGGGGGAAGACGTACACCACGCGAGGATGAAAGGTGGAACTGCCTTAACAAATTCTCGTGTTCTTTTTCGCATTTACTTTCATTACTTGATTGATCATATTTGTTTGCATAAACTGAATTTGTGTTGTGTCGAGATTTAACAAACACGTACGTAACTATTTGTTTGATTGTTACGTGACTATAATTGACAACGCAAATTTGTTAATGCAACACTTGTGAACTTTGCTTACAAGGTGTTTGATAAATTGTCTCATCCACAAATTGCTTATTGTTGTTAAGTTTGTTTCTTGCTATTTCACATTGGAAGTATTTGACACTTAAGGTGATAGCTAAGACGATTAATAAAGTGTATTCAAAGTGCTTTGATTAAAGCTATTTTTCTCACGTTTTCTTAATAATACACATATCTGATCTTCTCAATAGTGGATCGTTTAGACGATTGAAAATCCAGGACACCCTCGTTATAAAATCTTTAAACTCGCAACTTTTAAAAACCCGATCTATTCAACCCCCCCTTCTAGATCGAGCACATCGTCTAACATTCCTATGGCCTATTAGAAGCATAATCAACATGAAGTTGGCAAGGTAGAGAAAATTTTGCAAGATCACAAGTGACTTTAAGTGGGAGATTGTCAAATATTATGATCAAGTGTTCAAAGATTATGATAAAGGATAATGATTAAATAAAGTCACAATTTGTTTATCAAAGAAATCATGTGACAAAGAAATTATGTGAGTCAAAGAAGTCATATGAGTCCAAGAAATCATATGGTCAAGGAAATCATATGGTTAAAGAAATCATGTGAGTCAAAGTAATCATGTGGTTCAAAGATATCATTGTGTCAAAGAAAGCATGTGAACACCCATGATTTTGCACCCATGATTTTGTGAATCTTCCATGGTTTTATAAAGATAATCACCTATAAATAGATGTGCATTTCTCATTTGTAACATACCACAAAATAGCATTACAATAGTAACTAAGAAGAAAAATAAGAGAGAAAAGAAAATATTGTATTCTCTTGTAAGGTTCTTTTAGTGAGTGTTCTCCTATTACAAGAGAGAGTGTAATTTGTTCTCTCCTTGTATTTAGAGAGAACTGTTGTAACTTCTTCCACTTAGTGAAAATCTTTTTTACCGATACCCGTGATTTTTTCTTTATTTGTTGAGGATTTTAACGTAAATATTGTATGTCAATTTCTGCTTAATCTCTTATTTTGAATTATGTAATATTTATCTTTGATATCGTAATAGAATTGACTCAAAAAGTCTTTGTTATCAACCTTAAACTATTTATTCGTCGCTAATATGTAATAAATTTAAACAACTATGATTATTTTATGGAATGTTTATCTATAGAAATTGAATTTCTTAACTGAAGTCAAGGTCACAGCCTATTGAGAGATAGAACAAACAAAGCCATCAAAGAAGAGGTCAAAAACAATAGTACTTCTTTACCACAGCTTATGGTGAAATGACACCTATACTATTTCAGGCCCATGTATGAAAGTGACATTACTTTGTTTCCATCTTTTTCTCCAATGTGTCTCTTTCTTGTTTCCATTTCTTGACGCAAAATAGCTTTTTCGATAAAATCTCATAGCAATTTATTTATTTATGATATACAAATAACTAAGTATTTTTATCAACAAACTTTCAACATAAATTTTAAAAAATAAAAATATCTTCCCTATGTGGTGGACTAGTGGCCAAATGGCATCATAAATATCATTAGACATAACACAAGTGGATCAATTATGTAACAATGCCAATTCTACATCTCTAAATTACGTAATTATATCGTTAAAGAGTTCCCCTAAAACAGATACAAATGTGACACATGACATGATCTTGTCCTAGTCATGTTATATATTTATAATTATAAATTAAAAATATAATATTCAACGACTCTATCAAAGAGAGAGCTAAATATATGGGCAAGATACTCGAACCGACATGGGTTTTGAATTATTTGTCTTTCAGATCATAAATTATGCGGGTTACAAATAATTTTTAGATTTAAATTTAAATTTATTTCTTATATAATTATCCATAACAATATTTTAATAAAAAAATATATACTTGCTAGATACAAAAAATATTACAAATAATACTTACATTGATCGGAATATAAAAATAAAAATTTAATAAAAAAAAAATTAAAAAAAAAATTGACACACAAATAAAAAAAAAAATTAAATGAACGAATAATTCTCTTACTTTTGGTAATTGAATTTAATTTGTATACGAGTATGTATGTAAAGAAATACACGGTACATGTTCATAAAAGCACAAATAAAATTTAATACACTTATTTTAATAAGACCGATGCCTAATTGATTAAAAGTAACAGACCAATCTGCATACACAGGTCCACTCTCCAGTGTAAAAATAATTCAACAGACAACACAGACATGATCACATGACAAGTAACTGCAAATCTTGTCTTTCTCTTTTGTATTTTATTTCTCAAATTGTATAGTACAAAGAAATATAAACAAAATGCATCAAGCAAATAATTTTCCCATACCACAAACTTACACTTTTCGAGACAAATCATATACTCACTCACTTTACTTATTTATGTATAAAAAATAATATTTACTATTAACAAACCCAAAATCATCAATCAATGTAATGCTTCTTCATGCTCAAGCAATATTAATATTAATTAATGAAATTAATGATAACATTTACTAACATCAACATATGATAATGACATCTTCTCTTTTTCTTCAACGGCATTTGGTACCTTACCTTGAACTTGTTCACCTTAATTCACTTTGCTTATTACCCAAAGTAACTTATTATTCCTTCACTTTTTCACTTTCTTTGTAACTTGCTGCTCAAGCATGCACTTAGTTACCTTGTTTAACCATAATGGAATCATCTGCTACTCTTCCCGAACTTCGGCCGCCTAATTTTCCGAAGCTTACGCTAGATAGTCCTTTGAAGCTGCTACTACCGCTGTCGTTTATGTTTCGGAGTTTTCTTGACTTGTTTATCTTTGAAGAATTGTTGTCTACATTGTCTTGATCGGTTTCGTAGTGAGTTTCTATTTTTGTGATGACCATGAGTCGAGAAATGTTGCTTCGGCAAAATGGACAAACGGGCGGTGTGATGGACGCGGTTGTTGGGTTCGGTTTGTTGTAGCAACATAGGGCTAATGTGCATTGTGCACACATTTGGTGACCACAGTTTTGAACTTCAATTGTGCATACTTGCTCAAAGCATATGCAACATAACTCTGACTCACTAACCTGCATAATATCACATTTCAGCATTATGATTAATTCAATAACAAAACACGAGAATTTGGTGCGAATGTATTCACGCAGACGGGCAGAGAGTGTCCAATTACCTCGGAGATATTGTCATCTGCACACTCGGAATGTGATGGAGACGGAAGAGAGTAACCGCTGCCTTTCAATATGTTTTTCTCCCTTTCTTTGTTTGCGTCCATCAAGGCTTGTTCTAACAAGGCTTTGGCGTCCGCCTTAAGTTCACTGATGAACTTCAATGGAGATGGCCAAACAAGAGGCTCAGCAGATGTAGGATTTAGCAACGATGCGCATGATCCGTGTCTGTGTTTCATAGCAACCATATACGGTATCTGTCTGCATAAACACACCAAACAGCATAAAGATAAATCAATGATGAAGAAAAGAAAAACACATTAACAAGTCTCAAACTCAAACAAAAATTGAGCCGTTCGAAGAAACTGTGTTGAAAAACGGAACCATACCCTGATGAATCGCGTTGAACACGATCAGCGCCCCATGCTAACAATTCGCGAATGCAATCAAGAGATCCCCCTCTAGCAGCTAGATGAAGTGGAGTACTACCAGGATAGCTACACATAGAAATTGATTAGTCCACAAAGCAAAAGAAAACAAACATAAGATTCAAGCCATTAACCATAGAAATTTGACAAATCAATACCCATATCTACCAGTTGAAGCACAAACAAGAGCTCCACTGTCTAATAAAATATGTACACATTCAGGCCTTCTTTGTCGAGCCGCCAAATGCAATGGCGTCGCACCCTTTCCGTCTCTAACATTCACAAAACGAACAAAACCCCTACAACCAACACAAAAACATTCAAAATTACTAATAAAAAACCATAACAACGTAACTTCAAAGTCAATCCAGGAAAACGGGACAAACCAAGAAGCAGCCACAGAACTTGATTGAGCAGATGAAAGAATAGCTTGAAGGCAAGAAAAATGGCCATAATAAGCAGCATAGTGTAAACAGGTTCTTCCATTAACCGTATCAAACATCAAAACCTGAAAATTTATCATAACTATCACAAATCAATTTTCTAAATCCACCCATAGATTAAAGAAAGAAACACTTAACAATGAAAATTTCCAAATTACATTAGCACCAGCTTCAAGGAGCTTCTCCACACAAGCAATCCTTCCATGCATTGCAGCCAACATAAGAGGAGTCTAAACCATTCACATCACAACAAACCAAAAAAAAACTAAGCAAAGATAACATTTTTACAATCAAAAACAAAAACCCAAATGCCAAAAAGCACAATGCTCAAAAAGGAACAACAATTTACCTGTTTTTGCCGATTTAAAACATCTGGGCTAACAGATCCGTGTAAAAGCCTCGACAGAATCTGAATGTTAAAAAGAACAACCTTAAAAAAACATAGCAAAAAGTGAAAACTGATAAACTATTTTTGTTAGAAAGATAAAAAGAACAACAAACCTCGATCTGGCCATTAGCAGCAGCAATATGAAGAGGTGAAAACCGATCATAGAGAGTTGTTTGATGAAAAAGAGACGGGTCTTGTTGCAACAGAGCTGTTACAGCTTCAAGATTACCTTGTTGCACGGCTGTGAAGAGACCATGATCATGGTTGGAACCTCTGCAACTAAGGTTTTGACCCATTGATGTTTTGTTACAGGTGAAGTGGGTGAACTTCACCTTGGTTTGATTGGTGAATGATAAATAAATGAATGAAGTGTTTTTGTTTTATAATAAAGTTGTAACTGTGTGTTGTGTCGTGTGAATGAGAAGATATTAATGTTGGTTAATGGTTATAGTTGGAAAAAAATGTGAAATGTCACAAGAGAGAGAATGGAAAAAGAGGTAGAGATGGTAGCTGACTGTGTCAGTGAATACTCAATAGTTGTTGTGCTTGTGAGTATGACTGGTTAGGGTATCTACTTAGATTCTGTATTAAGCTTTGTGAAGTTAGCCCCACAAACCAGATATTACCTTCAATTAATGTTTGAGTAAAGTTTGTATCTTCACAAAAATAATGACAAGTTGGAAAGCTTAAAAATGACATCTAAAGAGATCTTTCTATAGTTATATCATACAACAATGAAATTAAAGAAAGATGGTGGAGTTGGAAAATCTAGTATATCAAGGAGAATTTCTTTTGACACCTATTGTTGTGATATACTACTGAAAATCTCAAAATATTATTCGTAAGTGTATTTGCGAATTTACTTTTTAGAGTATTTTGTAAATGTACTTGCAAATTCACTTGATTTTTTTAAAATCAAGTGAATTTGCAAGTGCACTTGCGAAACACCCTGAAAGGTGAATTCGCAAGTGCACTTATATTTCCAATTAGAATGCTGCATGGTCACCTATCCACACTATTTCATCTATTTTCACTTTCTCTAACAAAAAAAAAAACAAACTTCCCCTTATCTAAATAAAATTTTCGTCTCCTAATTAAGTTTCAAGTGTTTGAGACTAGCAAAGTGAGCATTGGAAGCTGCAATTTGAGGTAAACTTTCATCCCTTCAATCTACATTTGTTGCATTGTAATTGTTTTGCTGTTGAAGAAAAAGCGTCACTTCGCAAGTGCACTTGCGAAATCCACCTGCAAAAATTCGCAAATGCACTTGCAAAATAATGTCTGATGCAGAAACAGAATTCTGTTTTAACAGAATTCATGTTTTTTTTTTATATTTTAGGTATGGTGCAGCTCGACAACATTATCAAAGCTATTGTGAAGGTTCCGATTCTGGAAAAAGTCAATATAGACAATAAGCCGATTGTGGTGAAAGAAGTTGATAAAACGATTAATGTTGTGATAGATCATGGAAATAAATTTCCAAATGTCAAAACTTTCACCACTTGTCAACATATGTTTGATTATGTTCGAGTGGAAGCTAGCAAACTTAGTTTTGGCGTTGTGATTGTGAGGTCCGACAATGAGACTAGTAATCGGAAACCATTTGTTGTTTTGACATGCGAGAGAAGTGGAACATACGTTCCAAAAATTCGCAAGATAAAACACGAAGACACGAGTTCGAGGAAATGTGGGTGTCCGTTCAAATTACGCCGTTATTGTAGGATGAATAATTTATGGCAGTTTAGTGCCATGTTTCGATAAATTGAAAAGGTCTAAAGGTAATAACCCTAGACCATCTAGAAAATTAAACAAATGGGACCCAAGAGAATCTGGGTATCAAAGGTGAAACCTTAGTATATTTTGTAGGTTTGCTTTGCAGCTTGATGTCTTAGCCAATATTAATTTAATGTGTGCAAAGAAAAAAAGGAATACTCTTAAGTATACAATGATTTAAAGTATTTTATCTAACAAGGTATAATTGTGGTGAATATCAGCAAAGATTGTCAAAGCAAATGTTTTTTGACAATGTCTTAATGTCTATGTTCCTTAGTAATCAATCAAATAACCTCATTGCAAGTTAAATGGATATATTTGTAATGGTTTCATCCATCTCGTTGTTCTTAAAAAATCTCGCATCCAACAATATGTAGAGGAGGATATACCATAATATGAATGGTGTTCCCTTTAAGGGAAATCTCTTATTTGAGGTAGTATGTTATTTTAAAGTTGAAATGATCAGAAAAATTCGATTAATCTTTTTAAATAGTGTTTTTAGTTGTTCCCATCTTAATAAATTATATTTCCCAACCAAAAATATAATTTTCTAAGTGTTTATTGAAAAGGAGTGCCAATAAAGATGAATAAGGTGCAAAAAAGTAGTAAATCTAGTACAAGGCCTAAAATGCACCAAGGAGGCTCACTTACGTAAGCCTAAACGATTAGAACTTTATGGAAATTTATTGGAGAATCATGGTTCACATATTTTCATATCATATCCAAGCTAAATGTATGCTCCAAGGCAATCAAATCTCAGCGTTGACGACGAAAGATCAAAATTAGAAAGATTTGGTAAATCAATCAATTGGAGCCCTTGACCAATTGATTGACACACTCAATTTGGAAATATTTCAATTTGATTTTCAGTCATCATAATCTCTATTGATTTCTTTCCATAAATACACGATTAAAATGTCAAACGACACACTATAAATAAGCATGCTCTCTCACAATCTCTTGCACCTCAATTTCATCTCTTCTAGCATATTTCTTAAGTTCTCTTGTTGTAAACATCATAATGGCCTCCTCAAGTAATATAATCAAAGAAACACCAATAAGGGATGTGTTCTCCACTAGGTTGATAAATAGAAACCAAGAATAGAAGATGATGATCCTAGAGAAGAAAATGATTCAACCTTGGTACATGGAGCCAAGCCTCTTGAAAAGTCACAAACCATATCATCAAATTTTCAAGCCTCTCTAAAGGATTTCTTCACACAGGTACTAGATAGACCATTCCCAACTCTTGTAAAAGAATTATATTTAAACCTAATACTTGTAGGAACCTCAGTAAGAACATTAGTAAGAGCAATAGAATTTGACATCCTCGATGACAATTTTGGAAGAATCTGTGAGCTACATTTTTAAGGAATGTCGTAAACCCTTGACAAAACCTTAGGAATTTTAAACACTTTGTAGCCCTAAACAACCTTTTCATCAAGCCCATGGAGAAAAAGAGAGTCTCTTTCAAATAAGCCCACCTAAAACCAAAGGTCGGATCCTTCATTACCTTATAAATATATTTCTCTTTATAGGAAATATGAACAATACATATGTTCCTAGGAAAGATGTTGTACCTCTTTGGCTTTTAACCCAAGAAATTTCCACAAATTGGGTAGAAGGAATTTTTAACCACATGACCCACTCCAAAGAGACCCAGGTAGTAACACTACCTTATGGACCAATGATCACCAAACTCTTAGTAATCTTTTATATTGACGTCATGGATGAGGTTAAAGACTCAACCAACCATAGAATCACATGTACTGCATTTAGAGAATTAAAATTTCTCGTCAAATATGGAAAAATACACTAGGGCCCAATGGTCAAGAAAAAAGAAGAACAAGAAGAGATATAAGATACCATGGTCGACAAAATGTTGGAATATGTCAGAATCTAGCCAATGATATGGAGAGAAACAATAAAATTTCCATAAGGGATGATGATGTTTATGGACATAAATGATCTCATTTATGAATATTAAATGTATTCCTACTTTCCGTACTATTTCTAATATATGATTTCCCTTACGTACTTTGAATTCCTATAAATTTTAAGTGATAAAAAGATTGATGTTTTTCTGCCCTTTCCTAAATGTTTGTATGCCTATATGTTTGTATGTTTAAATTGTAATGCATCTTTACCCACATATTTTATTTCAACAAAGGGGAGAATTATCTCAAGGGGAGTAGAGTAATCTCTCTACTTAGTAGAGGGGGAGTTTAATCACTCTAAAATTTTATTTCTTACTACCTCCCTGAGATATGCATTGTCATCATCAAAAAAGGGAAGAATATGGAACCTTATTTTGTGGGTTACTAATCAAGGAAGTTTCATTAAAGGCGAACATGCTTTTCATGAGGACACCTTGTCTTTGAGGACAACTAAAGTATAAAACGGTTAAAGGTTCATTCAGATTATTATAAAAGCATTAGTGCTTTCTCGTAAAGTATAAAACTAATTACACACACTAAAACATTTTGTAAACTTATTTTTATCTATAAAATACTTTAAAATGCCTTGAAGTCGTTCTAGATGAGTTAGGAGCTGCCAGAAAAACTCAAGGCAATTTTTTTCCTTTGCGAATAGATTGGAACCTTAACCCAACCGATTAGATTAGTTAAAAAAATGTGCTATAAGTGATTGAGACAACATCTTAATGATAGGAAGCAACTATATGTCTTTTTACCTTTTTTAATTTGTTAATTGGTTATTTTTAGGACTACCAATCGATTGGTGCATGATGTCAATAGATTGGTAGTCCTAAAAATAATTGATTTCTAATCGATATTGGCTCATTTTTATGGCTTCAAAACTTTTCCTTTTTGTGGCAATATCAAGCCTATAAATAGAGGTCCCTTCCAAAATATTTTCACACCCAAAAACGTGAGATTTCATTCTTCACTCCTCACTCTGTTTCTATTATTTCTTTTTTACTTTCCTTCACCAAATTTTAGCCGTAACACTTTCTAGAAAGTCATTTTGCAAGTGTGGCAGATGTAATTTTGGAAAGTTAGATTTGTAAATTCACCAAGGGAGTTTGTTTTTACATTGGTTTAATAATTCATCCATTTAGGGATTATTTATTTGGGTTCTAAGCTAAACCTGTTAAAACCTTGGTTTCTGGGGTTTAGTTATTAGGTCCACGATTCAGTTTGAAGGCTTAGCTCGTGTAAAACTCTTCATTCAGTTAAATCTCAACCCAATGTTAAAATCTTGTCAAGATTGGAGACTAGCCATGTATAAAATCTTCTAGGTTCTTAGTTAGCCTGGTATAAATTCATGGTTCAGTTTATGAGCTCAACTAAGTGTTAAAAGCTCCATTGTTAGAGGTCTTAGAGCAACCTTCAATCCAAGGTAAGGGTGGGGTTCCAACTTTTTAAAGGGTAGTATAATCTTAGGTATGTGGAGTTTGTTGTATGGTTGTTTTGTGTGATAGTGTTGAATGGTGAATTGATTTTATGGTGATTTGTGAATTTATGAAATTGGTGTAACATGGTGATTTGAATTGTTGTGTATAATGTGGGTTAATGATCTCATGAATTAACATGTTTTGATGTATGGGAAAAACTAATTTTTGGGTGAAAATAGGGCAACCCCGTAGCAGAAGAAAATTCGGGTTTTTGGCTCTGTAATAGTGAAGTATCCGGTTACTTCTGGATGGTAACCGATTACCTTAGAAAATTTTGGGGATTTTAGTTACTGGTTCAGTGAAGTAACCAGTTACCATTTTGAAGTAATCGATTACCTCGATCAAAATTTGGAGTTATTGGTTACTGTTTCAGTAAAGTAACTAGTTACCATTCTGAAGTAACCGGTTACCTCAGGAAAAATTTGCATAATAGAAGCGTATCAGGGTTGAAGTAACCGGTTACCATCCAGAGGTAACCCGTTACTTCACTGAAGCTGACAATTTTTCAAAACTTTGAAAATCCATAACTTTGCGCTTGAGTGTCAGTTTGACGCACCGTTCGAATCGTTGTAAAGCTGAGAACATTGTCTATTATGTAAAAAAATGGCTTCCAACACAGTAGTTAATTATTTTATGAAATTAACCTCTTTTGTGAAAGTTCTTAATTGTGGGTTATAAATAATTATGTGGAAATTGGTGATCGTGTTGCGTTGTATTGTTGTTGTTGGTTTATAGCAGGTGGCTGGAAACGGTAAGATGTTGATTTGTTGAGTTTCATGATTATGTCTCATGCATCCATATTGCATCATTGTTGTTGTTGGCTCAAATCCTAGATAGAGTGGATAAGAGCGAGGTGAATACATTTATTCCCTTTTGTTGATGGCTCTAATCCTAGATGGAGTGGATTAGTAGTTAGGTGAACCAATTGTTCACGAAAATGGTGACCCCGATCCTAGATGGAGTGGATTCGGTAGAAATCTCGGTACCACATGCATTGTGTCTAGGTTGAGTTGCATTCCATAATTGTTATTGATGTTGATTGTGAATTTTTATATTGTACGATTTATGACAATTGTGTTGGGGTGACGAAATGCTTGAATACTGATAATTATGCATGATAATTTCGTATATCTCTGATTATACTATTCTTTATATTGTTGTGATATATCACCCCTTCTGTTGTTATGTTGCCTTTACATGGGTAACGTGCAGATACTCAGGAGTAGCTCGAGTAGTAGGAGTCGAAGAGGTTTCTCTTATTTTTAGTTCGAGTCGATGTTATGCTTTGATACGTAACACTCGGGTCGGGGATAAACATTTGAATATTTATTTTGATTTGTTTTCTATTGTTGATTCCGATTGGAGTAGTTTGGACTCCAAAATAATTTATTGACGTTGTTTTGTTGAGAATTGAAATATTTTTGCTATTTCAATAAAGTTTTTGATTCAGACTATGTTACGTTTATTCTAATCATGTGTTATGTATCTAATTGAATGAGCTGTATGGTTTTTGAAGCATGTGACATCTTGAATTATGTTGTTTGAAATTTTAAATTTACTCTGATTTTGTATAATTCTGCAACGGGGAAATCAGGGTGTTACAATTACGACTTGGCTGTAGTGATTGTTATATGTCGTAGTGGCCTCAGTCCCTTGCCCCATACAAAAAAAAAAGAGTTGGTACATGTAGCAACCCTAATGCCAACTTCAGATTCCTTTTTCTAAATCATTTTTCTTATGCCTCTTCTTATTCCAACTGTTTTTATGAATTAAAAACACTCCATGAAGGTCAATAATTAGAAATTAGTATTGTAATCATGTATTAGTGCGTATAAATGACTAGGATCAAATTCTCGATGTATGAATTTGCCTTCAGTGAAATGGTGCTTCGTATGCCCTTTCACGAACCTTCAAGTGGAAATCTTTGCCCATCTAGACTTGGCGCCCTCGTAGCTTAATCTCAATTTGATAGCCTTTATCCAGTATTTCGAGATTATTTATGATTATCTCAAGATTGGGGCCACGGTTCCCCTTTCTTCGTCTGCTTCTATCTCCAACAACAACATGCAGAAAACATGTTCTACTGGGTCTCTATGAAGCAATCGAGGAAACTGTTCATGGAATTCTTAGGAGTCTATCCGGAAATTCAATGAGAGGTACTATGTGATTAAGCATGTGTCAGAGAAGGTCGTTGCTTCTTTGTTTTCTTAGGAGGCCAAGACGAATGACGATGGGAATCCTCTCTTACGCGAGGATGGAAGTTCGAGGATGCATCATGTATAGAAGTTTCAACTTTCCTGGAGCATGTATCATTTTGATCGGAAGATTAAGGAATATCTTGTTGTCATACCCCAAAATTTGCCCTCCATCTTCTCAAAAGATTTCATACATCTATGCCCAAGGACTCCTCAAGAGTTGATCAGACAAACTCTCTCCTAGACAATCAACCCAAACTAGGGTTTGGTATCTCTCAAGTCAAGATGAGCTTCCAACATCTCCAATGGTATTCATGCCTCCTCATATGCTTCAAAGATTCTCCATGTCAAGTTTCAAGCTTCACAAGTCAAGTTTCCTCAGACAATTGCTCAGATGGTTGAAAATCAGTTGTATTGGACAAAAAGTCAACTGTGGTCAACATACAGTCAAACTTCATAGTTTTTGGTCAACATCCTCATTTTGAAGTTACATTCATCATTTGATCAAGGGTTGATCATGATTCATCAAGAAAACTCAAGATTTGCTCAAAAGTCAAACTTTCTAAATTAGGGTTCCTAGGTGAAAAGTCAACTGAACTTTGACTGATCATAACTTTCTCATACTTTCTCAGAAATTTTCCCACCAAAGCTCATTTTGAAGGAAATTCAATTCTCTACAACTTCATGTCTCACAAGAATGTCCAAAAAATGCTTCATTTGAGAGGTATAGCTCAAAACATTACAGGTCATTTTCAAAGTCAACAAAAAGTCAACTTTTTGTTTTGAAGATATATTGAGCATGGTAACTCCAATTGAGATGAGACCAAAGACATTGTTCAGAGGACTCTTAGAGCTTTCCAAAAAGTCCAAGAACACTCAAAAATGTGGAAAATTGAGCAAGTTACACCATCTACAAGTTGGGCAATTTTGGAAGAATGCACAAAGAGAGATACTTCAAAAAATCAAATCTTTTGCAAATGGGCCTACTCTTTCTTCATCCTAACTTGTTCCTCAAGCAATTAGGAGTGTCCAAGCCCAAAGCCACGAATTTTTGATTTATTTTTCTATTTAATTTGTAATTTATTCATTTAAATGCAAATTAAATCTTAAAATAAATTATAAAATTGAAATTAATGGCAAAGATTGATTTTATTCTTTCCTTAAGGTCCAATTAACTCACAAATGCCAGCAAATTCGAAATTGGAGCAAGAAAGGCAAGATTGGATTGAAATTGATCAAGCTTTGAAGATTTGATTTTCATGGAAATATCAAATTTGATTTCCATTGAATATTGATTGATTCTTTCCAAATTCAATCCCAAATCCATCCAGTATAAATACATGATGCATACCTATCAAGAAAAAACGAAAAAATTGCTCAGAAACCCTATTCCCAAACTCAAAAAAATCGTGACCTGCAAGCTATTGGAGATCATACTTCCAGCCGTTTTCAATCAATTTTAAGGTGTCAAACACATTCCTTGGCATCTTTAGAGTCGATCCAGACTCTTATATCACTCAAAACCATCCAGAATCAAGGAATCACGAATCGGTTTGTTCATACTTTTTTCAAAATCGTGTTTCATTATTCATGCATTATTAACAAGTTTTGATGTTTGTTTCATGCTTAGAACAAAGTTTGCAAGCAATCTGGGCAGCAGGTTAATTGCATTTCCATGGCCTGAAACGTAATATGCCATAACTAGGGTTCTTGAGCTCGATTTAGGGCTTGGCTTATTAGGGAAAATTGGACCACGAGACTAGTACCAATGCATTCGGAATGACGCCCTGAATCGAACCATGGCTTTAGAATTAATTTATATTATGTTTGCTTGATTTTTTGAATTAGCCAGGGTCATAGCGTCGAATAACAGCCGACGCTAGCTTCAAATATTTGAATTGGGGACGATGAAGGTTCGCGCGCGGCCTGGGACATCAGGGAGCGACACTTGTCTTTCCTACATTCAATCTGTTTCCAAACAGTGAAGCACACATGGCTCAGTTGGTTAAGGCGTGGATTGTTCATGGATACTCTCCCTGGTCACGAGTTCGATCCTCATCAGGACCAGTTTTGCCTTTCTTTTTCCAAAACTCAATTATTTTCATATTTTCATTATTTTTAATATTTTCATATTATTTTAATTTTCTTTACACATTTTATTTATGCATTAAAAAATTACCAAAAAAATATTTTCTTTTTGCATTTATATTCTAAAAATCTTTATTTAATTTAATAAATTAAAAAATATAATTTTTGCATGCATATTTATTTTATTTTTATTTTAGCATTTAAATCATTATAAATTGCATTTTAATTATTAAATCCTTTCCAAAAAATCCCAAAAAATTATTTTAACTTATTTATCTTATTTCCAGCATGTATTAATTTTTTCATATCAAAATGTGCATTTTTCTAACATTTTTCCTCTTATTCAATTCACCTCGTATTTTCCGATTTCTTATTCTTTCACAGGTTGCTCCGATTCGGACATTTTTTCTTTTATCATTTTCTCTTTTCCAATTATGTAATTGCTCATGGGTTGTAATAGTTTAATCTAGGACTTTTACTTTCCGCACTCCTAAATTATGTATCTGCCCCAAAGCCATGTAATAGCGTACGATTTACCTTTCCGCATTTTTACATTCCGCATTTTACTTTCCGCACCCTTATCAATTGCTAGTAACTAGGCGTGTATGGCAAGATAATAATTGGACATAGCTCACACTAATCTTCAAGATAAAATATCCGAATTTGACACACTTCTTTCACACACGCACCCCTTAGGGTAATTCTCTCTCGATGCCTTTCGATTCAAAATGGTCATGTCCCTCGAACGTAGAGGTATTCTAGCACCGTTGCCTTCCAAACGAATCATCATAGTCCCTTCGATACAAAGATCATAAGACCCACGATGTCGCCTCCGAATACATGATCTTGACCCGATTGTCGCCACGAAAAATGATGATAGTCCCTTCGAATGTGCTAGGATACTTCCTACAAGTTGCCTTCTATGACCATACGATGTCCCTTCGAATGTCCCGCTTACATCCAACGAATGGAGCTACCTACTAACTAATGGTATGGCTAGCGCTATTCTAAAGGAATGTAGAAGTACAACAAAACGACCAATTCTGAGTGGGTAAATAAGTCTTTTAGTTGCTTGCTCTA